>CM054006.1:12755116-13331190 GCA_028641665.1 Chelonus formosanus | reverse complement strand
TGGTAATTTACCGACACGGTCGGTAATAGTAGAGTGATCCAGAACCCCCCCTACCTATCTACTATTGAATAACGTCATTCAAACGTATTCAATAATGATTTTGTGAATAATTTGTCAATTGATCATCATAATTAGTGAAAAAAAATTGCAAATAATCACATACTTACAATAAATTAAATATAGCAATTATAGTGGGGTTAGCCTCAACGTCTAAACAAATATCCACTGTGTCACTTCTAAAATAGAACTAAAGATTTTTTCTGCAGCATTCTTCTCTATACTGATCCCCCTCCTAAGGGTAAAAATCGCTTGGCCCTACCACTCATACAACCGAAACGACAGGGCCAGTATAACCTTGTCGGGTTTGGAGAACCCTAGTGTAGGGTCCTAGGGTTAAAATCATCAATTTTCATTACGATATTTTTATAATCGATTTTTACCCCGTGAATTGCGAAAAATCGAGATCCTACAGACCTGCATGCGGAATACCTAAAGTATCAGGGATTACATGACATACAGTCTCTTTATTAAACAATTTTATTTTTACACTTCCGAGTGTCTTTATGGGTACATTTGCAATACCATGTAATTCAACAATTTTATTTTCGTCAATCGTCGTGGGATCATTTACATAGCTCTACTTAAGTAAGTTCGGCGAAGCTCCTGAATCTATCATCATAATGACATCTCTATTTTTATTTGTTTTTCCCACAATAATATGCGGTAGATCGTCTAGATTTTCTAATTTCATGCTCATGATTAGTACTCGCTTTCCGTTTCTTCCTCGAAAGTCAATGTCACCGGACGCTTTTAAAGTGTCTCAGACCCCGTGCCCATCTGACGAGACACGTTCGAGTTTTCCTGTTTGTCGTATTTTTTAGCTTTAAGACGGAAACAGCTAGAAATGTCATCACCTGATGTTTTACAGAATTGACAAGATTTGTTTTGATTACTTTCATTTGAATTATTAATTAATTGACACGTATTACCAATATGACCATTTTTCCCGCAAATTTGACATTTTACATTTGATGAAGCTCTATTCGGATTTTTAAAACAAATTTCAGCAGTATGACCAGTTTTACCACAGAGCTGACAATTTTCTTTCGAATTATTATCTTTTTCTTGACAATTTTTCTTTATATGACCAGGCTTATTACATGAACGGCAAACAACTTTTGTCTTTACTAGATTATTATTATCTGGATTTTTGTCTTCATTATTATTTTGTTTATTAGTTACAAATTCAACGGGTTTACTTTTATCTTCATTTTTATTTTCATTAGTTTTTGTACTATTTGGGTCTTTACAAATTCCTTTTCGCACAATTAATCGTCTTTCTATTTCTATCGCTTTCTCTAAAACCTCAGTAACATTGTCACATCCAGACATTCGTTGATCTATTTCATTTTTTAAATTTTGAACAAAACATTAAGCTACGGCTTTATTAGTATTATCTTTATAAATTTGAATTTCATTTGCAGTTGCAACCGAAAGAGTGTTTTAGAAGGAACATAAACTTTTTTAAGATCTTTTATGAGTTCATTTACAGTATTATATTGTAAAATATGAGATCAAGACAACTTATATTAAGAAAGAAAGTTTATTAAAATGACAGATTCAAAATACAGAATCTAATATGACGTCTAATCTGGGCTAGTCTCAGTTACTATCAGGAGATAAACAAACTCTCCCCTCGTTGCTACAAACAATCTAATCGTCAAGCAATCGTCGTTAACTAACAAACTGTCGTTTGTCAATCCATCAATAGATGGACACACACGCATATTTTACACTTCTCCCGATCTTCTAAAAATTGCCTCCTGGCAATATCTAACTGTTGGGTAAAAATATTGGATTATGCTGAAATAAAATGGACATTTAAAATCTAAATTAAATTGTTCATTGAAAATTTTAAAAAATAAATTTAATCATTCTTCAGCCTAGATTCCAATATTGCCGCTTCCCAACGCTGCCTGCATAAAAATAAATGAAACAAATTAATCTGGAGGGGGAAATCTTGCGGCGGGTAAAAACCTTCAAAACAGGTCAAAATAATCTAAACTAACTAAAAACGTGACTTTATACAATTCAAAGATCTTAAAAATTAAAAGTCCGTCAGTCAAAACTTTAAAATAATTAATTCTTCTTTTCCTTCCTGCTTTTCCATTGAAAAGAATCCAGAAACGAAATGAAAATCCATAAGAGTTGGAAATCCCAAGAATCTGGGAGGTCATATCAAGGGAGATCTAAACAGATTTTTAAAATTACTGCAGCATCAAAGTAATTGATAATTTTTTTAATTGAATTCAAATTCCTTTTTTTTTAATTGAATCGTCTCACTTCTTGGAGTATATTTCTCCAAACAAATTACCGACAACGCATCCTATTTATGAAATCAGACGTTTGAAATCTCAATAATAATAATCACAAATGATTCACCGTGGAAGGAATTTTCAAAAATAAGTTCAATAGCCTCTGCTCACTGTGCAAACTGAATTATTAAAAATTGGGCTCACAGTTACGAATACTATCCGAACAAGTAGGATACCATGGACATCTAGTACCTCACTTTGCTTCACCTTGGCCAAATAGTGAAGAAAAGGATTCCGATACAATGACTCTAACCGTGTATATCCCAAAAGAATTAAAATAATTAATCATCATCATAAGGAGCGAGTCTATTCATATGAACAACTTTCAAACGACCATTAGGAATTTTCTGAATTCTAAAAACAACATCATTTGATTTATTTTCAATAATATATAGACCTTCCCAATCTGATTGAAGTTTAGGACATTTCCCTTTAACTCTTTTAGGAAAATAAAACCAAGCCTTTTGACCTACGTCAAAAGAAAGAATATTAGATTTTAAATCATTAGTAGATTTAAGTTTGCCTGATTCATTTTCTAAATTACGACGTACATAATCATGAGTAAATTGTAATTTTTTTCGAAGATCAAAAACATATTCACCTGTAGAATTATATTCAGAAATGTTTTCTGAAGGAGAAATTCCACGAAAAAAATCTAAAGGTAACCTCAATTCACGACCTAACATTAACAATGCTGGAGAAAATTCTGTAGTCTCATGTCTAGGAGAACGATAGGCTAACAAAAATAGAGAAATCCAACGATCCCAATCGTTTTGATTTTTATTAATGAATTTCGATAAATATTGAAGAATAGTCCTATGCAACCTTTCAACTAAACCATTAGATTGAGGGTGAAGAGGTGTAGTTCTAGTCTTTTTGATTCCAAAAAGATTCATAACCTCTTTGAAGATTTCTGATTCAAATTCTCTACCTTGATCAGAATGAATTTCTAAAGGAATACCATATCTACATAATATTTGAGAAACTAGAGCTTCAGCAATAGTAGAAACTTGATGATTAGGAAGAGGAATTGCTTCAGGCCATCTAGTAAAATAATCAGTAACAACTAAAAGAAATTTATTTCCAGAAAATGTTTTAGTGAGAGGACCAAGAATATCGATTGCAACTCTTTTAAAAGGAGAACCAACATTATAAATTTAAAGAGAACCACATGATTTCTTATGAGGACCTTTTTTAGCAAAACAAACCTTACACTTCTTACACCAAATATCAACATCTTGTTTAAGAGTGGACCAGAAAAATCTTTGACGAATTTTAGAAATTGTCTTATTAATACCAAAATGTCCACCAGAAGGAGAATTATGAGCTTCAGAAATTATTTCATTAACTTTAGCTCGAGGAACAACAACCTCAAAAACAATATAAGAAAGATTAGGAGCTTCCCAACGTTTGACTAAAATGCCATTTTTCAATTCTAAAGAATTTCAATAGAGTAAATAAAGTTTGAAAGTTGAATCTAAATGAGAAACATCACTAAATTCAGGAATTTTATTTTCCTTTTTGAATTTCATTATTAAATTCAAAATACTATCATCATTCTGAAATTTCATCCAATCTGAATTATTATTAATTTTGCAAATAGTACGGAAAATATTTTTATTACAGAAACATTCTCCATTAGCATCCATTTTCAGACATTTCCTACAGTCACATGGACGCCGAGATAAAGCATCAGCATTACCATGACTTTGACCTGGTCTATGATGAACCTCAAAATCATATTGAAATAAAATTTCTAACCATCAAGCAACTTGATCTTTAGGATTCTTAAACGAAAGTAACCAACTAAGAGAAGCATGATCAGTTCTGATCGTAAACCGTTTACCGAGAAGGAAATGACGAAAATGTTCAACCGAAATAACAACAGCTAATAATTCTTTTCTAGTAACACAATAATTCCGTTCACGACTGTTTAAAGTCTTACTAAAATATGCAATAACTTTTTCTTGATGAATAATTTCACCGTTTTTATCAATTGGAATTTTTTGTCATAAAACAGCTCCTATTCCAACATTAGAAGCATCAGTATCAAGAATAAATGGATAATGAGGGTCAGGATAACATAAAATAGGTGTAGTAGTCAAAATTTGTTCCAATTTTTGGAAAGTTTGAGGAGCAATATCATCCCAAATGAAATCTCTTTTCTCTTCACTAATTAAATAAAGAGGTTTTGCTAAAGTAGCAGAATCTTTGATAAATTTCCTATAATATGAGCAAAGTCCAAGAAAAATTCTAAGTTCAGTTTTATTTTTCGGGATAGGCCAATTAATAATGGCAGAAATCTGTTCAGGACAACTTTTTAATCCTTTACCAGAAACAATATGACCTAAAAAGACAACCTCTTTTTGGAAAAATATACATTTCTTAGCATTGATTTTAAGTCCTGATTGTAAAAGTCTTTGCAAAACATTTTGAAGATGAATAAAATGTTCATCAAAACTCTTCCTGAAAATAATAATATCATCTGAATATACTAAACAAATTTTGCCGATGAGACCTTGTAAAACTATGTTTATAAGTTTTACAAAGATGGTAGGAGCATTACATAAACCAAAAGGAAGAACTTTGAATTGCCGAAGTTCACTTCCAATACGAAAAGCCATTTTCTCACGATCTTCAGGAGCAACTTCAACTTGCCAAAAACCACTTTTTAGATCAATGGTCGAAAACCATTGAGCACCAAGAATTATATTCAAAATATCTTCTTGATGAGGAATTGGAGTGGAATCCTTAACTGTAACATCATTTAATTTGCGATAATCAACACAAAATCTAATTTTACCAGCTTTTTTAGGAACGAGAACAACAGGAGAAGCCCATGGACCATGACAAGGTTCAATTGCATCCTGTTGTTTCATTTCTTTCATAAAAGTATCAACTTTTTCCCTATAATGCAAAGGAATACGACGTGGACCTTGTTTAATAGGAAGAGCATTTCCAACATTGATCTTATGTAATAAATTTTACACTTCCCAATATCAAAAGAATTTTTTGAACAAATATTTATATTTTTTAAGAGTAAAGTTTTAAAACGTAAAACATTTTTCTCATTTAATGACTTCGAAGATCTTTGAAACAAATCTAAAACAAATTCAGGAAGAACATTTAAATCGAGAAAAACTTTATTAATTGAAACAACTTTATTATTAGAAAGAAATTTTTTATGAAGAATTTCCTTAAACTCGCCAAACAAACCTGATTTAACCAAGAAATCTATTCGCAAAATCCATTCTTCACGAATTTGAGCAATGACAACCTCTAAACTCATCCTGATATTTGAAATTTTAATTTCTACAGTCTCAAGAAAATCAAAATGAAATTTATCACCGGAAACTGTAAAAGTAGAAAGAGAAGGATTATTTGCTCTAAATGAGTTCTTACTAAATTGAGAAGAATTAACAACCGTAATATCAGCAGCAGTATCGACTAACATGTCACATTTTTTACCATTAATTCCACCTTTAAGTATCAGTAAAGGTTTAAATGAAGAATCTGAATCCTGAAAAATCTTCGAAGAGCTAACTAAATGATGACTTAATTCTGACGAAATTTTTTTTCAGAAGAATTTTCATTTGAAGAATTGTTTGTTATTATTTGGAGAATTATTCGTCAAACTAGCTTGAACAGCTTGAAGAATTTTACAATTATTTCTCGAATGACCTTTCTGTCCACAAACCCAACATTGAAAACCTTGAGAAGAATTTCCATTATCAAATGTCCTAAAATTCTTTTTAGAAAAATTAAAATTATTATTTTGGAAATTTCGTTTATTATTTCTAAAATTATTATTATTAAATTTTCTATTAAAATTCGAAGTTTTATCATTTTTATGATCATTATTTTTATCAAGTTGATCATTTTTATTAATTTCTTGATTCCCAAAACATAACTTATCAATCGACTTTAATTCAACTGCTTGTTGAGTTGCCGATTGAAGAAATTCTAACCTTTCATTCGCTCTCTTTGTTCACCAGAAACTCCAGGATACGCATATTTGACTAACTTATCCAAATCATTGGAAAAATCAGTCAAACTTTCGTTTTTATTTTGTTTTCTAGCTTGGAAACGACTGAAGTAAGCTCTGGAAAATTGAGCTTCATCAAAACGATTTTCTAACAATTTCGATAAAATAGAAAAATTCCTCAAATCCTCTAAACTCAAATTTTCTAAAATTTCCTGAGCTTTGTCCTTCAAACAGGACACTAAAATCGAAGCTTCAACTTCATTCGATCAATTATGTAAACGACTTATGGTCTCAAATTGACGTGAGTAACTCTCCCACGTCTAAAAACCATCATATTTTGCCAGTTTCGCGGAATTTAACGAATTTCCGACGGAAGATGAAGAGACCGATTCAATTAAATGTGAAGGAATGTTCGGATAACAATTCCTGAAGAATTATTACTATTAATAATTAAATTTTGATTTATATTATTATTATTCCTTGAATTATTATTATTAGTATTATCGTTATTATTAGTATTATTATTATTAGCAGAGATAGAAAAGAAAGATCTTATCTCTCCCATGAAGTTTTGTAATAATCCATTCATCTCCAATTTATTTTGAGAAAGCTGCTCTTCCAATCGTTTCATCGGCATTTCTAATGCTAATAATCCACCATTTGATGATGAAGAATTATCATCATCAATGCAATCTTTAAATCGCGTCCTCCGAGTTTCCCTCCGCGTTTGACGGCGATTTAGTGTTCTTGGCATTTCTCCAAAAACTTCAAAAATTTCACTGATACAATAACTAATTCACTACAAATTAATTCGTCACTTGAGACGAATCACTTCTGACACCAAGCGTAAAATATAAGATCAAGACAACTTATGTTAAGAAAGAAAGTTTATTAAAATAACAGATTCAAAATACAGAATCTAATATGACGTCTAATCTGTGCTAGTCTCAGTCACAAACAGGTAATAAACAAACTATCCCCTCGTCGCTATAAATAATCTAATCGTCAAGCAATCGTCGTTAACTAACAAATTGTCGTTTGTCAATCCATCAATAGATGGACACACATGCATATTCTACAATATGTTATTTTATTAAAAGCATCTTTAACTGAAAAAGATAATTTACTACCGAAAATTAATTTAGTGAGATTTGATTCAACTTGATCCGGCAACATACATTTTGCTTCTTCACAACAATTCGAAAAATCAATTAATTCATCTGGTTTGCCCGTGAATGTAGGAATGCATATTAACGCGTCTTTAAGAGATATGTGTTGATTGTAAGACATTTTTCTCTGTTCCATCATATTTATATCTAAATTTACCGTCTCTACGCGAGCTCGAATTTAATTTATTGTTTCGTTACTATTATCACTCTCGTCAGATGTAACAAGTTCACTTGGTTCTAAGGTTCTAGTTAAATCATCGAAACACGAATCAACAAATTTAGAATTTTCAGATCTAGTAGGCGGAGCTGAACCTTCAGGATATAATGGGTCACCGGTACTTCTCAAAGAATAACCTTTTTTATTATTATCAAATGATCCAGAATTATCAGACATTCAAACTATTTCTCCATAAAAGATCATTGCAATCCCGGACGAGCCCTCAATAATTGTTATGTAATTTTGCTCTTTAAAAGTATCAATATGAGATACTTATGCTTAACCTTACAGATTTTGAATTCCTCTTTTTAGTCCTAGCCTTTCGACCAGTAGACAGGGATGAGGGGGTCTCCAAAAGAGAACGTAAAAAAAACCAACAGATGATTTCCTTTGTTCAGGTAAAAATGTATTAAAATTAATTGGTCCTCCATTGATGCTCCAGTCAGCGTAATTCGTTGTTAAAAATTTTAAGAATTATATTGGCTTCATATAAAAATTCACTATCTTCCACAAAATTCATGACAAAATAAGACTTACAATTTTCGAGCGATGTTTCACGATGATCTGATCTCGATCTTGCTTTTCCGACAACTGACTGATGCATTAAATCTTATGTGTTCATTTAGTCGAGGATGACACTATTAGAAGTCCCTTGCTTTAGGCGCGCACAAGTCCCTTTACCTGATCCTTTCCTGTTTTGGAAAGCTAATGCTCTTCTTTTGTCACGGACTCTTTCTTGAACGTTTATTGCTTTTTCGCCACATGGGTTTTCCAAAGCAATAAAATGTCTAAAAGATGATTTTTTCAAAAATTCTCCTAAATCTTTTCTATTTTAACGAAATTTAAAAAAACTGAAATAATAATCGTTAACCTTAATCATTGAGTTTCATTTTTAACCTCCTTTAAAAACACCTGTATATTTTACATAATTATAGAAAATAATTGGAATACACTCAGACATTGCACTGCAAATAAATTACTAAGAAAGCGTTAGGACCTGTCAGAATATCAGAACACTACTTGGAAAAAAGTTCTATAGCTTAAAACAGGCGGCGAGGCGTCCTAACTCGATATGGAGCCTTACGATAACATTTAATGTGAACCAAAAAATCATTCGCATTTTTTTTAAATATTTGCAACTCGCATTTCTTTGCAAATGAATTATCAAAAAAGCAGTAGGAACTGTCAGAATACACGACTTAAAAAAAAAGTTCTCATAATTTGAACGGGAGACAAGCCGTCTTTTTTTTATGGACAGCCTCACGATGACATTGAATGGAAACCGAAAGATCATTTGCATTTTTTTTAAATATTTTGACTCGCATGTTTTGAAAACAAATTATTAAAAAAAGCATTGGAACCTGTCAGAATATTAAAACACGACTTAGAAGGAAAGTTCTAATAATTCGAGCACGAGGCGATGTGTCTTTCTTTCATGTAGTACCGGAAAACTTATTTGAAGTCTTGCAAATAAATTATTAAAGAAGCATGAGGAACTCCAGAATACAGGACTTGGAAGAAGACATATGATGATTTGGACACGAGGAGAGATGTCTTTTCTTCATGTACAGCCTCCCGAAGACATTTAATGTAAACCAAAAAATCATTTGCATTTTTTTCAAATACTAGGATCATATGTGCGCGCAACGCTCTGTCGTTGATCAGATCAGGTATTATTTACAGATTGTAATGCCCTACTGTGTCATAAATTATAATTTCCGCTTTTTAAAAAATTTAATCAATGAATTCCAACATAAAATTACCTGTTAGATGAAAAAATAAGATTATGAAAATCTTGTTGACGAATACATAGTTATTATTAAACTCGCAACTCCGAGAAAAATTCCTCTTACAATCCTACAAAATTCTATTGATATAATTCTTGGTAAACATAATTTTTTGCAACGTTCTTATCTCTTTGATTTCCTATATAAATGTTTAATGATTCTTATGATCGAATCCTTGAGAATGCAACGTAAAGTTGACCATGAGTAAAAACATCTTTTGTAGGCTCAACACCAATTTCTACAAACGTCTGACCTTAAGCTTTGTTAATTGTCATAGCAAATGCTAATGTTACCGGAAATTGTCGCCTTCTAAATTTGAAAGAACATGTATTTTTACAGTACAAAGTAATACGATTTATGAAAACTATATCTCCTGTTTTATCACCATTTAATATTTTACATTTTAAAAGGTTATTACGTAGTTCTAAAATTAGTAGTCTCGTTCCATTACATTATCCTTCATTGATATTAAGATTTCTGATTAACATAACTACTGTGTTCAATCGTAATCGGAGTTCATGGGGAAGAAAATTCGGTGGATTGAGTGTATTTAAAGATTCCGGTATTATAGCATCGTTAATGTCATCATTATCACAGTTCTCTGTACTGTCAATGCTTGTATACAGTCTTTCACCAGTTGAATCCAATAATTGTACAAGTTCTTGATTGATTCTGTTAATGTTAATATTTCTAGGAGATAAAATAGCATGTTTTGATAGTTCATTGAATTTTTTATTGCTCATTAATGGACGATATATGTCATTGACAATGTTATCAGATGTTGATATATTACATTCTTGAGGAACCCATATGTTATCAGTGGGATCATTCAAAACTCCTTCTCCCACATCTAATGAAAATTTTGCGAATTCAATTTTACTCGGTAATGTACGCATATTTTGTGTAAGTGAAAAAATCTTAAAACATTGCCATAAGGGACTGAGCTTAATCGATAAACTTACCGATTCGCTCCGATTTGCGTTTTTCATCACTGGAAGTAATTGTCAGAAGTCACCACCTAAAATCATTATTTTTCCACCAAACTGTGGATCATTGTTCATTATATCACGTAAAATTCGATCCGCTACTTCTAAAGCATGTTTTGGGGCCATTGGAGCTTTATCCCATATGACAACATCAATGTTTTCTAAGTATTCACCTTGCTTTGAATTGGGTTTTAAATTTGAAACTGAATCTGAATATTATGGAACAGGTAAACCAAATGTTTTATGAGATGTTTTTCCATTTAGAAGTAAAGTAGCTGCAATACCGGTATAAGCTGTAGTGCAAATTCTTTTCTTTCTAGCTTTAATTAAATGATATAAAGTTATGTATGTGAAAGTTTTTCCGTATCCTTCGGGTCCATCGATGTAGATACAATTACAGGGGTGATCATTATCATTTTGGTTGATAGCATCGTAAGTATCAGTTATATTCGAAACAAAATCAACTATCTCTTTCTGTTTTTCATTTAATTTATTATACATTTCAGTACCATCATTCAAAGTCTGAGATGTATGGTCAATATTTTCTACATCAGAAAATTCTGCATCAATAATGGTAACATATTGGGAATTGATAGACTTTGAGAACCCTCTTTACTAAGTTCTGAATTGATAAATACAAAAGCCTTCCTAATGCCATTGATTTCCCCGAATTTATGTATATAATCTTCTGACAGTGCTTCTTTAAATTCTTCCCAAAGCTCTTCTGGATGTATTGGACTACGATGTAATATTATTCGTATGAATAAATAACGTAATTGCAGTGGCATCATCCATCCTTCTGCTTCATGTAGAGCACGTTTCTATTCTTTATCATCTTCAATGAGGCCTAAAGCTAGACATGTTTGAACAAATGTATCATATACAGTTCAATTAACTGTTCTCAAATTTTCAAAACTTGTTGCACCTTTGACTGTTAATAATAGTAATCTAAGATGAAAAAGTTCAATTTGGGTTGGACTAATGGAATACATTCGACCTGTAACATTAAATTGCCTTATACGTTGCTCCCAGCTATGATAATTCTTTGTTTTTTTAAAAACATAATGAATTGGAATCTCTGTATAAAAAAAGTTTCTAGCTTGTGGATCTCGTGGGTTCAATTCGAAATAAGCCATTAATGTAGAATTTTTTTGTAAAGCATTCATGAGTTGAGTATGATTTAAATGATTTTTAAAAGTAATGCTTTGTCGATTTGGTAAATGTACTGCTAAGTGTGTAATAGAATGACTTTTTTCGTGTAATGGTTTTGATGAGATTCGCTAAGCTGCTTCGGCCGGTCCAACATACCGAAATTCAATGTGATTCGTTATTTCATCATGATTAACAGTTGTATCATTATTATCAATATTATCACTGATTGTAATGAGGGCACGATCATGCCCTTTATAAACATATTTGTATAAATATTTGACTGATTTTATGCTGGAAACTATTTCTACATTAATATGACAATTAAATGTTTTTAAAAGCACTTTGTTGTATGGTACAACATGTTGATTATTAAATGTATTGCCATTACGTGAAAATACAATTCCAGTATCTCTACGCTTATAGTAAGGGTATCCATCATCATCCATTATTGTTTCATCACGATATTCTTTAAGAAATTTTTTAGAACATTTTTGATTAACTAAACACCGATTACCACATGGTCCATGTTGCATATTTTTAGTTACTATATCATAAAGAAGTGGACCTTCTGTTTGGTTTGGAATTTCAGCACAAATATATTTATCAACTATTTCTGGGGTAGTTATTTTGTAATTATTTTTTAGTGTTACTAACATATGAACGTAAGGTAATCCACGTTTTTGAAATTCAATCACATAAATATATGCTGATACCTCACCGAAATACTGTCTTTTTACAATAAGATTAATAAGTTCATTTTTTTTTTATGTCAAACACTCGTGTTACTTTGTCCTGGTAATAAATTTTCTTTTATTTCGCGCCAATTAGGATTACACGCCATTGTTATGAAAAGATCTGGTTTGCCAAATTTACGTACAACTGCCATTGCATCTCAATAACGTTGCACCATATTGCATGGTGAGCTTTCAAATGTGGATGGAAGAATTAATATTTTACCTATATTTCCATCATTCTGTTCAACACGATCATATCAATAATCTATCAAACCTCGATATGATTCGGCACGTTTTTGACCTTGATTATTTCTGAGATAATTCATTCTGCCTTTTTCAACTTTTACATAAGCATCAGCTATCCACTGTTAAAATAATCTACGGCCCAATCTTGAGACCCAAAAGGGAAAAATAATGGATAAATCCAAGGTTCAACATTAGGATTCATTGGTGATATATACTGTAAAATTTCTGTATCTTTATTTACAATGAAGACATAAGATTCTGGTATTTTACCATTCGCAGATGTTGAAAAAACAGCAGCTACTTCGTTTTCTTTTTAATGATTATAACGTCTCTTGTCTACACCAGGTTTTAATGTAAATGCTAATGACGGCTCTGGTTCTATATTGTTATTCTTATTTTTTTCGTCTTCAATAACTTCTTTCATCATAACATAGAACTGGGCAAATACGTTATGTTCTCTCATAAAAGCATCAAGCTCATTTAGAATTTCAATATCACATCCTCGATTATTTTGTGATCGAAATTGTACTGCTTGGTCTCCATCATAAATGAAGAATTGACCGAATGTAGGACACTCATTTAAATATGGATATAATGCTGTGTTAATTTGATAATAGACTTGTCCTTATATTTTGAAGCAATACGGACCACTACGTTGATTATTAAAATTTATTGAATTTGCATTAAATGAAGCAAAAAAATGAATTATGAAGATAACGAATACACTGAAAGAAGTTTGTTGATCTTGGATGAGTACCTTCAAATAAAGATCTTAAAATTACTAAAGATCTGGTAAAGATAGAATCTTCACTTCTCCATGATGACAACAATCGTTGAAAGAATTTCCTTTTCTATGAACTTTTTCTACAGCAAAATGTTTTGCATGACAATGAATACGAAGAATATTCATGGTACCAATATAATGTTTTATGTTGTTGGCAATAATAATATTTAATGATATACTCGCATTTTGTATGTTATTATTTTGTAGTGATAAATTATCATCATCAGAAGAATCATGAGAAATATCGTTCACGATTGTACGATTATTATTAACATTGTTAATAATATTGGTGTTGATATTAATATTGTTAATTGATGTATTATATGATGGTGAAGAAGGAGAGTTTAAAAGACTGTCATAAAAGGGATCATGCATCATTAAATTATTTATATTCTGTATTAAGCTGTTTTGCATTAATAACTTACGAATCGTTGCAGAATCAGCGATGTTTGATAAATGACTATCAATGGAAGAATCATTTAAAAGATTAATATAAGTTGTATTATCATTATCATTAGAAATTCATAGATCATTTGATGATGAATTACAAATCGTCGCAGAATGAATGATATTAAATGAGCTAATATCATCAAAGGAATGACTGAGAAAATTACAACTGGTTTTATTATGATTATCATCAGAAATTGATAGATTAGATGACGATGAATTAGAATAATACAATACTTTACCATAATCATGATCGTGCAATATTGGATTATATATTACATTGTAATCGTGATCGTGTGATATTGAGTTGTTGTTTTCTGGCATAACATCATTGTGTAAACTAAAAGAAGAATTAGTTGGTTGTGACAGTGAATGTAAATAAAAGTGATCGTCTCCTGTTCCATCGGAACGTATTCGTTTGTTTTCTTCTTTATTTTGAGGTAGTGGAGAGCTTATTCTTTTATTAGGCATCATATAAGAATAAAATTTAAGAAATTCGAAGTGGTTTTTTTTTTTTTTTAATTCTTTATTTATTATTATTATAATATTATTTTATTATTATTATTATTAACTACTAATTTTTTTATTTATTTCATATATATATAATATATATGTATAATAATTATAAATTATTAATATTATAAAAAATTTATTCGATAAATTCAAATTATAATAAATATTGAAATAATAAAAAATCAAAGTTAATAAAGAGTTATAATAATCCACTTCGAAAGTAATATAGTATGATGTTACAATGTATGCTATATCATGATATTGTTAGATAAAATTTTTTAACGAATACAATTTATTCGAGGTGAGAAAAAGAGTCAATTACAATTTACTTTAAAATTTTTGTATCCATTTTAATTCGTTTTGTATCTATTTCAGTCTTTTTTTCATCTATTTCGATCAGTTTTTTATCTATTTTAATCTGTTTTAATCTGTTTTTTATCTATTTTACTTTGCTTTAAATTCCAAATTAATGTGTGAAAATTTAATGATTCAATCCCAGTAATTAATCCTCTGCAGACTCTTCACCCTGAAACAAAAACTTAAATTCAACTTTCTGATCTACGTATGAAATGAAGAATGGAAAAAAAGTAATTCCTACAATGTCACTTACTTTCGAAACAACGATGATGGTATTGATTATAATATCATTAAATCCACAGAGATGTTACGAATAGAATGAAGTCCAATCGACAATTTTGTTTGAAAGTTGCTTTACTTGTAAACTGTATGCCTTGCACGCTGAAAAAAAATCAATGGAATTTTATTATTTACAATTCATTTTCATGCACTGATAGAAGAGATTTGTGACTGTTAAAAAACGATTTCTTAATTATCGAAATCAATGTTTTTCAACTATTAATAAATATTTTATCCTATCTTTTACTGATATAAATATCCATAAAATAAAACCAAATCCTAAGCTCATTCAAATGTTTTGTCATTTTATATTATAAAAAAACCATGTAATCCACAATAAAATATGATCTGTATTGGTTAAATTATATCTCTTAATAGTTAAAAAGATTCCTCCTTCATTTTTACAGATTTCTTTTATCAATGTATATATATAGCCCAAATATACAGCATTTTTTTATTAAATAATTTCGTCTAGGGCCACATGAAGAACATGATATACAAAACACCAGTGAGATCAAAACAAGAACTACAATCGAGAATAGATTAAGCAATCAGATCAATAACGCCAGAAATGACTGAAGTTGCCATAGAGGGGCTGATAAATCGTGCAACAACATGCATCAGACAGGGATATCAATAATTCGAAAATATTTTAAGGTACTAAAAAAGCAATTGAAGAACGCGCGGAAAAATAAACTTATCTATTGGAAAATAAGAAAACTAAATGCGTAACGAATTTTTATTTATAGATCGGAAACGAGGCGAGTATCTAGGGGTAACAACTTACAAGTCGCAGGATCATCGCCAGAAGACAACGGTGACTCAGACCCGGAATTGGAACGCTAACAATAAGAAAGGGATAAGATAGAAACAGTTTGTTAACCAACTATGAAATTAATTATAATAAAATTGAAAGTAAATAATTTAAAGTTTAACAATAGACTTATTGGTAATTAAGCGATAAGCTAGTGAAACACAGTAAAAAAAACGAAAATAAAAAATTCAAAAATCTTCGGCAACTTTTTATTCTTGAATATACTCCAAAAATAACTAATTAACAAATAAAATCCGGTCAGAAATTTAAAAAGAACACAAAAAATTTCTTGTCAATATAAATAACAAAAACCGGGAATCAAGCCCGTGGGCAATCGCGATAGCGTGCAATTCAGACCAGAAGGTGAGGAAACCATGGTCTTTTGAGGTTCAAAAATTTATATCTATTTTAATTATAGATATGAAGTGTGACGTCCGTCTGTTTTAATAATTTTGAGGAGTAATTAATAATTATTTCTCTACATTTAAATCGTTTTAGTAATTATTCTCTCATTGATGAAATATAAATTTTTTTTTATGTTTAGTAATTTTGCAGTAATTCTTTAAATTGAAAAATTTTCTCTTCACATACTAATTATTTTCTTAACGCTGAATTTGTAATATTATCAATAATTTATGGTCATGATACTTTTCATATAATTAAGTACTCTATAAAAAATTATGAAAGAAGCAATGAAACAATTAAAGTTATTCTGAAAAGTTTTACCCATAAGTAATAAATCATCTGTATCTTATATATGCAATAGAACTTAAATATTTGTAATGGAAGAAAAACCTGATAATCAATACCTATTGTAACACCATTTAAAATTACTCTAAAGAAATTGTACCGTTTCAACACAAATGAGTAGGAGCAATTAGGAAGGTGATTACGCTCGGTGACGTCGGTGCGTAGTGAGTAAGATACCTACAGGCTAAGGTGTCACCAATATGGAGGGGATAGTGTGCTCCCTGAAATATTAGTTTTCACCAATAACAATCAATAAGTTAAAATCTTAAAGTTAATTGGTTTTGACTTTTCTTGTTTTGGGAAAGTCAACGCCTTCTTCGAAGTGAATATATACCATTGTACAAACTCAAAAGTCAGTTGCAAAGTCGTACTTGAACCAAACGAACGTAAATAATAGTCGTAGTTCGTCAACGGAAATTTTAAAGCGTTTTTAGTTGTGGTTACTGCCTTCATCCAATTGACTATTGTGTTCCTCATCTCAAATTGTACATTCCGTGGATTTAATTGCTGTTAATTCGAGGTATTATAATCTCATTTCAAAATATTATTTTGTTTTATCAAAATTGCTTTCAATATACGACTTTTTTTTTTTAAAAGTCACTTCAAAATTAAATTAATTGTTTAATCAATTTTTACAATCAAAGATCCCTGTACTCCTTCCCTGTTTATTGGCTGAAAAGCTAGGGCAAAAACGGAGAAATCCTTGCTTGTGTCTTTTATTACAATTAATTTAATAAATTAATTAACCCTGAAGGTTTGCCGCCACCAACTAGACAAAAACGTAATTATAAATCTGTAGACGCGGATAAAACAGTTGAACCAGAGAAAAAAATATCGGATTCGGCATTAATAACTACTGACCAGAGTGATCATAGTGACGATAGTTTAAATAAAGTTGACAATAATAGTGTAGTTAGCACAATGATACAAAATTTATCTCATAATCAATAGGTCTCGCTTAAAGACGCGTTACTTTGTGTACCTTCATTTGAGGGAAAAGCTAATCAATTAATAGCATTTGCGAATGGTTGTGAAGAAGCAAAAGAAATGCTTCCAAGTGCGGCAGAATTGAATATTACAAAAGTAATTTACGGTTGTAAATTGAGTCCTAATGTGATAGAAGCTTTAAATAATGCGAGTTATAGTAAAATTCAGGACTTATTAAAAGACTCAAGAAAAGTTTTTCTTCTTGCCAAAACCTTTTTTCAATTACAGGGTGAATTAGGTAGAATTATTCAGAAGGAAAACGAATCGGTGGTAGATTTTAGTAATAGACTTCGAAGGAAAGCCCATGAGATAGTCGAATGTTATAAATCGAATCATTTAGATGCAACTGATCAGGCACTGGAAGAATTTAAAAGTCAAATTGAAACAGCTGTTCATGAGTGTTTTACTCAAAATCTCTGTAGCGAAATAGATTATCGTATGACTAAATATGATACTGTTGAATAAGCATTACAAAAAGCAATAGAAATAGAAAGGAAAATTAATGCACGCGGTGAAATAATGAGTAGTTTGAATAGGGGAAAAGTCGAAGTAAATAAAAAAGATTCAAGTACTTCGGTTAAATTTGTAGGAACAAATAAAGATGATGGAAATTCGAGTAATTCCGCGAGTAGAAACGACAATAATCAATTAAAATCACAAGTTATCTGCCATAATTGTAAAAAAACGGGTCATTATGTTAGAAATTGTACGGAAAGGCGTAATAATAACGTGGATAAGTGTCAAATTTGTAATAAAATGGGTCATTCAGTAAATAATTGTTTTAAAAATCCTAATGTCAGGTGTCAAATGTGTAATAAGGTTGGACATTTAGCAAGAAATTGTCGATTATTGGAAACAAATAATACAGGTCAGGTTAAATTGTGTTCTTATTGTAAAAAGAAAGGACACATGGAATCGGATTGTTGTAAATTAAAAGCTCAAAAATTTGATCAGGGAAACCGAAATGTCTCTCATCTATCGGGTGCAGGGAGAGACAATTTTCAAAGACGCCCGGTGAAAACGATTCAGGAAGTAGAAATCGATTCAATACTCGAAAATATCCAATAAGAAAAAGTGAATTAGAAAACTTAGATGATTTACCGTATGCAATCGTCGGGAAATTAAAAGAGAATGAAGAAATTATAAGGATGTTAGATTCAGGGGCTTCTCCAAATCTCATTAAAGAAAAATATGTTAATAAAGATACAATAATTGATAGAAATAATATTGTTGAATTACATAGAATTTCTGATGTTCCTGTTATGACGTTGAATAGTATAATTGTTAAATTGTTTGGTATAAAGACGGTTTGTCATATGATCTCAGATACGATGTCAATTTCTCATGCAGGTATAGTAGGTTCAAGTTTCTTCGCAACTCATGGTGTTAAAATTGATTACATAAGTAGAACTATTGAGATCGGTGACAAGATATATCCGTTTAAGAAACAAAATAAAATAAACGACCGAGTAATGTATATTCCCCCTCGATGCGAATCGATATTCTTTGTGAAGGTTAAGAATCCGGAAATTATTGAAGGATATATTCCTAAATTAAAAATTTGTAAAGGTGTATTTGCTGGTAATTGTTTGGTACGAGTCAGTAAAGACCGTGCGTATATACAAATTTTTAATACAACGGGTAAGGAGGTTGCTATCAAAATTCCTACTTTATGTATTAGTGAAGTCAAAAAATTATACACACCAATTGATCGAGATAATAATAATTCATAAGAAGTTAATAGAATCAAAAATATGGTGGATAAGCAAGAAAATTTAGAGAGATTTAATGAAATAAAAAAATTATTAAGATTAGACCATTTAAATGAAATTGAGAAACAACATGTTTATGCAATAATTAAAAAATATTCTGATCGGTTTCATCTTCCAGGTTAGCCATTAGCTTCAGGTCATGTCTATAAACATAGAATTCCTTTAAATTCTGATAATCCATTGACTTCAAAGCAATATCGTACACCTCAATTATCGAAAGATGAAATTAAAAGACAGATTAGAGAGGGTCTCGATACAGGCATTCTTGATCAATTAGGTAATTCAGTATATTTTTCGGTCTTCGATTTGGCTTCTGGATATCATCAGATAGAGATGGATTCAAAAGATGGCCATAAGACAGCATTCTCAACTCCACAAGGTCACTGGGAGTTTACTCGGGTGCCTTTTGGATTGAAAAATGCCCCAGCTACATTTCAAAGGCTGATGGATACAGTGTTGACGGGCTTGCACGGTACTGCAATGTTTGTTTATTTGGATGACATAATAGTTTTCGCGAAAGATTTAGAAGAGCATGAACGAAGAATAAATGAGTTAATGTCGCGATTGAGAAAAGCAAATTTAAAGTTACAACCGGACAAATGTGAATTTTTACGTCCTGAAGTAAATAATTTAGGTCACATAATCAGTAGAGAAGGATTAAAACCTGATCCAGTAAAATAAGAAGCAGTACAGAGATTTCCTGTACCAATAAATTATAAAGGTATACGATCATTCTTGGGTTTGACAGGTTACTATAGAAGATTTATCAAAAATTTTTCAAAAATTGCCAAACCCTTAACTAAATTATTAATGAATAATGTTGAATTCAGTTGGTCCCAAGAAGCTCAGAATGCTTTCGAGACTCTAAAAAATGCACTATGTGAAGCACCAATTTTACAATATCCAGATTTTTCTAACCCTTTTATAATTACTACAGATGCTTCAGGTATTGCCATTGGAGCAGAATTATCACAGGGTGAGATTGGTAAAGACAAACCAATAGCTTATTTTTCCAGAGTTTTAAAAGGGGCAAGAATGAAGTATAATACTTATGAGAATGAAGCTTCAGCAATTGTTTAAGCTATTAAAAATTTTAGACCTTATGTATATAGACGCAAATTCACAGTTGTCACGGATCACAAGCCGTTAGTATGGTTTAAAAGCGCGAAATGCGCGAATACCAGAATTTTGAAATGGAAGTTGAAATTAATGGATTATGATTTCGAGGTAAAATATAAACCAGGAAAAGTCAATTTAAACGCTGATGCATCGTCGCGAAATCCCATTAAAAATGTTAATGTTACTACTCGTGCGCAATTCAAGAAAGAACAGAATGTAGGAAACACTCTAGATTCTGAATTACAGAAAATTATAGATAGTTTAGAGGCAACTTCAATCAAAGGAAAAGATTCTATAATTGAATCAGCCAAAAAGAAAAGGGGTAGGCCTAAGAAATAGACAAAAAGTTCGGTAAATAATGAATCCTGTAAGATAAAAGCACCAGAAGTTCCCAGTGAGAATGGAGGGTCTTTTAAGGATTTAGAAGAGAGTCAAGTGAATGATTCCAATTCTGAGGACGGAACTGTATCAAATTGTGAATCAGAAGACTTGTTTGAAAATATTTCTGAAAAAGGAGAAAATAAATTAAAGTTAATTAAATCTAATATTGTTATCACCAAAGAGATGTTTCAATATAGAAATGATAATTTGGCTTATTTTCTCGATGAGAATGGTCATTCGTGCAATGATGGTTCTCGTAAGTTAAAAGAGCTAAATAAACTTCCTCTAATCAAAAATACAAAATCAGGAGGGGTTTATTAGCAAAAAGTAAATAGGAAAATACAATTTGGTTTGGTAATTCGAGAATCAAGTGGTGAAACGATGTTAAATATCGAAAATAATATTGATAAATGTTTAGTAGAATTAAAAAGTATTTTAAAAGAAAAGGAAATTGAAACCGTCTCATTTTGTTATTCAAAAAATGTTGAAAATGTTCCTTGGGAAAATGGTATGTTATTAATTGAAAAAGTTTTTAAGAATGAAAAGTTTAAAGTCATTATTTGTTTAAACATGATTAGATATGTTCCTGCAGAAAAACGGGATAAAATATTTCAGGAGTTACATAGTTCTCCCATTGGGAGTCATAAAGGGGTTTCAAAAACCTGTAATAGAATTGAACAAAATTTTTATTGGGAAAACTTAAAAGGGGATATTCAACGTCGTATCCAACAATGTTTAGATTGTCAATTAAAAAAATTAGCACGTGTAAGAGGTAGACAACCAATGGTAATAACAGATACGCCTGGTACAGTATTCGAAAAGATCACAATGGATATAGTAGGTCCCATGCCGGTTACGGAAAACAATAAAGAATACATTTTAACAATTCGGGATCAATTATCGAAATTTTGTGTAGCATGTCCTCGAATAGATATGACAGCAACAACCGTAGCAGATGCTTTCATCAAACGTTTTATTTGTACTTTTGGCGCACCAAAAGTATTGTTAACTGATCAAGGTAGGAATTTTATTAGTGCTTTTATGCAACGAATTATGAAAAGATTTCGAATTAAAAAAATTCAAACAACTGCGTTCCGACCACAGTACTTTTTCAAGGCAATTCCATAAAACTTCAATCAAAAAAGGAAACAGTTTATACAGTTTACGTTAGAGATACAAGTTTTTCATTGTCAGTGATTGGAACTGAGGACTCATGTAGATTAACATTGTTCAAAACGGAACACCCTTGGTTATTTATCGCAGCGGGTAAAGCATTAAAAGGTCTTGAAAAGAAAAGTGTAGTTCAATTAAATTCTGATAACTTCGATATGTTTTTATATATCAACACAAAATTTATTTATGTAAAAAGACACATGAGATCCCAAATCGAATCACTGTATAAAGAAGTAATGATTCGGTTGTAAATTAGAACGAAAAATATTAAAAAATAACTCAGCTATAGTATCTATATTACCGGATGATTTTGCATTTCGCTTCATGAAAAGGCCTGGCTTCATGGCAGTACTAGCAGGAGAAGTAGTCCATATCGTTCAATGTATACCAGTTGAAGTCAAGATGAGGCATACCGACATTTGCTATGACCGTATACCAATTCTACAAGGAAATCAGAGTTTCTTTCTGACACCAAAAACGCATATTATTACAAATCACGCTACATAGATCTTATATAACTCACGGTTATTACAATATTATTGTATTGGCAACATTTGGTACAAGTTCATACTAAAACCTACAGAAACAGTTTCACCAGTGAACCTGAAACCAGGCACTAGGATTCTTTGGGGGTATAAAAACCCAGGCAATTTGGCAATCAGCGGTATTTACACCGAGAACGATCTAAATGGAATGAAGAACAGAATCATGTTTTCAATGGAACAGCGGTCTGTTCTAGAAACTGTAGCACAACAAGTGACCAATGGCTCGCATCAAAATCCACCATCAATTCTGAACATGCTTGACGAAGAGTCTCTAGAAAAACTGGCAGAAAATGCTTGGGAGAAAACATGGGGAAAATTTGTGAGATTTGGTACAGTCAGTGCTGGTTTTATCGGCATTTTTATTGTATTCAGAGTGTGCAAGTTGATCGTTGACACAATTGTGCATGGCTATACATTACACACGGTATATGGTTGGTCTCTTCAATTAATTGGAGCTTTATGGGACTTCATAACACAACTATCATTACAATTAGCAAATAATAATGATCGGCAGCCTCATCAGAGACATCGAGCTCCTGAAAGGGATGAAGAACAAGGACTTACAGCCACTGCTCCGCTAAACGACGACCGAGCCTATCCAAACTTACAAGAAGAAACTCACGAATTACAAACTAGAAGATGTTTTGTTCCATGATATTTTATAATGTTAGATATTTTAATTATTTGTAGAGTCAATTAATGCAAGAATAATTACAATGAAAATGATGTTTATAAAATTGAACGTTGCCTTCGTTCGGATTAAACCTCCCTCGAGCTACCGTCTAACGGTGAAGGTGTGACGTCCGTCTGTTTCAATAATTTTGAGAAGTAATTAATAAATATTTCTCGACATTTAAATCGTTTTAGTAATTATTCTCTCATTAATGAAATATATTTTTTTTTTATGTTTAGTAATTTTGTAGTAATTCTTTAAATTGAAAAATTTTCTCTTAACATATTTATTATTTTCTTAACGCTAAATTTGTAATATTATCAATAATGTATGGTCATGATACTCTTAATATAATTAAGTACTCTATAAAAAATTATGAAAGATGCAAAAAAACAATTAAATTTATCCTGAAAAGTTTTACCAATAAGTAATAAATCATCTGTATCTCATACAGGGTGATCTTAAATTATTATTACAAGGAAAACATGTAGAAACTAGAGAGAATTTAGAATAGATTGGCGTTTGCGAATTTTGTAAATTCGCAAAAATAGAGGAGTTATTAAATAATATAAACGACCAATCAGATAACGGAGATAACAAGACAGAGTTAGCCAGAGAGGGGAGACTTCATCGATAAAAAATGAATTACCGTGCATAAGATTGCAAAGTGACTAATATCACTCGGCAACAATTCCAGTTGACTCTTAACCATAACAATAGGTAAACATTGGAGTGAGACAACTTCACATGTACAAGCTGTTATCCTTGTCTATTGAGCGCGAATAGACCGCACACGTAAAATGATACTTAGAATTAAAAATAATTCTACAGCTTTTTTTAATATTATTTGAAAATAATATTAGAAGACTTGGAAATGAAATTTCTTGAATATTTTCATTTTTTTAAGAAATAAATTACTATATACTTATGGACTACTTTCTTTCAGACTTTCATCGATATTATTCCCGGTACTTTCTCCGGGACTTTCATCAATATTATTCCCGGTACTTTTTCCGGTGCTTTTTCCGGGACTTTCTCCGGGACTATTCCTGTCTACTTACGCATACAGTCCTCTTTTTTAATTTTTTCCTTTCTTTCGCAAACTCACACTGACTTATTGTTTCCTTTTTTTATTCACTTTTTTTTTCTCTTTTATTTAGATGTTGTCCTTTTTAAAATTTATTCGGTTAGATTTTCTGTTTTTCTTCGATCGGTTTACATATTTAATTATAAGAGAAAAGAGGTGATTGAGAATACGTAAGAAAAAGTTGAAGTAAATTAGTAAGAGAACGAAAAAAATCGAAAATTGAATAAGTAAATAAATAAAAGAGAGTAGAGTGTATGAGTAAGTAGATGAAAGAGAGGTGACAGAGAATCTAAATAAGTAAAAAAATGAAAAAAAAAAGAATTTAATGAATGGATAGATGAAAGAAAGGAGAGAGTCTAGGTAAGAAAATGAATAAGAAGGAAGAGAAATTCGATAAAAAGACGGATGCGAGAGAATTAAATGAGTGTCTCGATAAGAGAAAAGGAAGTGTATTATGAGTAAATGAATAAGAGTAAAGACAGAAAAAAAGACATAATAAGCAAATGAATAAGAGGAAATAGGAAGATAGAAGGAGCGAATAAATGAGAGAAAAAGATTAATTTAGTATGTAAGAAAATTGCAGGCTAAGATAAATAAGAAAAAGGCAAGTGTATGAATGGGAGAGACTTATAGAAGTAAATAGATAAAAAATGAGAAACAAATTTAGAAAGTAAATAAATTCACCGAGAGAAAAAGATTTAATAGGTAGATAAATGAGACAAATATGAGTGTATAAGTGAGTGAATAAATTGGAGAAAAGAAAAAAAATCAATGAGAGTATGAATAAGAGACAGGAAAGTGTATAAGTGAGTGAATGCATGAGAAAAAATAAAGAGTTTGGGTGAGGGAATGAATCAGAGAAAATAGAAAGATTCAGTGAGTGAATGAATAAGAGGATCTAATGAGTGGATGGATGAGTAAAAAGAGAGAGTTTCTGTGAGTAGATGAATGAAAGAATTTAATGAGTGGATGAATTTAAGAAAATACAGTGTCTAAGTAAGTGGATGAATGAGAGATAAGAGGAAATTGTGTGAGTGAATGAATGAGTGGATGGATTACGAAAAAGAGAGCGAATGAGAAAATGAATGAATGAGAGAAAAGAGAGAATTTGTGTGAGTTAATAAATGAGAAAATTTAATAAATAATAAGAAAAAGAGTGTATAAGTGAGGAGATAGATTGGTGAAAAGAAAGATATTTAATGAGAGTATTGATAAGAGAAAGGAGAGTGTATAAGTGAGTGAATGCATGAGAAAAAATAAAGAGTTTGGGTGAGGGAATGAATGCGAGAGAATGGAGAGGTTGAGTGAGTGAATGAATGAGAGAGAACAAAATGATTAGGTGAGTGGATGAATGAGAGAATCTAATTAGTGGATGGATAAGTGAAAAAAGAGAGATTAAGTGAGTGAATGAATGAGAGAATCTAATGAGTGGATGGAGGAGAGAAAAGACAGTGTATGAGTAAGTGGATGAATCAGAGGAAAGAGAGAGTTTGTTTGAGTGAATGAATCAGAGAATTTGTAAGTGGATGGATTATAGAAAGGACAAAAATTGTTTTTGAGTGAATAATTTTATTAAAAATAATAAAATAATTCCAAATTTAACAATATAAAATCAATATTTCAAACAGAATAAACCATATTCAAGCTGTGATCATCAAACTATACCAAAAACCAATTTGGAAGAATAAATTTTGATCTCGCGTTCAATTTTATCTGGTATTTCTTAGACTATTGCAAAATTTTGTGATGCATCTATTGATATCTGCCCTTGTTAATCGGAATTAAGGTTGTGTATGTGTGAAGATGAATACTGAAAAATAAAAGCTAAAGTTGTGATAAAAAAGATCTAATCAATTAATAAAAATCATTCACAAAAAATCTCACGGTGAATTGCATCTAATGTTTCTAATGGGATTGATTCTTTTCCGTTTCTTCCGGTACGTGTCATATTTTTTAGCCGATCCTTTCCATAAATTCCTACTAGAAGGCGTCGAGCCATTTCTTTCGGCTGCGTATCATACTGGTTTCTAATTCCTAAAATATTGCGTTCTTTCACAAAAATTCCGCTCCGTGGTAACAACTCGATTAAGTGCTCTCCGCCTCTATTGTCATTGTCATCATCTTCTTGATCATCACCATTATGTTCAAAATCATTATCGCCTTCACGGTCATTGCTGCCATCTCCACGCTCCTCTCTTCCCTCATTATCATTATCTTCATGTCCATTATCATCACCTACATCTCCATGTGCATCACCTACACCTCCGTTACTATCAGCATCATCTTCATAGTCATCTTCGTCGTCGTTAGCATTTTCATCACCTTCACGATTCCTAACCCTGCTTAAACTCTCCTATTAAAAAAGTTGAAATCCTATTGAATATTCATGAAATCTGAATAGGAAAAGAGAATTTTCAATAGGATTAGCCGAGGAATTGTTTGTTTCCGAAGAATAATTAATGGGAAAATATCATATTTAAAAGGAACTTGAAAGGAACGAAGATAAATGAACAGGAAAATAAAACTTAGAAAAATTTATTCGTCCGAAAATATTTTTCAATAGGATCTAATTTAATTCTATGGGAAAGAAAAAAGAAATGTTGCTAAGAAATAGGGAATTTGAAAAGGAAAAAAGTGCATCGAAATTTTGTTATTATTGCAGTATTTTTTAATAGGATTTTATAGTATTCTATGGGAAATAGTTAAAACATTTCAACAGGAAATTGGTGATTTTTGGAAGAAAAGAGATAATTTGTTTTCTTTCTTCAGTCAAAGTATTTTCTAATAGGATTTGATTGATTTCTACAGGGAGACCTTTGGAGAGTTTTAAAAGGAAAGAGACTTTTTTTTACAGGTAAATACTTTTCAACAATGTAGATTATATTTTCATCGTTTGATTCCAATAACTATTAGAAATAATTATGAAGCAACTAAATAAATGTAAAGTAACAAGTCCTTATTTTTTCACAGATACAAATACATTAATTCTCACTGATCTATCTTATTGCAATTCTATAATATTTGGTTGTAAACATGCATTTATTTTGCACACAACATCCGTCTTTTCTTCGTTTTTATTTTCGGTCACAGTTATGAGTATGACTTCATTCATTATGTCTCTTATAGTTATTTCTTCTGTTCTTTCCTTCCAATCCTTGATCAAGCAAATGTGGTCTAAATTCTGAACCTTTTCGAATGCTACTATTTTTACCTCTAGCCAAGTTTCATCCTCTTCCAAGTGAAATCGAATAATCCTTGCAACAAATCCGTTTTTGAGATATATACATGTTTTATCTGTTTTTCTGGGTTTATTGTATTCCATACTGTGATATACTATCCCTTGATATATACAACGATTATATCTTGCTGAAATATTCCTTATATGCGAAACATGTTTATCACTTATAAAGTAATACGTCATGTTTGTCTCGAATAAAATTGAAGGCTATTATTTGTCGTTTATCAACGACACTTTTAAAAAAATTCCATGAATCATTGTTCTCTGTTGTCGATAAGAAGCTTAGAAATCCATTTCGACGTAATGTACGATTGGCTATTTGATTTATGATACTTTTTGGGCCAGTCACGTCTTGTTTCAGCTTGTAGATATTAGTTTCGAATGGGTAGGTTGACGTGGCCCACAACGGACCATTTTTTCTCACACTTTCGACTATGTGAAGAAGGCAATGGACGTTAAAAGTCATAAAAGTTGGTCTATATAATTCCTGACAATCAGCAACAAACTTTAAAATATTAGTCTCACACTCGTGTAGTTGATTTTCAATCATTTCCTCTGAAAGGAGAATGTGCATACTTTTGACAAACAATCGGTACGCTTTTAAGACATTTTCTCCTAATACTCCAGTTAAGCAAGGAATGCTATGAAAAAGAAGCCAGGAACGTCATTCTGTCGCCTTCCATGCTTTTTTTTTTTTTTTTTTTAATACGTGGTGTACGGGGGATCTCATTCGGTGGCGTAATTTGAAGCAAGCGGTCATTTTTGACTTTAATCTGTGAAGCATTCAGAAAATAAGTACTCCAGGCAGCCCATAATTGTCGTGTAACTCCCAAGAGAACACCGTGCATCTAATCATACGAGCATCCCCATACACAATCGAAATCAGATAATGATGCTACAACACTCGAGCCTTTCACACCTTTTACTCTGTATAAAGAATTTTCTTTTGTTTTGGGTAGATTTTTTAAATCTCTTTTTCGTTTTTTTACATTTTTTAGGAACTTTGTATGTGTTCGTAATGAAGGATCTTCAGCTGTTATCAAATATCGTACACAACGAGATATGCTTTGATCTTTGATATAACACCAACTACAACCATACATTCCGTTGAACTGAACGCGGTTCTGCATTATTGGTCGAGCGACGGAGTCAACAGAAAAGCAAAAAATTTTACAATAATAGGTGACAAAATTGCCATCTCCAATATTGACAGTTATTCTAGTTTCCGTCAATGTTTTCATTTGAGTCATGAATAATCGTAAATATAAATTCATGAATTGAGGTTTAATCTCACACGTGGTGTACCATAATGCAGCTAGAAGCATGAACTTATGCCGAAATTGCTTCGGAATTTCATTAATGATGCATTGTATTGGCCAAAAGCTATGTCGTCCACTTTCAAACTGAGGAGTTCTATCCGTATTTACATTCAAAGTTAAAACTATGTCATCATTGATCCTCTTAGATTCGATAAAATTATCTTCTCTGTATCTATCACTACTATAAATATCTCGGATAGTACAATCAACAGTCTCGTTTCTTTCAATTGTGAGATGATCATTAATGAGCTGTCGAATAGACGAGTTTTCCAGTGACTTTCCAATGACCTTAATTGATATTGTATATCAATATTCATAAAATAATTATCATTGCTTAATGATAAATTATACTGCCTGGTGCATTTCTCACATGCGGCTTGTGGCGTCTTTTTTAATTCAGCTTTTACAACTGGTGTTGTAATCAAGCAATGACATGATGGACAATAGAAAACGTAAGAAAGAACTTTTTCCGGAGGATTAAAAATTTTCTTCATGAAATGTTTTGTTGTGTTCAAGTCATTAAAATCTGGACCAGCAAATGTTTTAGTCATATCAAGAATTGCTTGTTGGGCTTCATTCGATAAATTATATTTCAATGTGACGCGTGTAACCATATTATATATGTCCCATACAGAAATATTAGCTTCCGTAAACATGATAATCTTTTCTAAGTCTTCTGTATCCAATGCCTACTTTGGAATATAAGTCCAATCTGGAATTGGAGTATTGTTGTCTTCACTTGTGTCTGAACTAGAATCATCGATGCTACTCTCATCTTCAACGAACTATGCACAGTTTTCATACTCCTCTTCTCTTACAATTGTATTGCTGTTTTTAATTGCACTATTATTTTCTTGGTCCCCTTCATAGAAATTGCTTCGTGAATCTTATTTTCCTCGATTAATTTGATTTCCATCTTCATTTAAAATAGTATTATCTGGGTTATCAGACAAAGACAAATATGAAGAAGTAGAACAATTACACCCTCAATTATTTGAAGAATTACTATCAGATTTCTCACTGATTAATGTTGCTTCACGCCTGTCGGTATCTGTCAATAAGAATACATTAATGTTTATAAAAATTTCAATGAAAACATTGAAGGAACAGTATATTATAACATATTACTGCATGAAATATTAACTTTTTAGTATTTTTAATAGAATAAATTCAAAAAATATGTCTTAGAAAATCATTCTATGATAAACATAATAGAATAAAAATATCACCGATCTTCTTCGATGAACTTATGCAGCAATTGTTTGTTAAATTTATCGAATTCGCATAACCTAACTTACCTTCTAATAAACGTTTCTTCCAGCGATTGATAGTTGTTGGGTGAACATTAGCATCTTCAAAATTATTAATAAAATCTTTATAAGATTTTTTTTGTTTCTTGGACATCGTTCTTTCGATTTGTATATTATGCAAACACTTCTGTACGTCATATGATTTTGATAGATGCTGCCTTTGATTTTTTTTATCGGTTGTTGAAAACTATAATACAGACGGTCAATCATAACATTGAAGTTCATTATTTCTGATGTAGATGACACTCCAATAAGAATCACACAATGCGAACAAAGAATAAAAAATAACGGCCATTATTACATATGTCTATAAAACTGTTAAAACGTAGTTATGCGACCAAAAAAATCTCTGTGAATAATTGACGATTTCGAATAATTAAAACAATGGCTAGTAGTAAGTATTTCATTCAGTCTTTAATATTATTATTGTTGTTATTATGTAAAAGTTGAAGACAATGAACTAATTGTACATGTGAATTAGAATAGGTTAGAAAAACTAGACCAAATTTCAAGTAAGATTTTCAATCTTGTATTTATTTAATAATTTCTATCCATCTTTTTATATTTTCGATTTTGTCGAAAAATGTTCAAAATTTTTTTTGTCGAGAAACTGTAATAAAGTTAAAGTCAAAATAATTGAAACTATCGTAAATTTGCTTATTTTCCAGAAATTCTTCAATCTTTTCATAATAATTCTTTACAAATTAATGATGTAGGAAGAACGGCTGAAAATAATTACGGGATAGGTCATGTCGACCTAGTCTCACAGAAACGAATTTTATAAATTATCTTAATTTGTATTTTTTTGACGTATCTTGGGTTCAACGAATGGATTGATAACAAAACTTTAGCTCGATTATGGAGTTCAAAAGACCCTCCGAAATTTGTTAAAAACCGTGCACGATATTTATTTGGAAGTGATATATTAGAAAGAAGCACAGTTACAGGCAAACCAAGTAATAACTCTAATAACAGCAAAACTGAAGAGGAGAAAGAAGAGAATAAGCCTAAACCCTTAGATGATAAGAAATTGTTTATAATAAAGGTAAATTTCTTTGTCAATATCGTGGCATAATAAATTCTTGAATGAATGAAAGTACATTAAAACAAAGAATATAAAGAACAGAAAAGATTTGCAACCTTTTTTTTTAATAGTACTATTTTATTCTTATTCAATCATTACATATTTTAAATTAACGGCATAGTGTGGATTTGCCATTTCTGATCCATTGCATGAATGGAGAGAAAACGCTATCCACGGAATGCTCACAGCAGAGAGAAGATCTCTCTTACTCTCTGCTTACAGCTGGAATAATCAAATGCACAGAATATAGAGCTTATGTATACTTTTCGTAGTTGACTAGCCTTCAACGTTTGTAAGGCTTGATTAGAGAACATCCCTTTGAATATTTCGTAAATTATGTCAATAATAATACTGTTATTATTTTTTTCTAGAATTATTCAAAAAATATTCAGCAGGAACGAAGGATAATGGTACAATTATTTGTACTGAACTTGTACGGGATGAGTACCTTGGAAAATTAACCTATTATATAGGTGAACTTATTAATGACTTAAAAAAGAAATCCAAATATGGTAAGTTAATGTTTTAAAAGTACTTGTTGTATTTATATAAGTATGGAATATATCTTGTCAAACATTTTTGATTCTCGCAGATTCTAGAACAACAGAGGGTGCTAAAAAAATACAGGTGGCTGTGACAAGAGTTGATAAAGACAATGAGGATATAGAAAGTAATGATAAAAAAAAGTGTGACTCAGAAATACAAGATACAGATGATGAAAACAGGCAAAAAGTGGACCCCTCAAGCGAGGATGAAATTAACAACAATGTTGAATTGTATGAGTAAAGAAAAAGAAAAAATAAATTAATTATTATATTCCGTATTAAAAAGTTATTAATCCTGTTAAAAAAGCCAGTAGGATTCCGACTTATTTAACAGGAAATTTTACGGTCTCAGAAATTCCCATACAAATGTAGCCAATCCCGTTGAAAAGTCGAAAAGAATTTCTTCTTGCTCAATGGGATATTGCGACAATATTATAATCCTGTTGAAATGTTCTCATTCCTGTTCACACATTTGATAGGATTCATTGTTTTTCAATAGGATATTCCAATAGGATTCAACTGATTTCAAAAGGAAAATGATTTTTTAAAGGATTTTACAGAAAATTTCCTATGCATTTTTTCCATTGAAACTTCGTTTCTCAACAGGACAGTTAAAGCAGGGTGCTCTCATAATTTCCATTCGAATAATCCCATCATTGTCTACAGAAAGTTTGTCGAGTTGTTTTTCCAATCGTACAAAGATAATTACGATAGTTAGAATAAACAATATGATTGAGTTCGAATATTAAACACTTCTTTAACGAATGTGCTGCATGAATACCTGTGAAAAAAAGTCTTTCGAACGTTTCAACATTTAAAAGAATACAAAATTAAGAAAAAGATCAAATGATAAAAATGCATATCATTTTCATAATCACACGTATTTAATGCAATAAGTCCACATATTTCATGATTCGATGAGTACTGAACGAAGAATAAATAATGAAAAAAAACTCACTGCTCTGCGCCAGAATCGTACCGACGTAAATGCGCATGAACCATCTGATGGTAGCTTTGTTGCGATCTTTTGTGATGAATTTATTTGAATTAAAAATGGTGATTTCATAATTTTTGAATAAAATAAGAAAAAACATTCTAAGCTCCTTCAAGTACTACGAACTGTCAATAAATTGGAAAAAAAAACATCAAACGGTGACCAGTGACATTGAACGAACATCATAACAACGAACAATATGAATAAACATTTATAAAAATGATTCCGAACAAAAGAATGAAAGAACATAGAATAAATTGTAGTTAACAGCAATAAAGTGCATTAAATAGGAAAATGTCTTGAGACAAGACGTCGTATTCAACAGCAATGAATAGAATAGTTATAGAATAGCATCACATTTACACAATATTTACGACTTATTTTTTTAAAGAACTTGTGACATGTTGGGCTCGACCAACGGTTAAATAAATAAAGTCAGATCTGTTTTGGACTTTCTTCCTTATCCAGAATGGGAACTAATGCCTAATCGACAAGTTTCAGCTACTTGCCACCAAAACGCCAACAGGAGGGCGGGAAAATGTTTCCCCATCTACCACGTGATGGAGGGGAGCCATGCCGGCACGAGGGAAGTCACCCGGCGTAACGACGCCACTTAGCCGCTGGCTCACGCACTGGCAACAGGCATAACACCCTGGAGGGAACCTTGCCATAATTTACGTTGAATAATTATAGTCAGTCGTGGAGCGAAGCTTAGTCAACAATTACTTGAATAAATAGTCAATAGAGTTCAGACAGATAGTCATTGTAACAATCAGTCAAGTTAATGAATCAAGAATTGTCATTAAATTATTGATCTGGCGTATCTCATCTCCAAGGCTATAAGTCCAGCCGTGAGGATCCAGAGTTCGAGGCGACGGTGTCCAGAATTCCAGTCCAGTTCAAGGAGAAGCTGTTTCTGGAAGGAGCTGTTATCCTGCGTCTGCAACCAGGGTTTTAGTCTTCGATCCAGAGATCAAGAATAGTCACGAGCCGGCATCCAGGGGAAAGAAGAGACATGTAAGTCCAGCCAATTATTGAGAATGACAAAGAGAGTTGCTTGACTGAATTCGATTATTAGCTATCTATAAAAGTAATTATTTGCCACCCGCGACGGGTACCAGTCACATTAAAATATTAATAAAGTCCCCTAGAGGCATTGTATTCAATGACGCGCAATAAAGTAAAGCCGTTATAATTATTTAGATCAAAGTCATGAGTCATAAAGTCTTTGATAAATACTGAGTTCTATATTTTGCATTCTGCCACTGTATAGAGTCTTATTACACTTAATTATTTGTAAAACCTTTGTAAAGTCAATGATCAATCAATATATCTCTTTGCCAGAGTATAAATTCAATAAATGTAAGATTTATTTAATATAAAGATTTATTATTTACGAGAGGACATCACCTGAATATCCTTCTCAATTAATTATTGCATGAATCTAGATGATTCGATTCGGTTGGTGATCTATTGGTCTTTCTAAGGTAATTATTTCTGCTAGTCTTGTGGGAGTCATAGTGCAGTCTCACAGATTGGAATTTATGTATGTAAAGGTCAGGATAGTTGGCAATCTATAGAATTGTCCATCCGACTAACGCTAGCGGGTTTTCCCCTCATAAAATAAAGAAGATCCGTCTAAGCACGTATCAAACTTTTCATACAAGTAAGCTTGTAGAATTATGGAGGTGTCTCCATATGTAAACCTCTAAATTAAAGTGTAGGAGCATGAGAAATATTCATAATCACTGAAATCAAGTGGATTACGTTCTGTACTTTGATATAGAATAGCATCAAATTTACACAATATTTGTGACTTATTTTTCCGAAGAACTTTTTATACAAGTAAGCTTGTACAATTATGTCGGTTTTAACATATTTAAACATATAAATTAGAATATAGGAGCATGAGAAATATTTATAATCCACTGAAATCAAGTGGATTACGTTCTGTACTTTGTTATAGAAAAGCACCACATTTACACAATACTTGTGGCTTACTTTTCTAAAAGAATTTTCATACAAAGTAAGCTTGCACAATTATAGAGGTTTTCTACAGATTCAAACATCTCATAGAAATATAGGAGCATGGGAAATATTTAAAGTTTACTGGAATCAAATGGATTACGTCCTGTACTTTGTTATAGAATAGCATCACATTTACACAATACTTGTGACTTATTTTTCTGAAAAAATTTTCATACAAGTAAGCTTGCACAATTATAGAGGTTTTTACAAACTTAAACCTCGAAATTAAAATATAGGAGCACGGGAAATATTGAAAATTCACTGAAATCAAGTAAATTACATTCTGTAATTTGTTACAGAATAGCATCAAATTTACACAATATTTGTGACTTATTCTTCTGGAGAACTTTTTGAACAAGTTAGCTTGTGCAATTCCAGAGGTGTCTACAGATTTGAACCTCTAAACTGAAATATAGGAGCATGCGAAACATTTGAAATTTCGTGAAATCAAGCCGATAACGATCTGTACTTTGTTATAATAGTGCACCACATTTACACGATATTTATGACTTACTTTTTGCAAAACTTTTTGTACTACTTAGCTTGTGCAAATATAGAGGCTCTACAAATTCAAACCTATGAATTAAAATATAGGGCATGGGAACTATTAAAAATTTACTGAAATCACGCGGATTACGATCTGTATAGACTTATACTATACTTTTGTATAGAATAGCATCGAATTAACACAACATTTGTTAATTATTTGTCCATAAAACTTTTTAAACGAGTTAGCTTGTCCAATATAGGAGTTCCTACAAATTCAAACCTATAAATTAAAATATAGGAGCATGGGAGATATCAAAAATTCGCTGAAATTAAGTACATTACGTTCTGTACGTTGTTATGGAATAGTGTTATGTAGTTTTGCTCTTTAAATCTGTCAATAAGAGATACATATGCTTAACCTTACAGACTTTGAATTCCTCTTTTTAGTCCTAGCCTTTCGACTAATAGACATGGATGAGGGGATCTTCGATAGAGAAGGTAAAGATGTGTGATTTATGTCAAACAATAACAGAGTTTATTAAATGAAAATTCTTTAAAGAATTCAATTAAAACGTTACCAACAGATGATTTTCTTTGCTCAGGTAAGAATGTATTAAAATTAATTGGTCCTCCGTTGATGTTTCAGTCAGCGTAATATTCTCGTTTCTACTCGCGAATTTATTTAAATATTCGTTGTTAACAATTTTAAAAATTGTACTGGCTTCACATAAAAAATTTACTAACTTTAACAAAATTATTGATACAAGACAAAATAAGACTTACAATTTTCGAGCGATGTTTCACGATGATCTGATCTCGATCTTGCTTTTCCGACAACGTACTGATGCATCAAATCTTACGTATTTATTTAGTCGAGGATGACATTATTAGAAGTCCCTTGCTTCAGGCGCGCACAAGTCCCTTCACATGGTCCTTTCCTTTTTTGGAAAGTTAATGCTCTTCTTTTGTCACGCACTCTTTTTTAAACTTTCATTGCTTTTTCGCCACGTGGGTTTTTCAAAGCAATAAAATGTGCAAAAGATGATTTCCTCAAAGATTCTTCGAAATCTTTCCCATTTTTACGAAATTTGAAAAACTTAAGTAATACTCGTTAACCTCAATCATTGAGTTTTATTTTTAACCTTCATTTGAAATACATTTACATATTAAATAATTATAGAAAATAATTGAAATACACTCAGACATTACACCTCCCGCGTTAGACGGACGTACAAGTGACAAAATTTGATCGAGTACGACGTTTCGTAAAATCAAAACATTTACACTAAGATTAGTCACACTCACTTCATACATGGTTAGTTATGTGAAATTATTTTTCATCTGTCGGTTTACAATGATAGACTTCTTATAACTAATTTACAATATATTTCGAAGTCCTTCGGGTGGCTTGCGGATAGCTCTGTTGTCATCCTTCTGGAGATTGGTAAAAATGGTGTAGGCCAATTTTGGAGGAAGTTATTCATTTTACAAATACCCTAGTTGTCATTCCAGTTTCTTGTTTATTTATGTTTGGATATAGTGGAGAACTAGCTTGGGCTTCTGTACCATCTTCACCATTTTCAACGTCTATATCTGACATCTTCATATTTGGCAAAGAATTTTTGTTTGGTTTGTCTTTTGCCAAATGAATTACTGAATATGTGATCGAGTCCCGAAGTGCTCCTATTAGTTTCAGTGACCATCCGCACACGGTATGTAGTGTATAACTGTGTACAATGGTGTCTACTATTAGTTTGCATATTTTCAGGACCATGAAAACGCCAATGAATCCTGCACTGATAGTTCCAAATTTAATTTATTTTCCCCAGGGCTTCTCCCAGGCATTTTTATCTAATTTTTCCAACGATTCTTCATCCAGCATATAATAAATTGACGGTTTATTGGATATGGATCCCTTTGTTGCCTTTCCTGAAACGGTCTCTAAAACTGCTGCTTGCTCCATGGTGAACATTATTCATTTTCTCATTGTTTCCAAATCTTCAGATGTATAAATTCCGCTACTCGCCAAATGAACGGGATTTTTGTATTCTCAAGTGATCTTTGAGTCTGGTTTTAGACTCATTGGTAGTGCTGTTTTGACAGGTTTTGGCATAAACTTATACCAGGTCTTTCCGATTCTATAAAATTGTAATAATGGCGAATTACAAGGAATTTGGGCTGCATGATTTGTGATTATATGAGTTTTTGGTGAGAGGAAGAAGCTTTGATTATTTCTTAAGATTGGAATTCTATTATAACAGACTTCTGGATGTTGAATTTTTACTTCTTCTGGAACACATTGCACACTGTGAATAACCTCTCCTGCCAAAATTGCCATGAATCCAGGTCCTTTCATGAACCTATACGCGAATTCATCAGGCTGGGTTGATACGATTGCTAGGCTGTTCTGTAGAATGTCCTTCTCCAATTTACACCTATGCATCATAATATATGTATATATGTAATATATATATACCCATAACATCATGATATAAAGTTTGGAGCTGACTTCTAATGCGTCTTTCAACATAAATGAATTTAGTATTAATATATTGAAATATATCCACATTGTCAGTCGTTGTATTAACTGCTTTGGTTGCTTCTACCTGACCGAGTGAGGTTCCAATAACTATGAAATGTTTTGGATGCTCAGTCTTTAATAATTTGAGACCACATGAGTCTTCAGCTCCAATGACAGATAATGAAAATGTAGTATCTTTTGACTGAACTGTATAAATCGTTTCCTTTTTAGTTTCTAATTTTCGAGCTAACCCTCCATATAACGTAGAATAAGCAGTCATAGAACAATATCTACGCAGTTATTGATGCCAGAAGGTATGTCCTCTCTCAGGATCCACACATGTTCCTGAATTTGAATTACATTTAAATCCAGACGGTAAATAAACTTGATTTGAGTCCGTTCTTACTCAGGCTATTGCTGATCGTAAACTAATATGAACAGTGCCCATTACTACTACAGAATTCCATGTACCATATGGATCTGAGTACTGTGCACCTGAACATTCTGAGTAGATGAGCCTGCTAAGGTGATACTTTTAACCGTAGTTGTATTTAACAGTAAACCATCCATTACTGCATGAGCGATTCGAAGCGTGCCATGATCGTGCGCTATTTGGCATGCTTCCCTTGACATGGAATGGACATAATCCATGTACGCGTTATCAACAGCCGAAACATAGGAATGCATTCCACAATGATGAATAGTTCTACTTGTTTCAACTTTAGATTGTTCCACTTCAACGTGATCATATTCATTAATTTGCAGTAAGAAAAGGTTTACGTTAGTTATGTCTACGTGTTCATCTTCGACATTGCATTCTTCAATGTCTAATAAAGATATTGTTGTCATATTCAACGACTTGGAACCGCAATCATATCCAATAATTTCTTGAACCGCTCCAACTACAATTGACAATCGTAAAACTTGAAGTCCTTGCATTGTGACTGTGAAAATAAAATGAATGAACAAAAATTAATTTTGATAATCTGGATCCTTTCCCTTGGTTATTCGTTTTTTCGACTTCTTCAATTGTCCTTTAGCTTCGGATATTGTTATTTTTGACTTTTTCAATCTATCAGAACGAACTACTTTCGGTTTTTTTTTTATTAGTATTTTAACATTTCCATTTGGAAATATCTCTAAAACTTCAAACGGTCTATCATATTGGTCACCTAGTTTATTTGGTTTTAGACCTTTTTCTAGGAAAACATTATCTCCTATGTATGACTCAATAGGTTTCATTTTTTTATCATAATATTTCTTTGACGTTTCTTTCGGATCTACTAGATTTTCGTAAGCTAATTTACGTATATTCGTTAGTCTTTTTACTAAATCTGTGATAGAATTTTCGTTCGTTGGCAGACGATCTAAGTTATGCAACGGTTCATTTGTCGGAACGCGCGCTGCTTTTCCAAAAACAAGTTCATAAGGTGTGAATTTTGTACCGTCATGAACACTCGTATTATACAAAAACATGGCTAATTCTAACCACTCGTCCCATTCGTCATCTTTTCATGCGAATTGTTTTAAATATTCTCCCAACACATGGTGAGATCTTTCTAAAGAACCATTTGATTGTGGCCTAAACGCGGTTGTCTGCAACTTTTTAATTTTGAATTTTTTTACTATTCTTTGCATAAAAGCACTGATAAAACTACGACCTCGATCAGTCAACAAAACCTTTGGTGCCCGAAACACACAAATAAATCTTTTAATAAATGCGTCAGCAACTGAAATCGCTGTCATATTTTCAAGCGGAATCGCGACACTATATTTCGATAACTGATCCTGCATTTTTAATATATATTCTTTTCCTCGTGACGTAACTGGTAAAGGACCTACTATGTCCATTGCAATTTTTTCAAAAACTGTACCCGGAGTATCTGTAATAATCATCGGTTGTCTATTCTTGACACGAGTTAGTTTTTTTAATTGACAATCTAAACATTGCTGTATTCGACGTTGTACGTTACCTTTTAAATTTTCCTAATAATAATTATGCTTTAATCTATTAAACGTTTTAGACACACCCTCATGACCACCGATAGGTGAAGAATATGCTTCAGCAAAAATTTTATTACGTTCATCTGGAGGAACGTGCCTAATAGTTCCAAGACAAATAATTACTTTTATATTTTCATTTTCAAAAATTTCTTTAATTATTGTTAAAACGTCATCCCAAGAAATATTTTCTATATATTTTGAATAAGCAACTGAAACTGTGTCAATATTCTTTTCTTTTAACATAGCTTTTAAATTGAACAAACACAGTCCTATATGACTTTTTACTCGAATAATAGATTCTCCTTTCGTTTCTCGAATTATGCATGCAAAATGAACTTTCCGATCAACTTCAAACGAATAAATACTCCCTACACTAGAAGCATTAATTAAAGGCATTTTATTAAGGTCATTTAATTTTTTAGAGCCCTCATCACAAGGATGTCCACTCTCATCAAAAAAATAAACTAGGTTATCTTTTCTATACTCAAATAATTCTTTTGATAAAATAATATTCGACCTAATATTCTTAATTTTCTGTTCATCAACAGCTACATTCTCCACTGGATTATCCGATTCATTGCCTGATTCGACGTCAGACTCAGAGTCAGAATCATGAGAGTGTTCAGAACCGGTAAATCTCGTATCATCATCGCTAGAGATACCTTGAGTATTTACATTATCAGGTTCCTTAGAGTCTAACACCTTTTTCGATGGCCTACCCCTTTTCTTGAGTATGGTTTCACCCGTGTTTACAACTCCTTAACGCGGCCTACCCCTTTTCTTTTTGGGACTAACACTGCCGTTTTCTGTTTCTTTTCACGATTTTTCGAATAAATTATCTAAATCGTTGACTTCATTGCTCATTTGCAATTCGAGATCAGAGAAATCTTTCTTTTCATTTCCTTTTTTTTGCCTGCGCATGAGTAGTAACATTTACAATTTTTACCGGATTTCGCGATAGCGCATCTGCGTTCAAATTAATTTTTCCCGGTTTATATTTCACGTCATAATCATATTCTGCTAATTTTCAACGCCATTCAAAAACTCTTGCATTCGCTTCTTTTGCAGATTGGAACCAGATCAATGGTTTATGATCAGTAACTAATGTGAAATTATGCCCATAAATGTAAGGCCTAAAATTTTTACCAGCTTGGACAATAGCCAAAGCTTCCTTTTCATATGTATCGTATTTTAATTCAGCGCCTCCTGACACTCTTGAATAATAAGCAATAGGTTTATCTTTACCGATTTCCCCCTGAGATAAAACTGCACCAACAGCAATGCCTGAAGCATCTGTTGTAATTATAAATGGTTTTGAAAAATCTAGATATTGTAATACTGAAGCTTCACATAAAGCTTCCTTTAATATCTCGAAAGCACTTTGTGCTTCTTGAGACCATTAAAAATCTCTATTCTTTTCTAATAAACGCGTCAAGGGTTTGAAATTTTTATAAAATTCTTAATAAATCTTCTATAATATCCAGTTAAACCAAGAAAAGCTCTAATATTTTTTTGCGTCTTCGGTATAGGGAAGTTTTTTACTGCATTTAATTTTGATGGATCAGGTTTCAACCCTTCCTTACTCATGATATGATCCAGGTAATTTACTTCACTACGTAAAAATTCACATTTATCTGGTTGCAATCGCAAATTAGCTTTACGTCAACGTTGCATTAAATTATCAATTCGTTTTTCATGCTCATCTAAATGTTTCGCGAAAACTACGATATCGTCTAAATAAATAAACATCGATATACCTTGCAACTCAGTCAAAACCGTATCCATTAACCTTTGGAACGTCGCTGGTGCATTTTTTAAACCGAACGGCATATGTTTAAACTCCCAATGTCCTTGTGGGGTTGAAATCGCCGTCTTATGGCTATCTTTTGGATCCATCTCAATTTAATAGTATCCAGAAGCCAAATCAAATACAGAAAAATACATTGATTCTCCTAATTGATCAAGAATATCAGTAATATTTGGTAAAGGATAAGCGTCAGCAATTGTTTTTTCATTTAATTTTCTATAATCTATAACGACTTGCCATCTTTTATTACCATGCGAATCTGGTTTCTTAGGCACGATCAAAATTGGACTATTATAAGGAGACAAAGAAGGCTCGATAATGCCTGTATCGAGTTCTTCTTTAATTTGCCTTTCAATTTCTGTTTTTAAAAACTGAGGTGTACGATATTGTGTTACTGTTATAGGAATATGTGAGGTAGTTGGTACTTTATGATTATATATATCAGTTGAACCCAATGGTTCGCCTGGAATATAAAACCGATCTGCATATGTTCTTAAGATTTTTCAACACGTTTTCTTTCTTCTTCGCCTAAGTGGCCTAATCTTAACAACTTTATAGTTTTTTTAAACCGTTTGTCATTTTCAAAAGTCTCAACAATTGACAAAATTTTTTTTGTATTAGAATTATTAACATTTAGTTTATTAAAATCTGATTGAATTTTAATTTTATAATTTTTATTCAAATATTCTTCTTGATCAATTCTAGGATCATGCATACTTTCTACTGACTGTATAGATAAAGTAGGAATATTCAATCCCACTTCGCTCTCAGTCGTATTGAATACCTGCATATAAGCACGACCATTATTAACACGCACTAAACAATTGCCTAAAAATATGCCCTTACACGCTTTCAATCTCGGAACATAACCTTCGACAATATCTTTGTTTTTAACTTTTACGAAAAAAGTCGATTAACTACGAGGGGGAATGTACATCACTTCATCCTCGACTCTATTAGCTTTTTTAAACAGATATTTAAAATCATCTATTTTTATTACTTTTTTTTTATAATCATTTTTTACCCCGTGAGTTGCGAAAAATCGAGATCCTACAAGACCTGCATGCGGAATACCTAAAGTATCAGGAATCACATGACATACAGTCTCTTTATTAAACAATTTTATTTTTACACTTCCGAGTGTCTTTATGGGTACATTTGCAATACCATGTAATTCAACAATTTTATTTTTGTCAATCGTCGTGGGATCATTTACATAGCTATACTTCAGTAAGTTCGGCGAAGCTCCTGAATCTATCATCATAATGACATCTTTATTTTTATTTGTTTTTCCCACAACAATATACGGTAGATCGTCTAGATTCTCTAATTTCACGTTCATAATTAGTACTCGCTTTTCGTTTCTTCCTCGAAAGTCAATGTCACCGGACGCTTTTGAAGTGTCTCTGTCCCCGCGCCCATCTGGCGAGACACGTTCGAGTTTTCCTGTTCGTCATACTTTTCAGCTTTAAGACGGAAACAGCTGGAAATGTCATGACCTGATTTTTTAAAGAATTTTTAAGATTTGTTTTGATTACTTTCATTTGAATTATTAATTAATCGACACGTTTTAGCAATATGACCATTTTTTCCACAAATTTGACATTTTACATTTGATGAAACTCTATTTGGATTTTTAAAAAAAATTTCAGCAGTATGTCCAGTTTTACCACAAAGCTGACAATTTTCTTTTGAATTATTATCTTTCTCTCGACAATTTTTCTTTATATGACCGGGCTTATTACATGAATGGCAAACAACTTTTGTCGTTACTTGATTATTATTATCTGGATTTTTGTTTTTATCATTATTTTGTTTATTAGTTACAAATTTATCGGGTTTACTTTTATCTTCATTTTTATTTTCCTTAGTTTTTGTACTATTTTGGTCTTTACGAATTTCTTTTTGCGCAATTAATCGTCTTTCTATCTATATTGCTTTCTCTAAAGCCTCAGTGACATTGTGACATCGAGACATTCGTTGATCTATTTCATTTCTTGAATTTCGAACGAAACATTAGGCTACGACTTTATCAGTATTATCCTTATAAATTTGAATTCCATTCGCAGTTGCAGTTGGATTATTTGATTTATAAAATTCTACAATTTCTTCCGCTTTTTTCCGTAATCTATTAACAAAGTCTACTATTAGTTCATCATCTTTCTGCAACATTCTTCCTAGTTCACCTTACAACTAAAAGAGTGTTTTAGAAGGTAAATAAACTTTCTTGAGATCTCTCATGAGTTCATTTACAGTATTATACGTTATTTCATTTAAAGCATCTTTAACTGCAGAAGATAATTTACTACCAAAAATTAATTTAGTGAGATTTGATTCAACTTGATCTGGCAACATACGTTTTGCTTCTTCACAACAATTTGAAAAATCAATAAATTCTTCTGGTTTGCCCGTAAATGTAGGAATTCATATTAACGCGTCTTTAAGAGATATATTTTGATTGTCAGACATTTTCCGTCATATTTATATCTAAATTTACCGTTTCCACGCGACCTTGATTTCGATTTATTGTTTCGTCACTAATATCACTCTCGTCAGATGTAACGAGTTCACTTGGTTCTAAGATTCTTGTTGAATCATCGATACCCAAATCAACAAATTTAAAATTTTTAGATCTAGTAGGCGGAGCTAAACCTTTAGGATATAATGGGTACCGGTACTTCTCAACGAATAACCTTTTTTATTATTATCGAATGATCCAGAATTATCAGACATTCAAACTATTTCTCCATAAAAGATCATTGCAATCCCGGACGAGCCCTCAATAATTGTTATGTAATTTTGCTCTTTCAAAGTATCAATATGAGATACTTATGCTTAACCTTACAGACTTTGAATTCCTCTTTTTAGTCCTAGCCTTTCGACTAATAGACATGGATGAGGGGATCTTCGATAGAGAAGGTAAAGATGTGTGATTTATGTCAAACAATAACAGAGTTTATTAAATGAAAATTCTTTAAAGAATTCAATTAAAACGTTACCAACAGATGATTTTCTTTGCTCAGGTAAGAATGTATTAAAATTAATTGGTCCTCCGTTGATGTTTCAGTCAGCGTAATATTCTCGTTTCTACTCGAGAATTTATTTAAATATTCGTTGTTAACAATTTTAAAAATTGTACTGGCTTCACATAAAAAATTTACTAACTTCAACAAAATTATTGATACAAGACAAAATAAGACTTACAATTTTCGAGCGATGTTTCACGATGATCTGATCTCGATCTTGCTTTTCCGACAACTGACGGATGCATCAAATCTTACTTATTTATTTAGTCAAGGATGACATTATTAGAAGTCCCTTGCTTCAGGCGCGCACAAGTCCCTTCACATGGTCCTTTCCTTTTTTGGAAAGTTAATGCTCTTCTTTTGTCACGCACTCTTTTTTAAACTTTCATTGCTTTTTCGCCACGTGGGTTTTTCAAAGCAATAAAATGTGCAAAAGATGATTTCCTCAAAGATTCTTCGAAATCTTTTCCATTTTTACGAAATTTGAAAAACTTAAGTAATACTCGTTAACCTCAATCATTGAGTTTTATTTTTAACCTTCATTTGAAATACATTTACATATAAAATAATTATAGAAAATAATTGAAATACACTCAGACATTACAATAGCATCACATTTACACAATATTTGTACCTTATTTTTTTGAGAAACTTTTTAAACAATTTAGCTTGTGCAATTATAGAGGTGTCTATAGATTTGAAGCTCTAAACTAAAATGTAGGAGGATGGGAAATATTCAAAATTCACTGAAATCGAGTGGATTACGTTCTGTACTTTGTCATAGAATAGCATCGCATATACACAACATTAGTAAACTAATTTTCTAAAGAACTTTTTAAACAAGTTAGCTTGTGCACTTATAGAAGTGTTTACAGATTTAAACCTATGAATTGAAATATCGAAGGATGGAAAGTATTCCAAATTCACTGAAATCAACTGGATTACGTTCTGTACTTTGTCATAGACTAGCATCGCATATACACAACATTAGTGACTTATTTTACTGAAGAACTTCTCATACAAGTGGGCTCAAACATTAATGTAGGTTTTTACATATTTAAACATATAACTCAAAATATAGGAGCATGAGAAATATTTAAAATTCACTGAAAACAAGACGATTACGTTCTGTACTTTGTTACAGAATAGTATCAAATTCACACAATATTTCCGACTTACTTTTCTAAAGAACTTTTAATGCAAATAAGCTTGTGCAATTATAGAGGTGTCTACAAATTTAAACCTGTAAATTGATATATCGAAGCATGGGAAATATTTCAAATTTACTGAAAACAAGTAGATTACGTTCTGTACTTTGTTATAGAATAGCATCGAATTCACACAATATTTGTGACTTATTTTTCTGAAAAACTTCAGTAGTTAGGGGGGGGGGGCTTAATCTACTATTACCGACCGTGTCGGTAATTTACTGACAGGGCCGGCAACTTGCCGGTTGTAGATGTAGTTCCCTGTTTTCCGCTAGATGGCGCTGTATCGACCCTCATTCGGTAATTGTTGGGCGGTGCTGCTGTTGTGGCGGGTGAAAGAATTTGAATGTTTTTACTGGCAATTGTTACCAATTTAATGTTGGTAGCTGTTGTCAATCTTTTCACTGAGAAGCGCTGTTGTTGTGGTGGGTGAAGAATTGAAATTTTTTTGAATATTATCGACCTGTAGCGACTATCGATCACCAGGCGGTAATTATTACCAACATTTTTTTACTTAATTGCGTTGTTATTCCGGCGGTTTAATATCCATATTTATTTCCTACACAACAATTTACCAATTACTGTTCTGCACTTAAGCGTGTACACTTAGATATGTGTCCGATGATCTCTGTTGCTGAACTGACTTGTTAGCAATCACTTCGGTTCATGTATAGCCCCCTCACTCTAGCGACCGATAACTCAACCACTTTTTTTTAACAGCGCAATTCTCTTTGTAACTTTTGAAAGTTTTATTCGCAGAGGAGTACGTTAGATTTCAATTCCCAGATAAATATTATTTCTTTGTTAGCTTTTTCAAAATAAACGACGTCATGAAAGTAACAAGTCTTTTTTTTTTGTTTATTATAATATCAATAGATCGCCGGTTACGTAGAAAAGATGTGGTGTCATAAATTTAGATAAAGTATTTTTGTAAAGTTTCATCAATCAGTTTGAGACTTTGAATTGGTAACATCGAACCTACACAATGGATATCTTTGTTGATATTCAGGGATTCAAAGCTCCTTCAAATCAATTTGTTGTGAAAGAATTCGCAGTGATTTTCTTCTTTATTAACGGAGCGGTACAAAATCATTCGTGTTTATTCTTCGAAGAACCATTTGATTGGAAATTATTACCGCAAAAATTCCAAGTAATAAATTGTTGGTATACTCGCAATTACCGTGGACATTAATAGGATTCTGGTGAAATGACATATAAAGATATGCCTGGTATAGTTGTTGATGTAATAGGCAAAGCTAATTACATTTATGTGAAAGGTCTTGAAAAGAAAGTGTGGATGCATCAGTTTGTGAATAACCGACAAACTGTGATTAACTTGGATGATTTGAATTGCCCACTATTACATATTATTCCCGATTTACTAAGTTGTAAACATGCTTCGCATCCTGGACCAAGTTTAGCTTCAAATTGTGCATTAAAAAATGTACTGAAGATGAAGATGTGGTTTGAATCTAACTCAATCAACAAAATGCGACCAGTGCTGAAAAAGCTCTATGCTAGAATGGATTTTAATTGCTTATTATTGGATGAAATTCATATGTTACCAGAAAAGTTTATTATATACTTTGAAAAAGAAATTAAAGATATGAAAAACAAATCTATTAATTCATAATGTAATTTGTATGCACATCAAATTTTACTCAGAATTTTTTATATTTGAAGTACTAAATGGATTTACTTTTACTTCAAATATTATAGTTATGTATTATGGCTGATTTCCACTAAATGTATGTAATTAAATCAACTTCAATTATTTATTTAATCTTTCTAGCGGTTACCTGATAAAATATTCAATAATATTAACATAGAATCTTGAAATTTACTTTAAGACCGTGCTCACGATCAAAAACATAAGCCGTAAGACGTACGCATCCGCACTAACCTCATAATAAGTTAAAAAATTGGTTTGTGCGCATGCGTACGTCTTAAATCTTACGCCTTACGGCTTATGTTTTTTGATTGTGTGAACGGGACGGCGCAAAGGTGCATAAAACTAGGCGAGTGATTTTTAGTTGGAATGTTGGCTAGCCTGAAACCATAGATTAACAAAAAGCGAAAAGGAACTTTATATTAAATGAAAGGCTATGGAGGTGTACCTCTTGAATGTAACCAACAGAGAGCGTTACATGATTAGTATTAAATTAAAATTAAATTAAAAAAAGTGACAGTCAAAAGAAAACTAATAGCTAGAGCTCTAATCTACTTATTATATGAAGTTTATTTTCATTTATATATTATATTTATTATTTCATTATTACATTAAAATATTTTTTAAATAAATTCAGCTTATAACCTCAAAATTGATTACTGGCAAATATTCTGTCATTAAAAGTTGAATTGCTGCTACTTTATATGTATCATAAAAGTAATAAAAGTTGTTAATATAATTGAAACTACAAATTAATAAATGAATTAATTGGAGAAACAAAATATGAATAAATGTTTTCTCTTAGATAGATTAATTGAATGGTGATAAAGACAGAGTAAACATATTTTTGGTGATCCTGTTAATGAAGAAAAGTAAATTAAATTGTTTTAAGATTGAACATTACTTTGTAGTTAGATAAATAATTGGATTATTTAATAAAATATTATGGATAAATTGAAGATTGTGATAATCAATTAATTCAATCAACAAATTGGCTATATTTATTGATTGAAGTATCTATTAAATATCACTTATTTTCAAAAATCGTGAATGGAATAGAACCAGGTATCCGAAATTATTATTGATGATAGAAATCACGGAGTGCTATGTACAGAGATATTTCAAGAACCAAGATGATTAATACAGGGTGTAAAAAAAATCGCGTACGTGGACCATATCACCGTGTTCTGCAGATCAATCTGAACAGAAAATGTCTGTGCGAGAAATGCACTGGATGCATATCTGCAGAGATATAATAATTATAAGTTGACCAATCACGAACGAGTCGCCGGCGACAAGTTAATCAGCCTTAAGCAGAGTGCATAATTTTTTTTTATTATTTTTGTAGATATGTTCACTACACAAGCGCGTGAACATCGTTATTAAATTGACTATCAGTTTAATAACCTGCATTGTACGACATGGTATGTACGTCTCTCAACTAATAAATTAAATAACTACGTGACGAGATCTCGTACAGATTTGAAGAATCTGAAGAAAAATAAATAATAAGTGGATTAATGAAAATGCATTATTAGGTTAATGTCAAAAAAATATGTTCGTCACGATAGGAGTTCGTCATCCATCCACTACTTCAATCTCTTTCCTCTCATTCACCCACTCATTCCATCTCTTTCTTTCCTTTCATTCATCCACTCACTCATACTCTCCCTTTTCTCTCATCCATCCACTCATTAAATTCTCTCTCATCCATCTACTCATTGAATTATTCTCTTTTCTCTCATTCATCCACTCACTCATGCTTTCTCTTTTCTCTCATCCATCCACTCACTCATACTCTCTCTTTTTTCTCATTCATCCACTCATTCCATCTCTTTCTTTCCTTTCATTCATCCACTTACTCATGCTTTCTCTTTTCTCTCATCCATCCACTCATTCCATCTCTTTCTTTCGTTTCATTCATCCACTCACTCATACTCTCCCTTTTCTCTCATCCATCCACTCATTAAATTCTCTCTCATCCATCTACTCATTGAATTATTCTCTTTTCTCTCATTCATCCACTCACTCATGCTTTCTCTTTTCTCTCATCCATCCACTCATTAAATTCTCTCTCATCCATCTACTCATTGAATTATTCTCTATTCTCTCATTCATCCACTCACTCATGCTTTCTCTTTTCTCTCATCCATCCACTCATTCCATCTCTTTCTTTCCTTTCATTCATCCACTCACTCATACTCTCCCTTTTCTCTCATCCATCCACTCATTAAATTCTCTCTCATCCATCTACTCATTGAATTATTCTCTTTTCTCTCATTCATCCACTCACTCATGCTTTCTCTTTTCTCTCATCCATCCACTCACTCATACTCTCTCTTTTTTCTCATTCATCCACTCATTCCATCTCTTTCTTTCCTTTCATTCATCCACTCACTCATGCTTTCTCTTTTCTCTCATCCATCCACTCATTAAATTCTCTCTCATCCATCTACTCATTGAATTATTCTCTATTCTCTCATTCATCCACTCACTCATGCTTTCTCTTTTCTCTCATCCATCCACTCATTCCATCTCTTTCTTTCCTTTCATTCATCCACTCACTCATACTCTCCCTTTTCTCTCATCCATCCACTCATTAAATTCTCTCTCATCCATCTACTCATTGAATTATTCTCTTTTCTCTCATTCATCCACTCACTCATGCTTTCTCTTTTCTCTCATCTATCCACTCACTCATACTCTCTCTTTCTTCTCATTCATCCACTCATTCCATCTCTTTCTTTCCTTTCATTCATCCACTCACTCATACTCTCCCTTTTCTCTCATCCATCCACTCATTAAATTCTCTCTCATCCATCTACTCATTGAATTATTCTCTTTTCTCTCATTCATCCACTCACTCATGCTTTCTCTTTTCTCTCATCCATCCACTCACTCATACTCTCTCTTTTTTCTCATTCATCCACTCATTCCATCTCTTTCTTTCCTTTCATTCATCCACTTACTCATGCTTTCTCTTTTCTCTCATCCATCCACTCATTCCATCTCTTTCTTTCGTTTCATTCATCCACTCACTCATACTCTCCCTTTTCTCTCATCCATCCACTCATTAAATTCTCTCTCATCCATCTACTCATTGAATTATTCTCTTTTCTCTCATTCATCCACTCACTCATGCTTTCTCTTTTCTCTCATCCATCCACTCATTAAATTCTCTCTCATCCATCTACTCATTGAATTATTCTCTATTCTCTCATTCATCCACTCACTCATGCTTTCTCTTTTCTCTCATCCATCCACTCATTCCATCTCTTTCTTTCCTTTCATTCATCCACTCACTCATACTCTCCCTTTTCTCTCATCCATCCACTCATTAAATTCTCTCTCATCCATCTACTCATTGAATTATTCTCTTTTCTCTCATTCATCCACTCACTCATGCTTTCTCTTTTCTCTCATCCATCCACTCACTCATACTCTCTCTTTTTTCTCATTCATCCACTCATTCCATCTCTTTCTTTCCTTTCATTCATCCACTTACTCATGCTTTCTCTTTTCTCTCATCCATCCACTCATTCCATCTCTTTCTTTCCTTTCATTCATCCACTCACTCATACTCTCCCTTTTCTCTCATCCATCCACTCATTAAATTCTCTCTCATCCATCTACTCATTGAATTATTCTCTTTTCTCTCATTCATCCACTCACTCATGCTTTCTCTTTTCTCTCATTTATCTACTCACTCATATTCTCTCTTTTTTCTCATTCATCCACTCATTCCATCTCTTTCTTTCCTTTCATTCATCCACTCACTCATACTCTCCCTTTTCTCTCATCCATCCACTCATTAAATTCTCTCTTATCCATCCATTCATTAAATTCTCTCTCATCCATCTACTCATTGAATTATTCTCTTTTCTCTCATTCATCCACTCACTCATGCTTTCTCTTTTCTCTCATCCATCCACTCATTCCATCTCTTTATTTCCTTTCATTCATCCACTCACTCATACTCTCCCTTTTCTCTCATCCATCCACTCATTAAATTCTCTCTCATCCATCTACTCATTGAATTATTCTCTTTTCTCTCATTCATCCACTCACTCATGCTTTCTCTTTTCTCTCATCTATCCACTCACTCATACTCTCTCTTTCTTCTCATTCATCCACTCATTCCATCTCTTTCTTTCCTTTTATTCATCCACTCACTCATACTCTCCCTTTTCTCTCATCCATCCACTCATTAAATTCTCTCTCATCCATCTACTCATTGAATTATTCTCTTTTCTCTCATTCATCTACTCACTCATACTCTCTCTTTTTTCTCATTCATCCACTCATTCCATCTCTTTCTTTCCTTTCATTCATCCACTCACTCATGCTTTCTCTTTTCTCTCATCCATCCACTCATTCCATCTCTTTCTTTCCTTTCATTCATCCACTCACTCATACTCTCCCTTTTCTCTCATCCATCCACTCATTAAATTCTCTCTCTTTTTTCTCATTCATCCACTCATTCCATCTCTTTCTTTCCTTTCATTCTTCCACTCACTCATACTCGCATTTTTTCTCATCCATCCACTCAATAAATTCTCTCTTATCCATCTACTCATTGAATTATTCTCTTTTCTCTCATTCATCCACTCACTCATACTCTCTCTTTTTTCTCATTCATCCACTCATTCCATCTCTTTCTTTCCTTTCATTCATCCAATCACTCATACTCGCTCTTTCTCTCATCCATCCACTCATTAAATTCTCTCTCATCCATCTACTCATTGAATTATTCTCTTTTCTCTCATTCATCCACTCACTCATACTCTCTCTTTTTTCTCATTCATCCACTCATTCCATCTCTTTCTTTCCTTTCATTCATCCACTCACTCATGCTTTCTCTTTTCTCTCATCCATCCACTCATTCCATCTCTTTCTTTCCTTTCATTCTTCCACTCACTCATACTCGCATTTTTTCTCATCCATCCACTCAATAAATTCTCTCTTATCCATCTACTCATTGAATCATTCTCTTTTCTCTCATTCATCCACTCATTTAATCTCTTTTCTCTCATTCATCCACACACACATACTGTCTCATTTCTCTCATTCATCAACTCACTCATACTCGCTCTTTTCTCTTATCCATCCACTCACTCATACTACCTTTTTTTCCTATTCATCCACTTATTTAATTTCCTCTTATTTATTTAATTACTTAATCTCTCTTTTTTTTTTGATCTATCGACGTATTCAATCTTTTTCACAGAAGAAAGAGTAAGTAGAGAAAAATACTTTGTAATGAAAAAATAAAAAATATATAAAAGCTAAGGAAGAAAAGCATAAGATTATAAGAATTTTTCTACCTACATATTTTTTACCATTAATAAATCGCATTATAGTTCAAATTGTTTTTATAGTTCACGATGTGAATGTAGTTAGATCTGTGCTATTCATGAACTAACTAAGTTGCTATGGTATTTAAACGTAAATATTATTCATAGTAACGATTGATTTCTTGCGTTCATCAGAAAATTGCTGATTTATCGTTTCGGTTATTATTTTTATTAATATGGTTGTCTATGAACAGTATGAGTACATTGACATGATTCGTTTATTACACGAATGTCATGAACGCACTGCTGATGCTGTTCGTTTATATGCCGAACGATTTCCAAACCGCATTCGACAACCAACTCTCAATGTTTTCCGACGTTTGCAAGATCGAATTCGAGAGAATCAACCAATCGTTCCACGCACGAGGGTTAATGCTGGTCGTCACAGAAATTTTTTGAGGGAGATTCGTATTTTAAATTTTTTTTTCCGCCATCCTACCTCGAGTACAAGACTTGCAGCTCGACGACTTAATATAAATCATATGACCATACACAAAACCTTGAAGCGTGATGGTTTACATCCTTATCACTACACTCCTGTTCAACATTTGGAAGATGATGATCCACCGAGAAGACTTCGCTTTTGTAGATGGTTTAGTCGTCAAGTCCACAACAGAGCGGTATTTTCAAAGAACATCCTTTGGACTGATGAGGCTATTTTTCGACAAAATGGCCCTTATAACATTCACAATCAACACATTTATGATCACGAAAATCCCCGATGTGTGCACGAAAGAAATAATCAGCGGCGGTTTAACGTACACGTTTGGTGTGGAATGCTTGATAACCAGCTGGTAATGATTCCTTTTTTTCACTTCTTTCTCTTTCGCTTTTTGTATGTTTACTCTCGCTTTCCATAACTCTAGATTGGTCCAGTCTTTCTGCCAAACGCGATAAATGGAGACGTATATTTGGATTTACTCGAGAATTTGCCAGAGCTCTTGGAGGATGTACCACTTGCGAGGAGAAGAAACATGATCTGGCAACAGGATGGAGCAGGAGCACATCGACGAGACGATGTTGTTAATTGTTTGAACCACTTATTTCCTCGCAGGTGGATCGGATTACGATCGCAGTTCAGAGAATGGCCCCCAAGATCACCAGACCTAACACCACTGGACTTTTTCTTGTGGGGTTATCTAAAGGATAAAGTCTACTCGACTCCTGTTGATGATGAGGTTGAACTCCGCAATAGAATTGAAGAAGAAGCAGCTAGAATTCCACAAGATATGATAAGAAGAGCAACGGAAAGAGTCGTAAGGGTTGTTGATCAATGTATAAATGTAGACGGTGGCCACGTTGAACAATTAAGATAGAATAGAAGAGTTCGAAATTTGTTATTTTTCACGATGTTATGTTAAAGTTTTTATTTATTTAATCTGTTAAAATATATAGAAATTGGACTATAATGTAAATTGAATAATAAAAAAACTATCCAATAACAGGAAAAAAAATCGTAAACATTTTTTTTATATTTTTCCTGTATCTATCTAAAATAATTTAAGTGAGTAAATAACTATAAAAGAAAAGAAGAAAAGAGTGAACTGATAAAAAGAAAAAAAAAGTGAGCGAATAAATGGATAAAGAAACAAAATCTAAATAGAAAACAAAAAGATAAAAAAAAAGAGTTAAAAAGAGTAGATAAATAAAAAAAAAGAATTATAAATAAAATGAGTAAATGTATGAGGAAAACATAGGAAAAAAATGTGTGAATGGATAAGAAAAAAGAGAGAGTATAAATAAGTGGAAGAATGGAAAGAAAGGGAGAGATTTAATGAGTAGATAGATGAGAGAAAAAAAAGAATATCAGTAAGTGAATGAATGAAAGAAAAGAGAAAGTATGAGTAAGTGGTAGAATGGGAAGGAAGAAAAGGATTATATAAGTGGATAGATGAGAGCAAAGAGAGAATATCAGTGAGTGAATGAATAAGAAAAAAGAGAGTATGAGTGAGGGAATAAATGAGAGAAATGAATGAGATACAATGAAAAGATAGATAAGAGAGAATTTAATGTGTAAATGAATAAGAGAAAAAAGAAAGTACAAGTAAGTGATAGAATAAGAAGAAGGAAGGAGATTTAATGAGTGGATGAATGAGAGAAAAGAAAGAAATTTAATGAGAAGATGAATGAGAGAAGAGAGAGAGTATCTGTGAGTGAATGAGTGAGAGAAAAGAAAGAGTTATAACGAGAGGATGAATGAGAGAAGAGAGAGAGTATGAGTGAGTTGATGAACGAGAAAAAAAAAAATTTAATAAGTGGATGGACGAGAGAGGAGAGAGAGTATTAGTGAGTGAATAAATGAGAGAAAAGGCAGAGATTTAATAAGAAGATGAATGAGAAAAAAGGGAGAAATTTAATGAGCGAATGGATGAGAGAAGAGAGAGAGTATATGTGAGTGGATGAATGCGAGAAAAGAAAGAAATTTAATGAGTGGATGGATGAAAGAAGAGAGAGAGTATGTGTGTGTGGATGAGTGAGAGAAAAGAAAAAGATATAATGAGTGGATGGATGAGAGAAAAGAGAGAGAGTATTAGTGAGTGAATAAATAAGAGAAAATGCAGAGAGTCAATAAGAAGATGAATGAAATAAAAGAGAGAAATTTAATGAGCGAATGGATGAGAGAAGAGAGAGAGTATGTGTGTGTGGATGAACGAGAAAAAAGAAAGGAATTGAATGAGTGGATGGATGAGAGAAAAGAAAGAAATTTAATGAGTGGATGGATGAAAGAAGAGAGAGAGTATGTGTGTGTGGATGAGTGCGAGAAAAGAAAGAGATATAATAAGTGGATGGATGAGAGAAAAGAGAGAGTATGTGTGTGTGAAGGAATGAGAGAAAAGAGATTTTAATTTTATTTAACTATCAATTTTATTATATTTTATTTAATTTTTTTTTCTCCTAATCGTGACAAACATATTCTTTCGAAATTAACTCGTTCAATCAATGCATTATTTTTTTTTTTCCTTCGGATTCCTTAAATCCGTAAGAAATCTCGTCACACACTTATTGAATTCATCAGTAGAAAGACGTAGATTTTCGTCAGTCTTTTCAAAAGTATATCCTGTGTGAAAAAAACAAATGTTCATTACTCACGTATTTATAATAATATACAATCACTCACTCTCTATAGTCTCTAAGATTAATACAGGAATGGGTTCAAAACCATTTCCTCCAAGACGAGTCATCTTCTTTAATTCATCAACTCCAATTACACCTATCAATAACTTCCGCAACATTATCGTCGGTTTATTTCTGTATTTTTTATTGATGGTGAATAACATTTTCGCATCTATGCGAACGCCACTGCCTGGCAGAACATCAACTAAGTAGGAATTATCTGTTGGTGTTGAAGAAGTTGATGGTGAAGACACTAAAGGACTGGCTTGCAATGGTTGAGAAGCTGAAGCTGATTGTGGGACAGAATTTTGAGATCGTGGAACCGGGATTAACGAACGTGGACTGCGTGACAATGAATTTCGAAGAGGAGTTAGACACGATGCGGAAGATGGCACAGAAACTGGTGATTCTGGTGATACACTTATAGCAAATAAACGTTGAACTTCTAAATCACATCCGGTTACTATGCCTAACTTATTAACCGTCAATTTTTCCAACCAATTTTTACGACCTACGTAAAAAAAGACGAATTGAATGTAAATGTGCCACAATTGAATTGTGAACTTTGATAATTAAAATAAAAGTGGTGAGCACTTACAATTTTGTGCAATGACTCGAGCAGAGAATGATTTTTTACCCCACAGAGCAATGATTTCAGCGCCGTTTACCCACTGAATGATTTCATTCTCCGTAATGATCGAGGTACTTTTATCTGAAGACCATTGAATTAAGTAAAACATATTAAAATTCCAAGCTGAATAGATAAAAATTCAATGCGATGTCACCAGAGAAAAAAAAAGTATACAATGTCGTACAATGTAGGTTATTAAACTGATAGTCAATTTAATAACGATGTTCACGCGCTTGTGTAGTGAACATATCTACAAAAATAATAAAAAAAAATTATGCACTCTGCTTAAGGCTGATTAACTTGTCGCCGGCGACTCGTTCGTGATTGGTCAACTTATAATTATTATATCTCTGCAGATATGCATCCAGTGCATTTCTCGCACAGACCTTTTTTGTTTAGATTGACCTGCAGAACACGGTGATATGGTCCACGTACGCGATTTTTTTTACACCCTGTATTAACTAGAAAAATAAGTCATGCTAAAACTCGCGTTTATACATAACGTTATTGCAAAGAGTGGGAACAAATGCGGGAGTTTAAAGGCAATTATTATTCGATCATGTAACTTACTAAACGTTGATATTATATTCAAATTACATCATTGGAGATTATCATGATTTTAATATTTTTACTTATTTATAAATATACATTTGTTAATTATTTGGTTATGGTCAACAGGTTGGCTAACATCAGTTCCACATCAAGTAACTCATGTATTCTGTACTTACTGTAAAAAAAATCTTAACGCTCATCGTTTATCACTATTAAAACATACATGTACTATGAAACATTAAAGAGGTGCTCTTATGTATCAAACTCAACTTTCAATCTAAAGGTGATAATAAATCAAGAATGACAAATTTACAATTTAAAAATGTTGATGTTAATTGTATTAAAAAACAAGAAGTAGAAGATGGTAATGATAATAATGTTGAAGATCACGAATATGAGTATGTTATTGAGAAATTAGATGTTGAAGAATCTAAAAAATTAGGAAATAAGGAATTAAAAGATCATCAATCTGAAGGTATGCAACTTCAACACAATTCTAGTGAAGGTTCACTTGCTTGTAAGAAAGTAAAATTGAATTTAAATGAACTTAAAGGTACTTTAGCTCAATTTATGACACATGTTCATGATGAATATTTAGATGATAATGATAAAATTAATAATGATCTCAATTTAATATCGAGAAATTTGTTTGAAAGAAGAGGTAATAAAAGATAGTGAAAAAAAATCATTAATTTCTAAGTAAAATTAAAGCTAATCTTTCGACATTGATTATGACAGAAACAAAACCGACTGCTTCTTGCCCAACTGCTTTAAAATTAACTTGTACCAAATCTTAGTCATTGACTTCAATTGTAAATACTATACCACTAAAACTCACTTTTCTCCAGGTCGTCACATACTTCATTTTGATGTTGACAAAGATTTTTCATTACATAAAGTAGAAACAATATTTCTTATTATTGAAATAATTTTGAATATTAAAAATCCTACAGAAAGTTATATACCTATTTCACTTATACTATTTGGATATACTACTTATCGTGGTGTAGATCGGCAGCTTCCATATAAGTGATATTTTTTTTAATTGTAAATAATAAATCATACACTAAGAACACTTTAATATTAATGTCGATATTTCGATATATTTTCTTTTACGTTTAAAGAGATATTGAATAAAAAAAAAATAATAAACTATGAGAAGCTTACGATATCTCAAAATTCTCCAATTTTTTATTTTATGTTATTCAATTGCTGCAAGTGTATGAATCAAACAGTGACCTTTAATTTGACATCGTAATGAGGCCAGCTTACAAAGCTGAAATAGATGATTTACCAAAGCATACAATTGTTCAACCAGCAATTTTAAAAGGACAATTGAAGGTAGAAGGGTTTATGGTCATACGTTGGGCAGATTGTTGGATGGAAGGAATTCAATAGAATCTGGCATGGATTTGTAAAGGAAAACTTAAATATCATGAAACTGTGATAGAGGGTTTTGAAAATATGTCTAATACTTTTACTAGTATGCTTGAAGGTGGAAATACCGGAAAAGCTGTAGTTAAAGTTTAAAATAATTTTTATTTGCAAAATCACTAAAATTATAGTAAGTCAGTAGCATCTGGCAATTTATCAAAACAAGTAACAAGATCGTGTTTTTCAAATTTATTTTCTTCTGATTCCATCTAACTTGATTTCAAAGAGTGAAAGTCTTGTAGACTATAAATATGAAAATAATAAGAAAATAAAACGTCATTTCTAGAAATATTCTGTAATGTTATTTATTCGACAGCTGTATTCATGTTAATACATTTTTTAAATGTTATACAATGCATATATTTTATTGAATTATTATTTATGATCAATACCTTTTAGTAGTTGAAATCTACTTATTTATTTATTTTTCTTTCGAGTGGTAGGTTTCTTTTTTTGTTTCTTTTTCTTATCCTTGTTTTCTGCAAGATTGTAAAATTGTGTAATTCATCTATAATAATCAAAAATAATTTATTAACTAAAATTAATGAAAAAAAATAATAATTGACGTAGATTCAATCATTATTAGTGAGGAATATTTATTGATAAATCAGATTACCAGTTTTAAACGAAGAAGTTGATTTATATTACTTTTTTATTCTCTTGGTTCGGTATTGGCTCTTCTTTCAATGTCTCTCTGCATTTGTTTTATTCTTGGGTAACATGACCAGTGATTGTACCACTTTATTCTTTCCTGCTTTGGCAATGACCGTAGATACTAAAGAAAAATATTAAAAAAACATAATTGTATTTTCAGTTAATAACAGTACAAAATTGTTCTTTTACACAAAAAATTGATTTTATATTTTTGTTCTTACATTGTAACGAGCGATAAGGAAGACGAATCGATTATAGCATGATTCGGCCGTAAATCTCCCTTTCATCCAAGAGTCTTCAGCTATTTCTCTGTAAGTAGTGATATAAATTATTAATGAAATTAAGTAACTAAACATTTTATTTTTTAAAATCACTTCCAATATTGTTCATTGACTTTTCGCGTCACGTCTTCCCACCTTCTTGTTTTAAAAATATTATAATTCCATTCGTAATTTACATCTCTTATATAAATTAGCATCTTATCATCCTCAAGGCTTCCTGAAAATATGTGAAATTGTACTGATTTTTTATTATTCTCGATATGACGTATGAAATTTATTACAATATCATTTCACGATCACTTACAGTACTCTTCTCGATTATTGAAACTAGTTTGGTATTCTTGAAAATTTCGCATCATGATTTCGCCTTGATGTATAGTCACTTTTCACATAAAAACGTTGATAAATTTATTTCAATTATTATTTCAGAAGAATTCTATTGGAATAATTAAATTTTAAAAAAATATAAGAATTAATAAAAATAGTCTGTGTGAAATTGTCCGATTTTTTATAAATTTTATTATACAGAAATGTCGTCTATGACTTACTGAAATAAAGACAAGTTTTAACAGGAAGTACACATACCAATATACGAAAAGTCTTTATTGTTTTCGTTCTCTTATTACGTTGTTATCCACGTGATGTAAACATAGGGGGCGTATTATTTAAAAATTTCAAGTTCACGCCTGTCGTAAAATTTTACTTACCGGTGTTTTATGAGAATAAATAAAAAAAAAAAATTGTAAAAGGAATCTGAATGCAAAAATTAATCAACTGTTCAGTGAATTTATGTTATAATTTTCTCAGTTTTTCTATGAAATGAATGAAGTCAGAAAAAAAATGTCTATAGCAATTAATTATAATGAAACATACAAAGGGAATTGGTTAATCGATGGCTATTCTTATCATAGAAACTTAGATTATACCGATAAAAACGGGAAATTAACTATGTAATAAGTGAATTTTTACATTCTATAAATTTGAATCATAAAAATGCTATTTACTATACGAAAATAATTTATTTAACTGTGAGTAATATTTTTCAAATATTCTCTAAGCCTTTTTTTCAATTTTTGTTTACAGCTACTTAAATTGCAATAAGAAATCTTGTCAAGGATATGGTCGTGTAGTAAATAAGATTTTTACTTTAGTAACAAGCCATAAATGTAGAAAAAATTTATTACTCGAAAAAGAGTATCAACTACGCAAGGAATTACGACAAAATAGTGGAATAATTGGCAGTACTCTAAACCAAATTTTTACCACCACTATTTTAAAGTACGTATGATAATCAACTATTAATTACATCAACACAAGTTCATGAAATAATGAATCTTCACTAGAATTGTGTTGAAGTTGCATACCATCAGATTGATGCCCTAGCAGACTCAATCGATGGAAAAAATGAGAAATTGACGTCGAGTTTTTCAAAGAATCGAGCCTGCATCGATAGTTTTTTGACGTCAATATTATCATGATTTTTTTTCAATTAGACATAAAATTGATGTCGAATACAGCATTGATTTTATATCAATCGAGGCTAAATAGAGACTACAATTTTTTTGCCTCGATTTTACGACGAAAATTGTAAAATCGAGATAACATTGATAACAATTTTTTTAGCGTCGATTCTGCCTCGAAAAAAGTAAAATCGAGGCACCATTGACGATGATTTTATTTTAAGTCGATTTAGCATCCATATGTAAAAAATCGAAGCTAAACTGACGGTCATATTCTCTAGCATCTATTTACCATCGAAATGCTGTAAATCGATGTCAAAGGGATGGCAGACTTTTACTATCAATTTTGCATCGAAATTTCAATAATCGAGGCAAAAAACTAATGATATTTTTTGCGTCGATTTTGCATCTAAATCTAGAAAATCGACGCAAAATCAATAATAAAGATATAACAACAAGACACACATCCAATTCTAACCTGTCAACGCTACATCGACCATCACGATGTCTTCGGCAAGTAGCGCTATCCACGGTCAAGTCTATATATACATTGATGCATTAATGCAAATGTATATATCTATTATTGATGCATAATACGAAGATAATTATTAAACTTTCCTTTCAATCATCTAAATTATAAGTTGTTCGATATAAATATCTGCAAATTGAATTTTTATAAGGTAAAAAAAGCAGGTTTAATGCAACTCTGATTTGACAATTACCCGGCAATAGTTATGATATTTTTTGCAAAAAAAAGGACTATAGTTGAATTGATAAAGAATGAAACAGTACGTATTTTTAATCATGTTACAAATTTTTTTTTGCGAAAACAACATGACATACATTATGAGAACATATCTTTTGTATCGTAAACACAGATTTACTTATAAATTAATTTTAAAAGTACTATTTTATTAATATATATATATATATTTCTAGTATAATACACATATACTCAGTAGAAATATAGTCGAGGGCCTGTCCAGTGCTTTGATTTCATGTGTTAATTGTATGGGAATCTGGCGGGAATCGAGGCAATTTCTACTAGGGATATGTATCTATTATTAATGAATGAGTGATTATTAATTAATTAACTGTTTATTTATGATCAGAACTATTGACTGTTAAATAGGAATATGAATGTCAGTAAATCTCATATTTATGTAATGAGAGAACACGAATCATTGGAACATTGCTTTCATATTTAACCGAAAAGAATTTCAACTTTTTTGGCAAAATTATGCAGAAAAAAACATTTGTGTAATTGATATTTTTCCCGAGATTTTCCACAAAAGATGGGATTCAAAAAAACAGCCCAGAGACATGTAAGCGCGTGCCGAGTTCGATTTTTTTCTTCCAAAGTCCCACTAGGCTAGACATTTAATGAAAATCTGTCATCAAAAAGTGTTAGAGACGGAGATTGCGGTAACGGATTGGACGGTTTAAAGGGCACTTGCAGTCAAAAAAAAAAGGCCTACTGATCAAAATGACAATAGGCAGTCATTAAAATTTTTATGACGATAGTTAATGCTAAACAGGCATCTATGCCCAGATATTTCGATTTTCAATTCAGTGAAAACGCTTTGAGATCTCATTTTCTGTGTGCCACAGCACTCAACTTAAAAGAGAAATAGGTGAAAAAATTCAATTAGGTTTTTATATCTATATATGTATATATATAGATCAATAGAAAATTTTGTTCTTTATCAATTAAACATAAGTTGTTTATTAATTTTACGCCCAAAAAATGTTATAAAAGGAAATATCTCTGCATTTACAGGTATTTAAATAGATACATCTAGCTATAAATTAATTTTGAAGATTTTTTGAACAATAAATTACATCGTTATTCTGTTATGAAAATTTATTAGATAATAATATCTATTTGTCTATTAATGATGATTATTGAGTAAAAATAATGATGTTAAACGGTTTAAAGTGTCTCAAAATTAATTTATAGGTGAATATAACTATTCAAATACCTAACAATGCGCAGTTCTTTTTCTATGCTAATTTTTTTGCTAATACAAATTTGCAAAGAACAAAAAATTAAGTTGTGTTCAGTCAATGGAAAATTAGATTCCCTATTGACGTGTAGATATAAAAATCTTTACTTATTTTTGATAGATTTATTTCTCTAATATTAGATGCTGTAGGACTTGGAAATGTGGTTGAAACAAATAGGTCCATCACGTGCTTTTTTTCTTTCAGGTCCTAATGGACCATATATGTTTGTTCTATTCGCACTTATTAAAAAAAGGCGTGGATTCGTTAGCCGTTTAGGAGGAGAAGGACGTGTTAAACAGTACACATGACCACAGAATGTGAGAATTAGAGATTGCAGCGACAGAATTGAGAGATAAAAAAGCCCTTGCAGGCAAAACAGCAGCGCCTACTGCTCAAAATGACAATAGGCAGTCATAAAAATTTTTATGACGATGTAGTCCAGTAAAACCAGGGATTAGAGTGATTTTCACCCACCGAGAGCCAAAATGCTGATTGTATAGTCATCTTATCGGAAATTTCGCGAGGAATTCAATGATGTAAATTAAAAATCGATCCGACCCATAGGGGGGGCGTAAATCGCGAAAAAACCTCCCAATCGCAAATATCTGCATTTCTATGATAGATATAAAAAAAAGTTTTAAACAAAATCGGTTCTTTATACGATTTTACATGAAGAATAATCCATCACTTGTCTTCGTATCTATCATAGATAAGAAGTTATTAACGGTGAAAAGTCGGAAAAGTACTGGACTTGCTGCACGGGGAAAAAAAATTTTAAAAAAATATAAATAGTAAAAAATATTTAATTGATCCAACGTGTTATCACTGGCATTACATTATAGTTTTATTTCAGAGGAAAAAGAAATTTTTTTTCCCATTATCTATATTTTTTCATTAATAATTAAATATTAAAAATGGCACTTCTTGCGTTGTAATGCCGCCAAAAAGTTGATTCATGGCTTAAACGACGCAGGAGTGTCAACACAAAAATTTGGGCCACACAACTTTACTATAGTCATCACCTGTTCACAGGTAGATTGACGTTAATAATTGGGGGCCCCGCGGCATTTATTTTGACTCGACGCCGCTGTGAGCGACAAGGAGCGGTAGCTATATCTCTGCTCTACTCGCACTCATACAAATCAGCTGCGCATGCGTCTAGCATTAACAACTATAAGTGCGTAAGAGAACGATAGCTAGCGCTTTATCTCACTCGCACCCATGGAAAACTCCTACACATGCGCCAGTCTCCAAAATGGGCATGTGCGACAAAGAGCGCATAGTTTTTCAAGGCGGGGGAGAAAGATAGAATGCAGTAGATGAATGAGAGCATTTTCGGAGGCTACTCATTGACCTACCGTTCTAAAATACAAAAGAAGGTCGTATAATTTGTTTACTGCGGACCTAGAGTCCAAAAAGTCAGTGTTGATAGTTTCTTCTTTCATATCGCGCTCGGAAAAGTTACGAGCGCGCTTGCTTTGAATGAAGAATCGTGCGAAAATAATAAAATACTTTTATAGACACAGATCGATCGAGAATCACATTCTATATCGATCTGGACTGACTTTTTTTACATGTTTTTTTTTGTTAATATTTATTATTTAAACAATTTCTTCTTATTTTTTAGTTTATAACAATTTAAAAACAATGCAAAACCATTTATTTGATTTTCGTTGAATAATTAACGTCCATAAATAATTTTCGAAAGCGCTAACTTGTCCATTTCTATCCTAGAGCGCGATCCCAAGATGTTTGAAAAATCATATCTCCGTCAATAATTAATATTAAAAGACAAAAATTGCTCAGAATGTAAATCATAACTTAAAAGGCAATGCAGACTCATTTATTTGATTTTCATTCGACAATTAACGTCCAAAAATAATTTTTGAGAGCGCCGACTTGTCCATTTCTATTCTAGAGCGTAATCCCGAGATCTTTAAAAAATCATATCTCGTTCGATTATTAATATTGAAGAAAAAAAATATCTCAAAATGTTGATAATAACTTACAAAAAAAATGCAAAACCATTTTCTTAACTTTCAATTAATATTTAACGTCCACAAATAATTTTTTAAAGCTCTAACTTGTCCATTTCGATCCTAGAGCGCGATCCCGAGATCTTTAAAAAGTCATATCTCCTCCGATTATCGATATTGAAAAAAAAAAAATGATCAGAATGTTAATAATAACTTGAAAAAAAATGCAGAACCGTTCATTCAGATTCCATTTAATAATTAACGTCCACAAATAATTTTTAAGAGCACCAACTTGTCCATTTCTTTCCTAGAGCGCGATCCCAAGATGTTTGAAAAATCATATCTCCGTCAATAATTAATATTAAAAGACAAAAATTGCTCAGAATGTAAATCATAACTTAAAAGGCAATGCAGACTCATTTATTTAATTTTCGTTGAATAATTAACGTCCATAAATAATTTTCGAAAGCGCTAACTTGTCCATTTCTATCCTAGAGCGCGATCCCAAGATGTTTGAAAAATCATATCTCCGTCAATAATTAATATTAAAAGACAAAAATTGCTCAGAATGTAAATCATAACTTAAAAGGCAATGCAGACTCATTTATTTGATTTTCATTCGACAATTAACGTCCAAAAATAATTTTTGAGAGCGCCGACTTGTCCATTTCTATTCTAGAGCGTAATCCCGAGATCTTTAAAAAATCATATCTCGTTCGATTATTAATATTGAGGAAAAAAAATATCTCAAAATGTTGATAATAACTTACAAAAAAAATGCAAAACCATTTTCTTCACTTTCATTTGATATTTAACGTCCACAAATAATTTTTTAAAAATCCAACGTGTCCATTTCTATCCTAGAGCGCAATCCCGAGATCTTTGGAAAATTATATCTCCCTCCATTCTTAATATTAAGGGAAAAAAATTGCTCAGAAGGTTAATAATAACTTAAAAAAGAATGCAGACTCATTTATTTAATTTTCGTTGAATAATTAACGTCCATAAATAATTTTCGAGAGCGCTAACTTGTCCATTTCTATCCTAGAGCGCGATCCCGAGATTTTTGAAAAATCATATCTCCTTTGATTATCAATATTAAAGAACAAGAATTGTTCAGAATGTTAATAATAACTTGAAAAATGATGAAAAACCATTTTTTTTTTTTACAATGAATAATTAACGTCCACAAATAATTTTTTGAGAGTGCCAACTTGTCGATTTCTATCCTAGAGCGCGATCCCGAGATCTTTGAAAAATTATATCTCCTTTGATTATCAATATTCAAGAACAAAAATTGCTCAGAATGTTAATAATAACTTAAAAAATAATGCAAAGTATTTTTTTTTTTTACAATGAATAATTAACGTCCACAAATAATTTTTTGAGCGTGCCAACTTGTCCATTTTTATCCTATAGTGCGATCCCGAGATTTCTGAAAAATCATATCTCCTTTGATTATCAATATTAAAGAACAAGCATTGCTCAGGATGTTAATAATAACTTAAAAAAGAATGCAGACTCATTTATTTAATTTTCGTTGAATAATTAACGTCCATAAATCATTTTCGAGAGCGCCAACTTGTCCATTTCTATCCTAGCGCATGATCCCGAGATTTTTGAAAAGTCATATCTCCTTCCATTATCAATATTAAGAAAAAAAAAGCGCTCAGAAGGTTAATAATAAGTTAAAAAAGAATGCAGACTCATTTATTTAATTTTCGTTGAATAATTAACGTCCATAAATAATTTTCGAGAGCGCCAACTTGTCCATGTCTATCCTAGAGCGTGATCCCGAGATCTTTGAAAAATCATATCTCCTTTGATTATCAATATTCAAGAACAAAAATTGCTCAGAATGTTAATAATAACTTAAAAAATAATAAAAAACCATTTATTTTTTTTTACAATGAATAATAAACGTCCACAAATGATTTTTTGAGAGTGCCAACCTGTCGATTTCTATCCTAGAGCGCGATCCCGAGATCTTTGAAAAATTATATCTCCTTTGATTATCAATATTCAAGAACAAAAATTGCTCAGAATGTTAATAATAACTTAAAAAATAATGCAAAGTATTTTTTTTTTTTCCAATGAATAATTAACGTCCACAAATAATTTTTTGAGAGTGCCAACTTGTCCATTTCTATCCTATAGTGCGATCCCGAGATTTCTGAAAAATCACATCTCCTTTGATAATCAATATTAAAGAACAAAAATTGCTCAGAATGTTAATAATAACTTGAAAAATAATGCAGACTCATTTATTTAATTTTCGTTGAATAATTAACGTCCATAAATAATTTTCGAGAGCGCCAACTTGTCCATTTCTATCCTAGAGCGTGATCCCGAGATCTTTGAAAAATTATATCTCCTTTGATTATCAATATTTAAGAACAAAAATTGCTCAGAATATTAATAATAACTTAAAAAATAATGCAGAGTATTTTTTTTTTTTACAATGAATAATTAACGTCCACAAATAATTTTTTGAGAGTGCCAACTTGTCCATTTCTATCCTATAGTGCGATCCCGAGATTTCTGAAAAATCACATCTCCTTTGATAATCAATATTAAAGAACAAAAATTGCTCAGAATGTTAATAATAACTTAAAAAATAATGCAGACTCATTTATTTAATTTACGTTGAATAATTAACGTCCATAAATAATTTTCGAGAGCGCCAACTTGTCCATTTTTATCCTAGAGCGCAATCCCGAGATTTTTGAAAAATCATATCTCCTTTGATTATCAATATTATAGAACAAAAATTGCTCAGAATGTTTATAATAACTTAAAAAATGATGCAAAACCATTTATTTTTTTTACAATAAATAATTAACGTCGACAAATAATTTTCGAGAGCGCCAACTTGTCCATTTCTATCCTAGAGCGCGATCCCGAGATTTTTGAAAAATCATATCTCCTTTGATTATCAATATTATAGAACAAAAATTGCTCAGAATGTTTATAATAACTTAAAAAATGATGCAAAACCATTTATTTTTTTTACAATAAATAATTAACGTCCACAAATAATTTTTTGAGAGCGCCAACTTGTCCATTTTTATCCTAGAGCGCAATCCCGAGATTTTTGAAAAATCATATCTCCTTTGATTATCAATATTATAGAACAAAAATTGCTCAGAATGTTTATAATAACTTAAAAAATAATGCAGACTCATTTATTTAATTTACGTTGAATAATTAACGTCCATAAATAATTTTCGAGAGCGCCAACTTGCTTATTTCTATCCTAGAGCGCGATCCCAAGATTTCTGAAAAATCATATTTCGTTTGATTATCAATATTCAAGAACAAAAGTTGCTCAGAATGTTAATAATAACTTGAAAAATGATGAAAAACCATTTTTTTTTTTTACAATGAATAATTAACGTCCACAAATAATTTTTTGAGAGTGCCAACTTGTCGATTTCTATCCTAGAGCGCGATCCCGAGATCTTTGAAAAATTATATCTCCTTTGATTATCAATATTCAAGAACAAAAATTGCTCAGAATGTTAATAATAACTTAAAAAATAATGCAAAAGCATTTATTTTTTTTACAATGAATAATTAACGTCCACAAATAATTTTTTGAGCGTGCCAACTTGTCCATTTTTATCCTATAGTGCGATCCCGAGATTTCTGAAAAATCATATCTCCTTTGATTATCAATATTAAAGAACAAGCATTGCTCAGGATGTTAATAATAACTTAAAAAAGAATGCAGACTCATTTATTTAATTTTCGTTGAATAATTAACGTCCATAAATAATTTTCGAGAGCGCCAACTTGTCCATGTCTATCCTAGAGCGTGATCCCGAGATCTTCGAAAAATCATATCTCCTTTGATTATCAATATTCAAGAACAAAAATTGCTCAGAATGTTAATAATAACTTACAAAAATAATGCAAAAGCATTTATTTTTTTTACAATGAATAATTAACGTCCACAAATAAACTTTGAGAGCGCCAATTTGTCCATTTCTATCCTAGAGCGCGATTCCGCGATCTTTAAAAAATCATATCTCCTTCGATTATTAATATTAAAGAACAAAAATTGCTCAGAATGTTAATAATAACTTGAAAAATAATGCAGACTCATTTATTTAATTTTCGTTGAATAATTAACGTCCATAAATAATTTTCGAGAGCGCCAGGTTGTCCATTTCTATCCTAGAGCATGATCCCGAGATCTTTGAAAAATTATATCTCCTTTGATTATCAATATTTAAGAACAAAAATTGCTCAGAATATTAATAATAACTTAAAAAATAATGCAAAAGCATTTATTTTTTTTACAATGAATAATTAACGTCCACAAATAAACTTTGAGAGCGCCAATTTGTCCATTTCTATCCTAGAGCGCAATCCCGCGATCTTTAAAAAATCATATCTCCTTCGATTATTAATATTCAAGAACAAAAATTGCTCAGAATGTTAATAATAACTTAAAAAATAATGCAAAAGCATTTATTTTTTTTACAATGAATAATTAACGTCCACAAATAAACTTTGAGAGCGCCAACTTGTCCATGTCTATCCTAGAGCGTGATCCCGAGATCTTCGAAAAATCATATCTCCTTTGATTATCAATATTCAAGAACAAAAATTGCTCAGAATGTTAATAATAACTTACAAAAATAATGCAAAAGCATTTATTTTTTTTACAACGAATAATTAACGTCCACAAATAATTTTTTGAGAGTGCCAACTTGTCCATTTCTATCCTATAGTGCGATCCCGAGATTTCTGAAAAATCACATCTCCTTTGATTATCAATATTATAGAACAAAAATTGCTCAGAATGTTTATAATAACTTAAAAAATAATGCAAAACCATTTATTTTTTTTACAATAAATAATTAACGTCGACAAATAATTTTCGAGAGCGCCAACTTGCTTATTTCTATCCTAGAGCGCGATCCCAAGATTTCTGAAAAATCATATTTCGTTTGATTATCAATATTCAAGAACAAAAGTTGCTCAGAATGTTAATAATAACTTACAAAAATAATGCAAAAGCATTTATTTTTTTTACAATGAATAATTAACGTCCACAAATAAACTTTGAGAGCGCCAATTTGTCCATTTCTATCCTAGAGCGCAATCCCGCGATCTTTAAAAAATCATATCTCCTTCGATTATTAATATTTAGAAAAAAAGCGCTCAGAAGGTTAATAATAACTTGAAAAAGAATGCAGACTCATTTATTGAATTTTCGTTGAATAATTAACGTCCATAAATAATTTTTTGAGAGTGCCAACTTGTCGATTTCTATCCTAGAGCGCGATCCCGAGATCTTTGAAAAATTATATCTCCTTTGATTATCAATATTCAAGAACAAAAATTGCTCAGAATGTTAATAATAACTTAAAAAATAATGCAAAGTATTTTTTTTTTTTACAATGAATAATTAACGTCCACAAATAATTTTTTGAGCGTGCCAACTTGTAAATTTCTATCCTATAGTGCGATCCCAAGATCTTTGAAAAATTATATCTCCCTTGATTATCAATATTCAAAAACAAAAATTGCTCAGAATGTTAATAATAACTTAAAAAATAATGCAGAGTATTTTTTTTTTTTACAATGAATAATTAACGTCCACAAATAATTTTTTGAGAGTGCCAACTTGTCCATTTCTATCCTATAGTGCGATCCCGAGATTTCTGAAAAATCACATCTCCTTTGATTATCAATATTCAAGGACAAAAATTGCTCAGAATGTTAATAATAACTTGAAAAATAATGCAGACTCATTTATTTAATTTTCGTTGAATAATTAACGTCCATAAATAATTTTCGAGACCGCCAACTTGTCCATTTCTATCCTAGAGCGTGATCCCGAGATCTTTGAAAAATTATATCTCCTTTGATTATCAATATTTAAGAACAAAAATTGCTCAAAATATTGATAATAACTTAAAAAATAATGCAAATTCATTTATTTTTTTTACAATAAATAATTAACGTCCACAAATAATTTTCGAGAGCGCCAACTTGCTTATTTCTATCCTAGAGCGCGATCCCAAGATTTCTGAAAAATCATATCTCCTTTGATTATCAATATTCAAGAACAGAACTTGCTTAGAATGTTAATAATAACTTACAAAAATAATGCAAAAGCATTTATTTTTTTTACAATGAATAATTAACGTCCACAGATAAACTTTGAGAGCGCCAATTTGTCCATTTCTATCCTAGAGCGCGATTCCGCGATCTTTAAAAAATCATATCTCCTTCGATTATTAATATTCAGGAAAAAAAAGCGCTCAGAAGGTTAATAATAACTTGAAAAAGAATGCAGACTCATTTATTGAATTTTCGTTGAATAATTAACGTCCATAAATAATTTTTTGAGAGTGCCAACTTGTCCATTTCTATCCTAGAGCGCGATCCCGAGATTTTTGAAAAATCATATCTCCTTTGATTATCAATATTCAAGAACAAAAGTTGCTCAGAATGTTAATAATAACTTACAAAAATAATTTAAAAGCATTTATTTTTTTTACAATGAATAATTAACGTCCACAAATGAATTTTGAGAGCGCTAATTTGTCCATTTCTATCCTAGAGCGCAATCCCACGATCTTTAAAAAATCATATCTCCTTCGATTATTAATATTAAGAAAAAAAAAGCGCTCAGAAGGTTAATAATAACTTAAAAAAAAATGCAGACTCATTTATTTAATTTTCGTTGAAGAATTAACGTCCAAAAATAATTTTCGAGCGCGCCAACTTGTCCATTTCTATCCTAGAGCGCGATCCCGAGATTTCTAAAAAATCATATCTCCTTTGATTATCAATATTCAAGAACAAAAGTTGCTCAGAATGTTAATAATAACTTACAAAAGAATGCAGACTCATTTATTGAATTTTCGTTGAATAATTAACGTCCATAAATAATTTTTTGAGAGCGCCAACTTGTCCATTTCTATCCTAGAGCGCGATCCCGAGATTTTTGAAAAATCATATCTCCTTTGATTATCAATATTAAAGAACAAGAATTGCTCAGAATGTTAATAATAACTTGAAAAATAATGCAGACTCATTTATTTGATTTTCGTTGAATAATTAACGTCCATAAATAATTTTTTGAGAGTGCCAACTTGTCCATTTCTATCCTAGAGCGCGATCCCGAGATTTTTGAAAAATCATATCTCCTTTGATAATCAATATTAAAGAACAAAAATTGCTCAGAATATTAATAATAACTTAAAAAATAATGCAAAAGCATTTATTTTTTTTACAATAAATAATTAACGTCCACAAATAATTTTCGAGAGCGCCAACTTGCTTATTTCTATCCTAGAGCGCGATCCCAAGATATCTGAAAAATCATATCTCCTTTGATTATCAATATTCAAGAACAGAACTTGCTTAGAATGTTAATAATAACTTACAAAAATAATGCAAAAGCATTTTTTTTTTTTACAATGAATAATTAACGTCCACAAATAAACTTTGAGAGCGCCAATTTGTCCATTTCTATCCTAGAGCGCGATCCCGCGATCTTTAAAAAATCATATCTCCTTCGATTATTAATATTAAGAAAAAAAAAGCGCTCAGAAGGTTAATAATAACTTAAAAAAGAATGCAGACTCATTTATTTAATTTTCGTTGAAGAATTAACGTCCAAAAATAATTTTCGAGCGCGCCAACTTGTCCATTTCTATCCTAGAGCGCGATCCCGAGATTTCTAAAAAATCATATCTCCTTTGATTATCAATATTCAAGAACAAAAGTTGCTCAGAATGTTAATAATAACTTACAAAAGAATGCAGACTCATTTATTTAAGTTTCGTTGAATAATTAACGTCCATAAATAATTTTCGAGAGCGCCAACTTGTCCATTTCTATCCTAGAGCGCGATCCCGAGATTTTTGAAAAATCATATCTCCTTTGATTATCAATATTAAAGAACAAGAATTGCTCAGAATGTTAATAATAACTTGAAAAATAATGCAGACTCATTTATTTAAGTTTCGTTGAATAATTAACGTCCATAAATAATTTTCGAGAGCGCCAACTTGTCCATTTCTATCCTAGAGCGCGATCCCGAGATTTTTGAAAAATCATATCTCCTTTGATAATCAATATTAAAGAACAAAAATTGCTCAGAATATTAATAATAACTTAAAAAATAATGCAAAAGCATTTATTTTTTTTACAATAAATAATTAACGTCCACAAATAATTTTCGAGAGCGCCAACTTGCTTATTTCTATCCTAGAGCGCGATCCCAAGATATCTGAAAAATCATATCTCCTTTGATTATCAATATTCAAGAACAGAACTTGCTTAGAATGTTAATAATAACTTGAAAAATAATGCAAAAGCATTTTTTTTTTTTACAATGAATAATTAACGTCCACAAATAAACTTTGAGAGCGCCAATTTGTCCATTTCTATCCTAGAGCGCGATCCCGCGATCTTTAAAAAATCATATCTCCTTCGATTATTAATATTAAGAAAAAAAAAGCGCTCAGAAGGTTAATAATAACTTAAAAAAGAATGCAGACTCATTTATTTAATTTTCGTTGAAGAATTAACGTCCAAAAATAATTTTCGAGCGCGCCAACTTGTCCATTTCTATCCTAGAGCGCGATCCCGAGATTTCTAAAAAATCATATCTCCTTTGATTATCAATATTGAAGAACAAAAGTTGCTCAGAATGTTAATAATAACTTACAAAAATAATTTAAAAGCATTTATTTTTTTTACAATGAATAATTAACGTCCACAAATGAATTTTGAGAGCGCTAATTTGTCCATTTCTATCCTAGAGCGCAATCCCGCGATCTTTAAAAAATCATATCTCCTTCGATTATTAATATTAAGAAAAAAAAAGCGCTCAGAAGGTTAATAATAACTTAAAAAAGAATGCAGACTCATTTATTTAAGTTTCGTTGAATAATTAACGTCCATAAATAATTTTCGAGAGCGCCAACTTGTCCATTTCTATCCTAGAGCGCGATCCCGAGATTTTTGAAAAATCATATCACCTTTGATTATCAATATTCAAGAACAGAACTTGCTTAGAATGTTAATAATAACTTACAAAAATAATGCAAAAGCATTTATTTTTTTTACAATGAATAATTAACGTCCACAAATAAACTTTGAGAGCGCCAATTTGTCCATTTCTATCCTAGAGCGCAATCCCGCGATCGTTAAAAAATCATATCTCCTTCGATTATTAATATTTAGAAAAAAAAAGCGCTCAGAAGGTTAATAATAACTTGAAAAAGAATGCAGACTCATTTATTGAATTTTCGTTGAATAATTAACGTCCATAAATAATTTTTTGAGAGTGCCAACTTGTCCATTTCTATCCTAGAGCGCGATCCCGAGATTTTTGAAAAATCATATCTCCTTTCATTATCAATATTAAAGAACAGAACTTGCTTAGAATGTTAATAATAACTTGAAAAATAATGCAAAAGCATTTTTTTTTTCATAATGAATAATTAACGTCCACAAATAATTTTTTGAGAGTGCCAACTTGTTCATTTCTATCCTAGAGCGCGATCCCGCGATCTTTAAAAAATCATATCTCCTTCGATTATTAATATTAAGAAAAAAAAAGCGCTCAGAAGGTTAATAATAACTTAAAAAAGAATGCAGACTCATTTATTTAATTTTCGTTGAAGAATTAACGTCCAAAAATAATTTTCGAGCGCGCCAACTTGTCCATTTCTATCCTAGAGCGCGATCCCGAGATTTCTGAAAAATCATATCTTTTTTGATTATCAATATTGAAGAACAAAAGTTGCTCAGAATGTTAATAATAACTTACAAAAATAATGCAAAAGCATTTATTTTTTTTACAATGAATAATTAACGTCCACAAATGAATTTTGAGAGCGCTAATTTGTCCATTTCTATCCTAGAGCGCAATCCCGCGATCTTTAAAAAATCATATCTCCTTCGATTATTAATATTTAGAAAAAAAAAGCGCTCAGAAGGTTAATAATAACTTGAAAAAGAATGCAGACTCATTTATTGAATTTTCGTTGAATAATTAACGTCCATAAATAATTTTTTGAGAGTGCCAACTTGTCCATTTCTATCCTAGAGCGCGATCCCGAGATTTTTGAAAAATCATATCTCCTTTCATTATCAATATTAAAGAACAAAAATTGCTCAGAATGTTAATAATAACTTGAAAAATAATGAAAAACCATTTTTTTTTTTCATAATGAATAATTAACGTCCACAAATAATTTTTTGAGAGTGCCAACTTGTTCATTTCTATCCTAGAGCGCGATCCCGAGATCTTTGAAAAATTATATCTCCTTTGATTATCAATATTCAAGAACAGAACTTGCTTAGAATGTTAATAATAACTTACAAAAATAATGCAAAAGCATTTATTTTTTTTACAATGAATAATTAACGTCCACAAATGAATTTTGAGAGCGCTAATTTGTCCATTTCTATCCTAGAGCGCAATCCCGCGATCTTAAAAAAATCATATCTCCTTCGATTATTAATATTAAGAAAAAAAAAGCGCTCAGAAGGTTAATAATAACTTAAAAAAGAATGCAGACTCATTTATTTAAGTTTCGTTGAATAATTAACGTCCATAAATAATTTTCGAGAGCGCCAACTTGTCCATTTCTATCCTAGAGCGCGATCCCGAGATTTTTGAAAAATCATATCTCCTTTGATTATCAATATTCAAGAACAAGAATTGCTCAGAATGTTAATAATAACTTGAAAAAGAATGCAGACTCATTTATTTAATTTTCGTTGAATAATTAACGTCCATAAATAATTTTCGAGAGCGCCAACTTGTCCATTTCTATCCTAGAGCGCGATCCCGAGATCTCTGAAAAATCATATCTCCTTTGATTATTAATATTCAAGAACAAAAATTGCTCAGAATGTTAATAATAACTTGAAAAATAATGCAAAACCATTTATTTAATTTTCGTTGAATAATTAAGGTCCATAAATAATTTTCGAGAGCGCCAATTTGTCCATTTCTATCCTAGAGCGCGATCCCGAGATTTTTGAAAAATCATATCTCCTTTGATTATCAATATTCAAGGACAAGAATTGCTCAGAATGTTAATAATAACTTGAAAAAGAATGCAGACTCATTTATTTAATTTTCGTTGAATAATTAACGTCCATAAATAATTTTCGAGAGCGCCAACTTGTCCATTTCTATCCTAGAGCGCGATCCCGAGATCTCTGAAAAATCATATCTCCTTTGATTATTAATATTCAAGAACAAAAATTGCTCAGAATGTTAATAATAACTTGAAAAATAATGCAAAACCATTTATTTAATTTTCGTTGAATAATTAAGGTCCATAAATAATTTTCGAGAGCGCCAATTTGTCCATTTCTATCCTAGAGCGCGATCCCGAGATTTTTGAAAAATCATATCTCCTTTGATTATCAATATTCAAGGACAAAAATTGCTCAGAATGTTAATGATAACTTGAAAAATAATGCAGACTCGTTTTCTTAACTTCCATTTAATAATTAACGTCTACAAATAATTTTTGAGAGCGCCAACTTGCCTACTTCTATCCTAGAGCGCGATCCCGAGATTTCTGAAAAATCATATCTCCTTTGATTATCAATATTGAAGAACAAAAGTTGCTCAGAATGTTAATAATAACTTACAAAAATAATGCAAAAGCATTTATTTTTTTTACAATGAATAATTAACGTCCACAAATGAATTTTGAGAGCGCTAATTTGTCCATTTCTATCCTAGAGCGCAATCCCACGATCTTTAAAAAATCATATCTCCTTCGATTATTAATATTTAGAAAAAAAAAGCGCTCAGAAGGTTAATAATAACTTGAAAAAGAATGCAGACTCATTTATTTAATTTTCGTTGAAGAATTAACGTCCAAAAATAATTTTCGAGCGCGCCAACTTGCCCATTTCTATCCTAGAGAGCGATCCCGAGATTTCTGAAAAATCATATCTCCTTTGATTATCAATATTCAAGAACAAGAATTGCTCAGAATGTCAATAATAACTTACAAAAATAATGCAAAAGCATTTATTTTTTTTACAATGAATAATTAACGTCCACAAATAATTTTTTTAGAGTGCCAACTTGTCCATTTTTATACTAGAGCGTGATCCCGAGATCGTTAAAAAATCATATCTCCTTCCATCATTAATATTAAGAAAAAAAAAGTGCACAGAATGTTAATAATAACTTAAAAAATAATGCAAAACCATTTATTTTTTTTACAATGAATAATTAACGTCCACAAATAATTTTTTGAGAGTGCCAACTCATTCATTTCTCTCCTAGAGCGTGATCCCGAGATCTTTAGAAAATCATATCTCCTTCGATTATTAATATTAAGGAAAAAAGATAGCTCAGACTGTTAATAATAACTTCAAAAAGAATGCAGACTCATTTATTTAATTTCCGGTAAATAATTAACGTCCAAAAATAATTTTCGAGAGCGCCAACTTGTCCATTTCTATCCTAGAGCGCGATCCCGAGATTTTTGAAAAATCATATCTCCTTTGATTATCAATTTTAAAGAACAAAAATTGCTCAGAATATGAATAATAACTTAAAAAATAATGCAAACTCATTTTTTTTTTTTTTACAATGAATAATTAACGTCCACAAATTATTTTTTTAGGGTGCCAACTTGACCATTTCTATCCTATAGTGCGATCCCGAGATCTTTGAAAAATTATATCTCCGTCTATATGCTAATTTTTTTGCTAATACAAGTTCGCAAAGAACCAAAAATTAAGTTGTGTTCAGTCGATGGAAAATTCGATTCCCTATTGACGCGCTAGACCATTTCTATATGCTGAATAATGTTAAGAGAAAAAAAAAATATTTCCATTGTCAGGTTTTCAAATAGATATATTGATCTATGAATTAATTTTCAAGACACTTTAGACTTCTAAATATCATTAGCATAACGCAATAATTATTTAATAATTAACAAATGTATAATTATTATCTTATAAATAATTACAGCTTTATGACGATGTTATTTACTGTTTTCTTAAATCGTCAAAATCATTTTATAGGTAAATCTTTCTATTGAAATTCTCTGCAACGCGTGGATATGTTTGACAGATTTATTTCTCTAATATTAGATGCTGTGGGACTTGGAAATGTGGTTGAAACAAATAGGTCCATCACGTGCTTTTTTTCTTTCAGGTCCTAATGGACCATATATGTTTGTTCTATTCGCACTTATTGAAAAAAGGCGTGGATTCGTTAGCCGTTTAGGAGGCGAAGTACGTGTTAAACAGTACACATGACCACAGAATGTGAGAATTAGAGATTGCAGTGACAGAATCGAGAGATAAAAAGGCCCTTACAGGCAAAACAGCAGCGCCTACTGCTCAAAATGACAATAGGCAGTCATAAAAATTTTTATGACGATAGTTAATGCCAAAAAGGCATCTATGCCCAGATATTTCGATTTTCAATTCAGTGAAAACGCTTTGAGATCTCATTTTCTGTGTGCCACAGCACTCAACTTAAAAAAGAAATAGGTGAAAAAATTCAATTAGGTTTTTATATCTATATATGTATATATATAGATCAATAGAAAATTTTGTTCTTTATTCATTAAACATAAATTGTTTATCAATTTTACGCCCAAAAAATGTTATAAAAGGAAATATCTCTGCATTTACAGGTATTTAAATAGATACATCTAGCTATAAATTAATTTTGAAGATTTTTTGAACAATAAATTACATCGTTATTCTGTTATGAAAATTTATTAGATAATAATATCTATTTGTCTATTAATGATAATTATTGAGTAAAAATAATGATGTTAAACGGTTTAAAGTGTCTTAAAATTAATTTATAGGTGAATATAACTATTCAAATACCTAACAATGCGCAGTTCTTTTTCTATGCTAATTTTTTTGCTAATACAAATTTGCAAAGAACAAAGAATTAAGTTGTGTTCAGTCAATGGAAAATTAGATTCCCTATTGACGTGTAGATATAAAAATCTTTACTTATTTTTGATAGATTTATTTCTCTAATATTAGATGCTGTAGGACTTGGAAATGTGGTTGAAACAAATAGCTCCACTACGTACTTCATTTCTCGTCAATTCCTAACGCGCTGGACAGTACGGGTAAATAAGTCAAAAATTAGTACAAGTTTCTGTATGTAAAGATTAATGGAGAATTAGATTCTTTATCGATTGAACATCCATCGTTTTTTATATTAATGCTAATGCCCAAAATTTCAGAGTTACTACACTCTTTCAGTCCTTTGCCCCTCTGCCGAAAAATTTTTCCGAGAGGTGTTCGCACCTGATTGGGAATCTGTTTGTTACTCAATATGTGTATAATATATATATATAATATATATATGTATATACATATTAAAAGGTACATTTGGGGACCTCTCGAGTATATATGGGTACATTTGAGGCCCTCTAGTACGTTTGAGGACGGAGGCCGGCATTGGCTAAGGGCATCTAATGGCTGACGTCCTCATATGTACCGTTGGATAAGTTTATGTATATACAATATATATATATCTATATATAATATGTATATATATACGCAAAATATATTTCTTTATACATAAATAACATGTATTAAATATATATTATTTATTTGATAAATATCTACATAAAATATATCTTTTTGTATATTTATATATATGCTGTTGCTCTGGAATGAGGATGAAACAATTGTGAAAGTGACAAACATACGTATTTTTTACGAAACGTACTTACAATGGGCGCCACTAAATACAAAAACTAATATTACAAAAAAATTTACAATTCGGCTGTATGTATATATTATTCCCAACGCCATCGGACATCATATTTGCATGTTTTCAGAAAGCACCTATAATTTATAATCATAAATGGTCTATGTACGACTGAGATTTCTATGGCACTTTTTTTGGTGTTATAAAAAATCACTCTTCTGTTGGATAGTAAAACCAAGGAAACAATCATGTGGTATAATAAAAACTAATGGTCAATGCTAATCGGTCTTGAGCCTTAATCTTTCTCAAGATTTATCAATGCAGGAGTACAGATGCCATACAGCCAAATTGTAAATCCTTTTATAATATTTGTTTTTATATTTAGTAGCATTCATTTTAAGTATGTTTTTTGAAAAAGGCGTATACATATCACTCCCACAATTCTCCCATCCTTTTTTTTACCAATGGTTAAAGTGTATCGCAATATAAATTTTCCGTTCCCCTTCTTCTTCGTAATAACTAGAAGGGCATTTTTCATTCTTCTTTAAACTGCCGCTGACGATTTATCAGTTTCGACGTGTGACAATTTATGTTCAAAATTGTGGAAGTGCTTTTGTGAAGTTTCTTAAGAACCTGTACACTTAGTGATTCAAGTAGCTTATAGCAAGCGAAGACTCGTAATCTAGTTCCTGTTCCAGTTCCTGACTAATAAAGATTCCTATTATCAGTAGCATAAAGGGAATGGCTACTGGAAGAATGAGTTCCGATAAAGGAGGTAACTATTTAAAGAATTTTTTGATGATTTTTTACTATATATAATATTATTCTGTATTTTTAAAATATTTCTATATTTTTTTTAGCAGTAAAATGGTGTATTGTGGATATAAAGGCAACCCGCAAGTTTGAAATCCGGCCGTACACCGAGGTTTTTTACGCGGGAAAGCCCGTACAATATAAGTTGCCGGTAAATGATACGGTTTTAAAACTGACGGAATACGTTGTGAAACACACCCTGAAAATAGATGACCCTAAAAAAGAAAATAAGTTGGCTGTAACCGTCGTCAAAGTTGGAGGTAAATTCAACATACTTTTTTTTTTTAATTATTTCGTACATTATTATTATTTTATCATTTTAATGATTTTTAAATATTGATGTTACACCACATTTTTTACTATAGATACAAAAGAAGAGATGGAAAGAGAATTGGCCTATCTCACAGCGGTTAAAAGGGTGCCACGATTAAAAAGATTGAGCTTTTCTCCGGAGGTGCGCCCTATTAAGAAGGCATCTAATAAGAGCCCGATGAATCCGAAAATAAAAAGTCAACCAAGAATAAAACCAACCACCAAAAAGGTATATAGAATACTTACTTATTTTAATATTATTGATTGATTAAAACTCATTAATTAAATACTTTTATTTTTATAGGAATGCATAGATAGATTGAATAAAAAATTTGATCGATTCATCGTAGAAATGGAGAAAACACCAGAACCAATTCCATCATGTTCAGGCTCAATACCATCACTGCCATCTCCGGTGGCGACGCCAAAAAAAACAGGAATCGAAGCTTTCAGAAATGTCAAAAAAGAATTACTAAATGAAAACGTAAGTAATGCACTTATCACTATTTTCGTTTATGTTGTTATCATTCATTACTAATAGTATTACATTTATTTATAGGTTGATACTCTATCCTGCACAGACAAATGCCAAGTTAGTTGCCAATCACACGCAATATTAATGAAAATTGCTGACTTGGTATCGGTGCAACTCGCTGAAAGTCATCGAGGATCCTTTCCCAGTACGGAAGATGACAAGGTAAAACTGCCTTTTAATAAAAATTTATAAATGAAGATAAAAATACTTATCATCAATTGTTTCAGCTATTAATATATGGAGATTTTAAACTTCCTCACAAAGCTGTTGCTGAAATTTTGCGGGCAAAAACTCAGCAAGCGCGAATAAATAAAATCATTCCATTCTTTTGGCCAGATCAGGAATATAGAAAAAATTTATACGTCAAGAAAAGAAGTGATTTACCTGCAGGTGCTACTGAAATATCAGAGGGTGATATAAACAAGTTAAAAAGTGAGTTATACCTACCGTTCTTTTTATTCCATTAAATTTCTGAATAATCAAACACAGAATTTATTTTCAGATATAATCAAGAGATTTAATGAGGTGAGACAACTAACTGGTGCAAAGAATCTTGCCTGGGAGGAAGAACTGACTGACATTATCAGTGGAAAGCTCTGTAATTTCCGATATATTTTAAACAACGGAGAAAAAGTAAAAGAGAGTGCCCGGAAAACGGCATTAAAAAAAAAAAATCAAGTAGCAAGTAGTAATTTATAAAATAAATCAACTTTATAATCAAAGTTGCTGTTTTTGTTACATTCAATTTCCATGACAATATAAATATATATTTTCCACTTCACCACATCCTTTCCATGTAATTGTAGCACCTATTCAGATATTTAAAATATTAAAAAATTTTAACAAGTAAAGTAAAATCTGGAAATCTATTAGCCTTCAGAAATTTTCACAAGTAAAATAAATTTAAAGATGGTAAGTTGTAAATTTACAATCTCCTGTCCCTTGAGGTCAATTTCGGAGTATTCTTTAACTATGCAGTTTTCAATAATGAGCCATCTACTGAACTTTTTATAATGTTATTGTCTATTGGTATGACCGAACACGGCTAAAGTATAGTATACAACATGGCCAAAGCATTCGGATTTTCTACAAAATTATGAGGGTTTGAACTGTTTAAGGTACTTGGAAAGATTTACCTTCGAATGTAGGAGTCTATAAAACTTTAATGTTTCGTTCTTCACATTCTACATGCAAAACATTCATAAATACTGTACAATTACACTCATTTGAGTCAAATAACTTAACTGCATAGATAGGTTTCTAACAACTTCTCAGGTATTGAGCATACACGCACCCTCATATTGAAAATTTATATCATTTTGAGTTTATAACATAAATGTTTGGAAACAGCTACATTTTTATTTCATTGGCTTATATTTTCTGTAATCATTCGATACGTACTTTAATATAACAATAACTGAAAAAGAGCAGCCAGCAGCCCAATCTACAAACATTATCTTCCAAGATTTATCAACATCAGTGTTCCAAAGATAGGGTACTTTCAATGTAGCTACTTAATTCTATTTGTATGCGATAATCAAACGTAAAGAGAAATTGCAGCCCCTCCTCCCCCCCCCCCCTTTCACGAATTTATTTATCATGAGTTTAATGTTTAGTGCGAGGTTTGTTTTTTACGTTTCTGAATATCGGCATGAAACTCCTTCTAAAAATTAAGCCATTCAATCATTTTTATTCTATTGTTAATTGTTCATGTTTACAAAACCAATTATTCAGCAATGATCCATGAATGAATTACAGTTGTTTTCAGAATTCAGAAATAAATAGACAATGCATGTACATTTAATAAGCTTTTTTTTTTCTTGAATGACCTTATATTTAATCAGTTTCCCATACATTTGACAGTATTATTGCGTGAATTTCATCTGCTGCTTTTATTAAAAATGCAGGTCTATCTACGTCGTTCTTTTCTACAAACATTTTTTCTTCCGTAAATATTATTTTATGTACAAAATGGGCGTTATATTTAAATCCCATATTAATTGACCGTTCTCCAAATATACCTTGAATTCGATTTTCTTCACTATCAAACACTACAATATTTAATATCCTAAGAAAACCATGTTTTTTTAAAAACATTATGGAATTACAGAATTTTGTAGTAGATCGAAAATCTTTTGCCCGATATTCGACTGTATCTATAAAGGCTGATTGATGGATTTCGATTTCTTCACAGTTGTACCCAGCCTCTTTTAATTTCTCTTGTTCCCATTTTTTACATGATCGAACATGACCTTTTTTTGTAACCCTAAATCGAGTTCGACTACCATCATCATTTATTTTTAATTCAAAAATTTTTATTTTCAATTCGTTAGCTATATGATCCCTGACTTTTTGATTCATTGAAGAATCATGGCAACATTTTTCAATAAATTTCCTTACTAAAAATCTAGTATAGACTTGACATGGCCTATCGTTCGCACTCGTTATCGAGTCAGTAATTTTTTTATTGACTGATTCAAAAGCAAATGTAGAATGGACCCAAAATGGTCCCCAGTCTCTCACACTTTTCACCTGATGCTGCAATAAATGAACATTGTATTTCATAATGACTTTTCCGAAATATTCTTGAAATTTTTTCACATATGTTTTTAGATTGATTTCGGCAATTTCTAATTCATTTGAACTTATTTCATTTTTATTCATAATCCATGCAGCGTCAAACAATAACGATAAATGTTGGAGATATTTTTTCGGTAAAATTCCATCAAGACATGTGGACATGTAGTATATCATGTTCCTGAATTCACTTGCCTTCCATTGTTTAATGTCCCTCATCGTACGAACTTTTCTCGATATGCGGCTAGGCATAATTATTTTTGAAATTTTTTCGTCAATGGTATCTTTTTGGGTGTTAGTTCCAATATGCCAAGGTTGTCCTGGAGAATTTAACAGAAGTTCGAAATGTTGTTTTATGACTCCAAGATATATATTGTGCTTGCTGTCAGGAATAAATCCATTGCGTAGGTCGAAAGCTGGAAGTAAACTAAATATTGACGGCCCGACTATTCCGTTAATTTTTTTTCCAGTTCGTACGGCTTTTACGGCTTGCTCTCTCATTTCTTTATGGGAACCGTCATTTCCAGGAATAACAACTGGATACTTTACATGCTTTGTTCCCGGTAATACTTCACCTTCTGTATTACAAAATGTGCACCCAAAGTATCCATTGAACTGGGTCATTCGTAAGAATTTCCACCTAGCTCCAGAGTCCATTGAAATAATTAGTGGAATGAACCTGCTTGTTACTGTTGTAACCCCATCAGGTTTCCATTGAATTCCATTTTTGTATAGATCATTCATATCATTTATCAATGGTTGCAAAAATGAAGCTGGATGAGGTTCTTGCTTAGCCACGTATATAGCAGCAAGCATCATATTTTTCTTACGTGAATGAGGATGCAATTCATTTAATTGAATAAAAACTGGTCAAGCACTGGTATTTAATGAATTGGAAACATTAGCTCTATCTGTATTAATAATATATGAGAAATTGTATTCATTATGTAAAAACCCACCAGGATTTGACAATTTTTTGTATTCAACAGCATCAAAAATGTCTTCAATCGCTCCTTTACTTCTTTTTCTCCGAGTCGTTCGATATTTTAACTCATTTGCTACTCCTGGTTTTGATAAAAACTCAGTTAGCTGAGCACGTAAACTTATCGTTATAAAATTATTGGCATTTACGTTATTCCGACCTGGACCGCATTTCGAACATTCACACTCAGATTCAATTCTTTGGCCAGTACTAATGACATCTAAACAAAAGCTGCAATATGTATGGACAGTTATTATATCATCATTACGACCAAGTGCTTGCCATAATTGTTTTTTTGTCGTTGGTAAATTGCTGCTTGGCATGATAAACTTCATCATATTTAATGTCGATAGTAAACTCTCGTATGTCCAACGGTGGCGAACGAATATCGACATTGTAATTAATAAACACTCTTTTGGTGTAATATCTTGCCTGAACATACATGGTAGATTCAAATGTTCTAGAGTTGGTTGTAAGAAAGACAAAATTCTATTATCTTCGGTTAATTCCTCCATCGTCTGGGAATTATTGTCTGCTACATCATATATATTTTCATCACATGAGTTTGCATTCTAAAAAAAAAATTATTCATACATCAATTTGATAAATAAAACACGTATGAAGTGTATCATATCCTTATGAATTTATCTTAGGAATCAGTTTAAGTTTTGATATATAAAAAAATTACTATATCATCGTCTAAAGCTGAAAATAAATCAGGATTTGCAGCTAAGAAGTTGATTTCCGCTTCAATCTGACGCCTACGTTGTGTACTTTTTGAAATATTACGTGCACTGTCCATATTGTGTTTCAATGTTACCTAAAATCAACTGTACAGTTTAATCATAAAAACTAGTGAGAATAACCTGTTATGTCAAAGTATCCACATTCATAACAATTTATCTAATGAATAGAAAAATGCGGAAATACCTAAAAATTCCAAAATAAATTATTTGAGTTGCTGTCTTTTTACGATCCTTTTTATGAAGAGCAGGCAAGGATAAAAACCATCTCTGAAAAATGTTTTCAATATTTTTACACCTTTAAAAAAAAAAACGCACTGGAGAATCACTGTTATAATTATTAGAACTACTGAATTCTGAATTTCGAACAATATTTCATAAAAACTTGCTAAAGACTGTTGGCTCGTATTCAAAACTTCGGGACAAATATAAGTTTGTCCCTAACGAATTCGCTACAACTAAAATGCTATTGGTTACATTCGTGAAAAAGGGGGAAAAAGGAGGGGCTAACGTAGCTTCCATAATTGTATTATGCGTTCCGAATTCTTTGAAATACTGAACGTTAAAAATAATAGCAGCAACATTAAACATAAGAGTATTGAAAAAGTTAATGGAGATTGCAAGTTATTATCAACATTCTGAGCAATTTTTGTTCTGTAATATGAATAATTGACGGAGATATAATTTTTCAAACATCTCGGGATCGCGCTCTAGGAAAGAAATGGACAAGTTGGTGCTCTTAAAAATTATTTGAGGACGTTAATTATTGAATGGAAATTAAATGAACGGTTCTGTATTCTTTTTTAAGTTATTATTAACATTCTGAGCATTTTTTTTTTTTTAATATTGATAATCGAAGGAGATATGATTTTTTGAAGATCTCGGGATCGCCCTCTAGGAAAGAAATGGACAAGTTGGTGCTCTTAAAAATTATTTGAGGACGTTAATTATTCAATGGAAATTAAATGAACGGTTCTGTATTCTTTTTTAAGTTATTATTAACATTCTGAGCATTTTTTTTTTTTTAATATTGATAATCGAAGGAGATATGATTTTTTGAAGATCTCGGGATCGCCCTGTAGGAAAGAAATGGACAAGTTGGCGCTCTTAAAAATTATTTTTGACGTTAATTGTTGAAAGAAAATAAAATAAACGGTTCTGCATTCTTTTTCAAGTTATTATCAACATTCTGAGCATTTTTTTTTTTTTAATATTGATAATCGAAGGAGATATGGTTTTTTAAAGATCTCGGGATCACGCTCTAGGATAGAAATGGACAAGTTAGCGCTCTTAAAAACTATTTGTGGACGTTAATTATTAATTGTAAATCAAATAAATGGTTTTGCATTGTTTTTAAATTGTTATAAACTAAAAAATAAGAAGAAATTGTTTAAATAATAAATATTAACAAAAAAAAACATGTAAAAAAAGTCAGTCTAGATCGATATAGAATGTGATTCTCGATCGATCTGTGTCTATAAAAGTATTTTATTATTTTCGCACGATTTTTCATTCAAAGCAAGCGCGCTCGTAACTTTTCCGAGCGCGATTTGGAAGAAGAAACTATCAACACTGACTTTTTGGACTCTAGGTCCGCAGTAAACAAATTTTACGACCTTCTTTTGTATTTTAGAACGGTAGGTCAATGAGTAGCCTCCGAAAATGCTCTCATTCATCTACTGCATTCTATCTTTCTCCCCCGCCTTGAAAAACTATGCGCTCTTTGTCGCACATGCCCATTTTGGAGACTGGCGCATGTGTAGGAGTTTTCCATGGGTGCGAGTGAGATAAAGCGCTAGCTATCGTTCTCTTACGCACTTATAGTTGTTAATGCTAGACGCATGCGCAGCTGATTTGTATGAGTGCGAGTAGAGCAGAGATATAGCTACCGCTCCTTGTCGCTCACAGCGGCGTCGAGTCAAAATAAATGCCGCGGGGCCCCCAATTATTAACGTCAATCTACCTGTGAACAGGTGATGACTATAGTAAAGTTGTGTGGCCCAAATTTTTGTGTTGACACTCCTGCGTCGTTTAAGCCATGAATCAACTTTTTGGCGGCATTACAACGCAAGAAGTGCCATTTTTAATATTTAATTATTAATGAAAAAATATAGATAATGGGAAAAAAAATTTCTTTTTCCTCTGAAATAAAACTATAATGTAATGCCAGTGATAACACGTTGGAAAAATTAAATATTTTTTACTATTTATATTTTTTTAAAATTTTTTTTCCCCGTGCAGCAAGTCCAGTACTTTTCCGACTTTTCACCGTTAATAACTTCTTATCTATGATAGATACGAAGACAAGTGATGGATTATTCTTTATGTAAAATCGTATAAAGAACCGATTTTGTTTAAAACTTTTTTTTATATCTATCATAGAAATGCAGATATTTGCGATTGGGAGGTTTTTTCGCGATTTACGCCCCCCCTATGGGTCGGATCGATTTTTAATTTACATCATTGAATTCCTCGCGAAATTTCCGATAAGATGACTATACAATCAGCATTTTGGCTCTCGGCGGGTGAAAATCACTCTAATCCCTGGTTTTACTGGACTACATCGTCATAAAAATTTTTATGACTGCCTATTGTCATTTTGAGCAGTAGGCGCTGCTGTTTTGCCTGCAAGGGCTTTTTTATCTCTCAATTCTGTCGCTGCAATCTCTAATTCTCACATTCTGTGGTCATGTGTACTGTTTAACACGTCCTTCTCCTCCTAAACGGCTAACGAATCCACGCCTTTTTTTAATAAGTGCGAATAGAACAAACATATATGGTCCATTAGGACCTGAAAGAAAAAAAGCACGTGATGGACCTATTTGTTTCAACCACATTTCCAAGTCCTACAGCATCTAATATTAGAGAAATAAATCTATCAAAAATAAGTAAAGATTTTTATATCTACACGTCAATAGGGAATCTAATTTTCCATTGACTGAACACAACTTAATTTTTTGTTCTTTGCAAATTTGTATTAGCAAAAAAATTAGCATAGAAAAAGAACTGCGCATTGTTAGGTATTTGAATAGTTATATTCACCTATAAATTAATTTTGAGACACTTTAAACCGTTTAACATCATTATTTTTACTCAATAATCATCATTAATAGACAAATAGATATTATTATCTAATAAATTTTCATAACAGAATAACGATGTAATTTATTGTTCAAAAAATCTTCAAAATTAATTTATAGCTAGATGTATCTATTTAAATACCTGTAAATGCAGAGATATTTCCTTTTATAACATTTTTTGGGCGTAAAATTAATAAACAACTTATGTTTAATTGATAAAGAACAAAATTTTCTATTGATCTATATATATACATATATAGATATAAAAACCTAATTGAATTTTTTCACCTATTTCTCTTTTAAGTTGAGTGCTGTGGCACACAGAAAATGAGATCTCAAAGCGTTTTCACTGAATTGAAAATCGAAATATCTGGGCATAGATGCCTGTTTAGCATTAACTATCGTCATAAAAATTTTAATGACTGCCTATTGTCATTTTGATCAGTAGGCCTTTTTTTTTTGACTGCAAGTGCCCTTTAAACCGTCCAATCCGTTACCGCAATCTCCGTCTCTAACACTTTTTGATGACAGATTTTCATTAAATGTCTAGCCTAGTGGGACTTTGGAAGAAAAAAATCGAACTCGGCACGCGCTTACATGTCTCTGGGCTGTTTTTTTGAATCCCATCTTTTGTGGAAAATCTCGGGAAAAATATCAATTACACAAATGTTTTTTTCTGCATAATTTTGCCAAAAAAGTTGAAATTCTTTTCGGTTAAATATGAAAGCAATGTTCCAATGATTCGTGTTCTCTCATTACATAAATATGAGATTTACTGACATTCATATTCCTATTTAACAGTCAATAGTTCTGATCATAAATAAACAGTTAATTAATTAATAATCACTCATTCATTAATAATAGATACATATCCCTAGTAGAAATTGCCTCGATTCCCGCCAGATTCCCATACAATTAACACATGAAATCAAAGCACTGGACAGGCCCTCGACTATATTTCTACTGAGTATATGTGTATTATACTAGAAATATATATATATATATTAATAAAATAGTACTTTTAAAATTAATTTATAAGTAAATCTGTGTTTACGATACAAAAGATATGTTCTCATAATGTATGTCATGTTGTTTTCGCAAAAAAAAATTTGTAACATGATTAAAAATACGTACTGTTTCATTCTTTATCAATTCAACTATAGTCCTTTTTTTTGCAAAAAATATCATAACTATTGCCGGGTAATTGTCAAATCAGAGTTGCATTAAACCTGCTTTTTTTACCTTATAAAAATTCAATTTGCAGATATTTATATCGAACAACTTATAATTTAGATGATTGAAAGGAAAGTTTAATAATTATCTTCGTATTATGCATCAATAATAGATATATACATTTGCATTAATGCATCAATGTATATATAGACTTGACCGTGGATGGCGCTACTTGCCGAAGACATCGTGATGGTCGATGTAGCGTTGACAGGTTAGAATTGGATGTGTGTCTTGTTGTTATATCTTTATTATTGATTTTGCGTCGATTTTCTAGATTTAGATGCAAAATCGACGCAAAAAATATCATTAGTTTTTTGCCTCGATTATTGAAATTTCGATGCAAAATTGATAGTAAAAGTCTGCCATCCCTTTGACATCGATTTACAGCATTTCGATGGTAAATAGATGCTAGAGAATATGACCGTCAGTTTAGCTTCGATTTTTTACATATGGATGCTAAATCGACTTAAAATAAAATCATCGTCAATGGTGCCTCGATTTTACAATTTTCGTCGTAAAATCGAGGCAAAAAAATTGTTGTCTCTATTTAGCCTCGATTGATATAAAATCGATGCTGTATTCGACATCAATTTTATGTCTAATTTTAAAAAAATCATGATAATATTGACGTCAAAAAACTATCGATGCAGGCTCGATTTTTTAAAAAACTAGATGTCAGTACGATCCGCTTGGGTGATCTTTTAATTCCTTATTTCCTAATTTTTTAGATTCTTCAACATCTAATTTCTCAATAACATACTCATATTCGTGATCTTCAACATTATTATCATTACCATCTTCTACTTCTTGTTTGTTAATACAATTAACATCAACATTTTTAAATTGTAAATTTGTCATTCTTGATTTATTATCACCTTTAGATTGAAAGTTGAGTTTGATACATAAGAGCACCTCTTTAATGTTTCATAGTACATGTATGTTTTAATAGTGATAAACGATGAGCGTTAAGATTTTTTTTACAGTAAGTACAGAATACATGAGTTACTTGATGTGGAACTGATGTTAGCCAACCTGTTGACCATAACCAAATAATTAACAAATGTATATTTATAAATAAGTAAAAATATTAAAATCATGATAATCTCCAATGATGTAATTTGAATATAATATCAACGTTTAGTAAGTTACATGATCGAATAATAATTGCCTTTAAACTCCCGCATTTGTTCCCACTCTTTGCAATAACGTTATGTATAAACGCGAGTTTTAGCATGACTTATTTTTCTAGTTAATATTAATCATCTTGGTTCTTGAAATATCTCTGTACATAGCACTCCGTGATTTCTATCATCAATAATAATTTCGGATACCTGGTTCTATTCCATTCACGATTTTTGAAAATAAGTGATATTTAATAGATACTTCAATCAATAAATATAGCCAATTTGTTGATTGAATTAATTGATTATCACAATCTTCAATTTATCCATAATATTTTATTAAATAATCCAATTATTTATCTAACTACAAAGTAATGTTCAATCTTAAAACAATTTAATTTAATTTTCTTCATTAACAGGATCACCAAAAATATGTTTACTCTGTCTTTATCACCATTCAATTAATCTATCTAAGAGAAAACATTTATTCATATTTTGTTTCTCCAATTAATTCATTTATTAATTTGTAGTTTCAATTATATTAACAACTTTTATTACTTTTATGATACATATAAAGTAGCAGCAATTCAACTTTTAATGACAGAATATTTGCCAGTAATCAATTTTGAGGTTATAAGCTGAATTTATTTAAAAAATATTTTAATGTAATAATGAAATAATAAATATAATATATAAATGAAAATAAACTTCATATAATAAGTAGATTAGAGCTCTAGCTATTAGTTTTCTTTTGACTGTCACTTTTGTTAATTTAATTTTAATTTAATACTAATCATGTAACGCTCTCTGTTGGTTACATTTGTTATGTCCGAAGATATTTATTATTAATTAATTAGAAGAATTAATTGATTGGATTGGTAGCGGCCAATAGGCTAAACGAGGGATCTTGGACTAACAGGGCTTTTTCTCTTCTAACATATATAATACTAGAAGAGTTTGTTATTTAAAAAGGAATTGTCGCAATGAAGTTCTACCTTACGAGAACCCACACCTCAGTTAATGAAATGAATGTGATGAAATGAATGATTATAATACTTACCGCACTACAGTGTCGGCATAAGATACAAAAACGATTTGATCAGCTACGTTAGCTGATGATTGGAGAGTTGACTTATGATATTGGTTTGACAGGAAGCGAGCTTAGACAAAGGTAGATAGAGGTGTTTTCTCAAGATGACTTTGACGCACTAAATACTCTTTTGTTCACTTCACTTTATTTAAACACAAATTACAAGTCGATACAAATTATAATTAGTAAACAGAAATAAAACTCAAGAAGAGATTTATTACTGTATTTCGTTTTGAGTCTTTTTGGAAGGCGTCTCAGTACGCACATAAACCGAGAGGATTCTATGTTAGACTTTAAACAGGTCCTAAAGGCCGGAGTATACTATACTTCGTTAGGATAACTGTTGAAGATCTTAATAAAATTCTCGAACTTACTAACGCGTCGTGGTCAGCGAGCGCGGGGCAATCGAGCCTGCGTTTCACCGTCTAGTTTGCTGATTAACCAATGAGTGATGATTTATGACGGTTTTTATAGTAGTTTATTGGCCTATGGATTGAGGACATTTAGGGGAAATTTAGGACAAAGTTGCAATAAGTTGGGAAATGGTTGCGAAATGCTGAGTGGTGCTGAATAGGCTTTGATGCCTCTGGATTGAGGACATTATAGGGAAACTGTAGAGTTTTGAAATCACTCTTATGTGGAACAGAGTGTTGAATCGAGGAGGATTTATATTTCGCTGATACTTAAATATTGTTAAAATAAATAATCCAATAAATTGGGACACGAAAATGTCGGACATAACAGTTCCCCCCAAGGTGATGAGATCATCCTGATCACATCGTCTTTAAAAGAGTACGCCATCCTCGTCTCAATGAAGTGGAAAAAGCTGGACAACTGTCCCCCCAAGACAGTGAGAGCATTTCTGGTCTCGCTGTTTTTGAAGAAAATGCCATTTTTTTCACCTTTATGATAGAAGGTTCTTTATTCCCCCTATATTCATCTGTTCCTTTTAAGGGATGGGATAGAAGGGTGTAAAGAGTCGAATTTTTCGTTAAGGAGGTTGGAAAGAGGGTTTGGCCGGTGCGATATTGATACCTGAGTTTTGGACTACTTCTTGAGTTTTTTTTCCTTTCTTGTAGTAATTAATTACTGAGTTTTTACATAATGTTCAAGTTCTAATATATAGTGTGTAAGTAACTACGTGAAATTAAAGTCATCTTTTCGCTGACATAAGGTAAATGACCGCGTAAGTATTTATGTAAACTAAACCGACACCTGAATAAGTAGGTCACTAGTGTGTTATGATATATGATATAGTGTAAGATTACATTTTTCGTAGAGGTTGGATTGATAATAATATTTTTCCCTAACCCATAATAAATTTAATATTAAGTAATAATTATATGTGTCCTATATAACGATAGTAAGAATATGAATATTGTTAATTATTTCTGATCTGAGAATAAGAAAAGATTTGTAAAAGAGAAGAAATGTTAAGAATGTAACGAAACGATTTTTCTTTACTAATAAAATCAAACAATTATTTTAATATAGCAAAATGAAGCTTCAGCATTTTACTGAAAATAGGAAAATCGGGTGTATGAGAATCTGACGGGCTTTGAAGGGACGACAAGTCTGGCTGAGAGAAAAATGTTGCACTGTTAAAGATGCGTAGTCAGATGAACGTTGAGACTGGAGCAGTAGAATCAGCTTATTGTTAGATGAGTTTTTCTCATCCACAATTGATAAGAGGAGAACATCCCCCTTCTCAGAGGTCAGATGTTGATCTGGTGAAGGCATGATTGTATATTGAGATGCCTTGAGATTCATTTTAGGTATTAGTCTCTTCTTATTTTCTGGTTAAGGAATGTTGATTAGATTCAACCTTGAGTTTTGTGCTCGATAATTCTCTGTCCTAGTTGATGGTGGAATCAAAGTTGATGTTAACCAAGTAGTAAGTCAGAGAGGCCCGGTAGAGGGTTTATGATTGGCATACCTTCTGAATCTTCACCTTTTGCAGGGTGATGTTTATATTGTACTTCGAGAAGTATCCGTAGAAGGTGTATGGGTCAGTCTGGATATTGGTGTGACTTTTATTTGTACCTTTTTTTCTTTCATTTGCTCCTTTTTACATTTTTTCGTAGATCTTAAACAGACTTGTATTAAGGATATAGGGTTGATAGGACATAAAGAGATCAAGAATAAATGTAAAGGAGGAAGAGTGAAGCTATCATGTCGCTATTGGATTGGATTAATTACTTATAAATGTTTTGACTTCTCTTTTACAATTCTACGTTTTTCTATTTCTATCTAATTTTAGATAATATTGATAATCATATTAATGTTTTATTAAGTTATGAAATAAAATTTTAGCTAATTTTTGCTGATTTTCAATAAATGTTGTTGCATGAATGAACGTTGAAGTTAGAAATGTAGTTAAAAGAAAAGAATTTGCGTTTATGCACGAATAAAGAGTTTAAAAGAGGCTCAATTACAAATAATAAAGTCGCAGGTAACCGCGGTAAGCATTGTCATTTGATCATGTATTTCCGTTTTCGTCATTTTTGTCAAAGTCGAAAATAGATGGTCAACGTCGCGATGCTTAGTTTTAAATTAACTTTTGAAGTGATAACTAAGAAAAGTTCTGTGTCGTGAAACCAAAATGGTCAACTTCTTTAGAGGATATGGAAGTTTTCTGGAGTTCGCCCTCTTCGAACTAGGCTTGTCGGTAAGTGATTAAAGTTCTAAAAGATGATCTTTCATTAATTATCTTGATAAAGAAGATGTTCATTACTTTCTCGGTTGCTCAGGATTTCATTCGAGTGTGCAAGCTGTTGGAAGATCTCCTGATGAGACCCGTGCGAATTCGTAGAGCGATGTCTATCTTGAAACTGGTACGACAGATTTGCGGAGAGGTGCCCGAAGATCTGTACAGCATCAGGGATAGGTTGGCCTTGGAAAGCCGCTTGGATTCGACTGGGTTCCGACGAATCCAGCTTCAGGATGAAACAGCTCATTGGCTTCTTGAGTGTTTCCAGGGGCACATCGAGTGCTATTCTGAGTTTCCAGAGTAAGTTATAGAGTTCGTTGAACTGACCTACAGTCATCAATGATCATCAGTTCGATTTTTATCATTAATTTATTTCTCCTTTTGTGTTTTAGGCGATATGACGGCATTTGGGGAGAAGAGCAAGAGAGGCAGTGATGACTCCTGACTATCCCCTGATAGGATTTAGAATTTAGTTAATTATTATTTCTATAAATATTTTTGTAATAGTTTTAAGTGTTTAATAAAGCTGCATATGGTTCTAACTTCCTTTGTTAATCTAGATTAAGAATGATAATTTATATTTCCTGAAGTTCCTTGATCCTTTTTTTTTGTTTTCTTTTTTTATATATCTATCTTCTTTGTTTGTTTTCAAAATGGTGGGATTCGAGTTTCATTTGAATTGGACTATATATATCAATAGTTGTAGTTTGAATTCTTGTGGTAACTATCGTCAACTCCTAGCTCTTCTTGAAGTTGGCGTGCCTTATGATCACGTCGTTGTTGATGATGTTGTTCACGCCTCATGATGATTGCAGATGATAGAGACGTCATCTTAGAGAAGTAAATCGTGGAATAGATTAGATGTTCCTTCCGGGCTTTTCCATAAGGATGGTGATCTTCGTGGTCTAGTTGTCAATGTTGCTCACGCCTCCGAAGAGACTGATGACTCAAACCAGATGATGGAACTGTAATCCTGGACAGTTGATATTAAAAAGGGTCAGATGATCCCCCCAGGCCCCACCCCCCTGATGCGGGTTAAAGAACTCTGAAACATAAAAGAAAAAGAAAAAGGAAGGGCATGGTAAGGATTTAAGGAGGTCTGAAGCGAGAGAATTACTGTAGGGTTACAGGAGCACTTGGCACTTGGAAGAACAAATTAATAAGACTTAATTTGGATCGAAGGTTCAGAGAATGATAAAAGAAATGATATGGTCCAGAATGGGAGATGTGTGATGTCAGAGGATGTACTCTGGATTACTTGTTTTGATCGTTAAAAAGCCAAAAGGTGGCAAATTTTGCATAATTTTTAGGGGTTGGGGAACAAAAATTATCCCCTTGTGATATCCATTTATCTCCACGGAGATTCTTATGCTAAATAAGGACTTGTGAACGATTCATTAGCGATGAAAATATGTAAGGTGATAGTAGTAAGATAGGAGGATAATGATTTTTGAAGGGTAATTCAATCGAAATGGTCTATTGATTTTTGAAAGGTAAACCCGGATGTTATTTCGTAGGAAGAGGGTAAGGAGGTTTACGTGGAGGCCGTATGCGTCCTCGATTGGTCCTACTAAAACGTAGAGGTCCATTAGAAGATTTTATGGAATCCTCTTGTAGATTGAAAAGGCTTTGGGGTTGGCTAGCTTTTCCTGGATGATTTAGAGCTGGTAGAGCAGATATTTTAGAACTACCCTTGGGTTTTGAATAGCCTAAATGATAAAAGTTTTTAGATTTAGAAAGATTAGTCGTGTGTGTATTTGATCTTCTCGTCAAATTTCTTAATTTTGATATAATTCCTGAAGGTTTCTGAACTGAAGGCTAACAAAAACTGTCATCAGAGGATAGGGGAAGATCCGCTAGAGGGGTGATTGAGTTAGGCAGGGCTGAAACCAAAGCTACAGAGTCCGGCTCTGAGATTACCTGTCCCGTCAACTCAGAATCATTAATAGAAACGGAGATAGGAGAAGTGGGTGACCTTAGTACTTGATACGCGCCTTTATCCCAGTACATGTCCTGAAAAGGAGTAAGATTGTTCTCGTCTTGAATATTAGTGGGTGAGGGAGGCGGAAAAACAAAAGAAGGGTTTGTTAGCGTTTCCTCGGAATAACCCTCGCGCTCTTCGGCACCGCTATTACCTTCTTCAGGTGTTTCAGTCGTAGTTACAAATGTTATAGTTTCATATGACCACGGTACTTCGACATAATCGTTCGGGGACATAATCGTGATCATTAAAGATCGGCGTAGAATCTCCAGAATGGCGTTCAAGGTCATATCGGTCTTGGCAATAATTTTGATCATCGCGATGGTGGTTGTGACCAGGATCACGGTCATGATATGAGTCGCGAAGATAATCTCCATGATGACAGGGCTCGCGATATCTCAATAATCGGTCCACTTCATGGTATAGATCTTCTAAGTAAATATATCGGTCGTCAACTAGGTCAAAAAGTTCGTTTTCGATATATTCAGGGACATATTCGAGAAAGATTTTCTTTGCAGAACGGGAAGCAAACTGGAAGAGCCTGCGTCCCCCTGAAGTCGTACGACTTAATTCATAGATTTCGAAAAGGAGATCATCCATTCGATAATAAAAGTTTTTGAGACTCTCATCGGAGTAACGATAAATTATACGTAACGAAGAAATGAGATTATCCAAATGATCTGCTCTCTCACTAGCCATTGTTATTTAGAACCAAAAGGATGTGATTTATATCGAAGGATTTAGGATCAAATTTCCGAGTAAAGATAATAAGTGATTATTGATCGATAATCTCAATCTAGGGTTAGTACAGGTGCTAACGAACTAAAAAGCATAGAAATAGGTGCGTTAATAATAGAGAAAACTAGGTAAAGAGTTCTCAAGAGTATCAGGAGAACATAAAAATCGCAGAGGTATTTTATAAAAATTAACCAGAGTAATAACTTGACAATGGTGTTGGTTGCGAAAGAAATTCTTGTATGCAACTGGACACCTGAATGGAATAAGGAACAGTAAAGAGCGTCGGTGATCAAACTGCTGACCGATGCTTACTTTACTGGCGGTTTTCAACATGATAAATGTAATGTAGCTCTTGATTTAATTTTTACGTTTATAAACATGAAAATAAACGATAACCAAGAATTAATAAGACTAAAAATGATGAGTAATGAAGAATAGAGATATAGGCTCTATAAAAGGTAAAATTTCAAATTGAAAAGAGTATTCTTTTCAAGCGACAATCTCACCGCTGCCACCAGAAAACACACTGTTATGTCCGAAGATATTTATTATTAATCAATTAGAAGAATTAATTGATTGGATTGGTAGCGGCCAATAGGCTAAACGAGGGATCGTGGACTAACAGGGCTTTTTCTCTTCTAACATATATAATACTAGAAGAGTTTGTTATTTAAAAAGGAATTGTCGCAATGAGGTTCTACCTTACGAGAACCCACACCTCAGTTAATGAAATGAATGTGATGAAATGAATGATTATAATACTTACCGCACTACAGTGTCGGCATAAGATACAAAAACGATTTGATCAGCTACGTTAGCTGATGATTGGAGAGTTGACTTGTGATATTGGTTTGACAGGAAGCGAGCTTAGACAAAGGTAGATAGAGGTGCTTCCTCAAGAAGACTTTGATGCACTAAATACTCTTTTGTTCACTTCACTTTATTTAAACACAAATTACAAGTCGATACAAATTATAATTAGTAAACGGAAATAAAGAGGTACACCTCCATAGCCTTTCATTTAATATAAAGTTCCTTTTCGCTTTTTTTTAATCTATGGTTACAGGCTAGCCAACATTCCAACTAAAAATCACTTGCCTAGTTTTATGCACCTTTGCGCCGTTCCATGTGAACACCCTAAACCACCAATAATACACCCTAAGCCTTGGTAAATTTAAGTTGTCAATGAGCTATTTGATAGGGGAAAACATTTGCATGATTTTGAATTGATCAATCTGCCCTCTAGCGACTGAAGAACAGAAATATATTATTTATCGATGCACATACCTGCCCTCTAGTGACTGAGTAATCAGGAAATATCGATCTATTGATGTACATTTCTGCCATCTAGCGGCTCATTTTAATCAATATATCTGCCTTTGGTAACTAGAGTTCAAATGTCAATCTATTTTGAATGCTACTTTCAAAAATCAGCCTTTTATCCTTCTCATGAAAGTATTATGTTAATTATTCAATAATAATTCAATTGTTATGTAATAATATTAACCAAAACCTAAATAAATAAGACTTATTATTAAATAATAATTATATTTAAGATAATTTCGATTATAAAAGAAATTAAACAAATTAAAAATGATATAAAATTATTATTTAATGTTTCTGTTTTGAATGAAATAATGATTGAAGTTCAAAATTATATAATTATTTACTTTTAAATATTTCATTTAAGTGTTCCTAATACGTATAAGTGAATATTCATATATAAGCAGATTTTTTTTCAAATCATCCATGGAAAAAAATGGTTGAACGCGCAGCTCAACCACGTGCGCTTATACTTCAACCGGCACAACTAAAAAACAAAGATGAAATATATCATAGTCGATGGTAGTAAAACAGAGATGCGACACTAGCACTGTGTTACGCCAATACACGTGCGCTTTGTTTTGATGCTTGTGCCCTGACAGGTCCAAAAAATGAATAAAGATAGAGCGTCGTATAGAGTGCTTTGGCTAAACAGAGACGCAACTTTCACAACAATATTCTACAGTGTTCTAAAGTGTTCTGTTGATTATTTAACACCAAAAAAATAATTTTGATGTAGGAGTATATTTTCTACATATAGCACCAGCTCATTATCTTGCATCGGATAATAAATTTAAGAGAGATGTAAACAGGACATTGAGTCTTCGATTCCACTTATATCACGTGGACCAATAATCTGTATTTATTTATTTCAATGGTATTTTTTCCCATGACAACGAACAAGGCCACAGGAGCACAAAGAGATGGGACTAAGGCTCAGTCTCTTGCAAGCTAGCGTTGCTGCTTTAAAGTTCATACTTGGATAATTAATAAGATTTGGCTAGAGTTAAAAGATATACACTGCATTTATTTTAACGTTAATCTCTATTTTACTGCTGATTTTATTCTAATTGTATTACTTTATAAACTTATGAATACTATTTATTTCATCCTATATTGATTATTATATTTTAACTTATTAAAAAAAAAAATTATTCAGTATATATATATAAAAAAATATTAATAACATTGTGTCAATTACAATAAGAAAAATCTCGCAATTACATCAATTGGAAGTAAGTAAATTCTTATTCTCTTATTTTTCCTTTTAAATATGATTTCAATAACAAAATAGTGTTGTATAATAATAATGAATAATTGTTGAATAATATAGATGGATTCGTTTGAAATGGAGATGAAAGTAATTGTACCTCAGGAGTAGGCACATTATGTAGACGATAATAATCTCACTAATCAAATATCTTCAGCAATGAAAGTATGAGTGCAGTTGACGGGTAGTATTCAGAATTTCTTTTTTCCATACCAAGGAATTTTGACAACGCTACTCATAAATCCAAATGATATAACATGGATATTTGTGAGGGTGCTGGAAATTCAGTATGGAGATGTCATTATTGAAGATATTGATTCCATGAACATTATAAATCATGAGGTCCAAGTCGACAGCATTAAAAGGTACAGTTCAAATAATAAAAAAAATATGTGTATATGTAATATATCTTTATAAATGTATGACGTGAAATCTTTATTATGGCAGCACATACATCCAGCCATGGTCGTTTTTTTACGTTGTTGTCATTCCATTTCAATGGCAACACGTAAATCCGATCGAAGAAAGGATCAACTACGCCATGAAACATTATGGTTCCCAATTAAGACGGCAGGAACGTTTATTGTGTATGAATGACACAATCTGCCGCTTAGAGTACGATGATGTGGAACAAACACATGTGTTTTTACCAGTATCTGCTGAGGAGCTTCATGGTGACGATATTTCCTTATTTTTTAATAATGAGGAAGAAGAAGAAGAAGAAGAAAGTGATTACGACAGTGGAGTAGGAAGTATTTGAGATGAAAACGATGATGATGATGATGATAATAACGACAGTGATTCAGAAATTGTCAGCGTTGGAGAGGAACTTCACTATTCTGATGTTGATGAAGATGAGAGTAATAATGTTGTTATCAACTTTGTACTTTTGCATTCAGGTGGTTTCTAATGCTCTGGTCATAGCGGTAAATCTTTATGATGCTCATGCAATGATTGTGGGTAATCTAAATCTACCTCAAAAATATGACCGATCGGTGAATCTTTGGGAATATTTGAAATTAAATTATTTCTATCATTCAAATCATATTTTTCAGTAATCCATGTAAAAGAACCAGTCGGCAGGTATTCACTCATTGCTGCACCATAAAGATTGTTTACATCGAAATACATTAAGTAAGATTCATCCTTGTTTGGATCAAAATCATCTCTCGTAAATTGATTATTAGCTTTGCCATATCTATTGCAACACTGTGACACACCTCCACTTATTCCTTTCTCTATGAAATTGAGCATTTCAACATCTTGCAAAGGATCAAGTTCTATTTCGGTATATTTCAGCATAGCATCAAAAGCTAGGCCAGGTGCAGTTAAGTAATGTAAAGGATCTAAATTGTATGCATCTAAACAATTTCTACGGAAATTTTTAAAGATGTCTGCTAAGAGCAAAACATCAGTTTTTAAATATAAATCTGAATAATCACCTAAAGTTTTAAGCTGAAACTTATTCCACACAGCGAGTGCATGCTCATAATCTTCATCTGTGATATTTGCATCATTCAATTTAGAGTGAAACGTTGATTGGGCAGGAAGCTGAGTTTCATCAAGTTTATCCCAACTATCAATATATTAATAGGAAAAGACTCCCTCTCGCACTACTAATTTAAACTGTTCACGATCATTATAGAATTTTTCCGTAATATTCTTATTATCATCATGTAAAAATGAAGCTAATTTTTCAATGCTACTTGCCATGAATCTAAAGGAATCTATGAACTGTAATTTGACCGCTATGTCACTGCATTATCCACATCATAATCAACGGTATTATCATGTGTTGTTTGAAAGCTTGTCGCTCCTTCTGTAGGATCTCTTTCGATTAGCTCTTCTTTTTTCACATTAAATTCCTCTGTTTTTATCGGAGTCTTGTCCACTAATTGTTGTAAAGGAGTTACCACTGGTTTAAACATTTCGTTCATAGTTCGTTGAGTTATTACTCGCCCATGTTCAATTATTTCATGCTTCTGTCGTATTACGTCACTGGTTTTTGCAATTTGATGCAAAATATCAGCTCGTTTTTGCATTTTTCTTGTCTTCATACTACCACTTTGATGACCGCGTCACAAATGTTCTTTTTCTCTTATTGTTGTTCAATTTATATATTTATGAAGCAATCAAATCCTTTTCTATAACGTCCACAACTGATTTCTCTATCTTTGTCGATAACGACGAATCCATACTTATCATTCCAACATTGAGAACAAAGTTCTCGAAAATCAGAAAATGTCATATCAGTATTTACATGATCATCGTAAATATGCTCCAAATTCATATCATGTTATCGGAAGAGCACGAGAAAATTTGTATTATCTCGCACTAGATGTTTGGGAATACGTGCATAAGTTTGGCAGAAATAAAAGCTATCAACATCTCTGTGTCGTCCCATACAAAAATAAGCACGCATATCATTTTGTTTTTCACACGCTACGTCTTCAAAAATAATTATTGAATTTGATTTTGCTTGCTCTGGTTTAACAACTTCCTCATGTTCATTGAAAGGAAAATACCCCATACCTTCTACAGGTTTAAGTAACTTTTCCAAAAATTTGTATTTTGGCTGATGTATGGATTTCGAACATAAATATCTATTTTCAAATCGTAATCCATTCGGGTGTACAATAAGATCTAAGAGAGCATTTGTTTTACCGCAAATCGAGAGGCCACATATCACGCCGCGAACGCCACTTGATAACAAATTCCCATGGCGTTGAATTCTTAAAGTTTGTGGTACGACGTTGTCGAAATTCAACATCGGTAATTGAGTTCTTTGTTGCTCGAACTTCATTTCGATATCACCTGAAGAGCTAGAGTATAAATGCACGAATTTTATGGAAATTATTTCAGTACGGCTCAGGTGATGACACAGAATAGACGTGGCACCGGCTTAGTTAACACCATTATAAATAAATTGCCATTTGAGTTACATATTCCTGGATGAAATCAGCATTGATAGCTGCACGGAAAGCAGTGAAAACGATTGGTGGAAAAAATAATGTTCGAGTTCCTCGTGTATTACCTGTACCGACTAAGGTTGGAGGTGTTTTACCACTTATACCGATATTTGCTGGTCTAAGTGCAATTAGTGCTTTAGCTGGTGGAGCTTCAGGTATTGCAAAGGCAGTTAGTAATGCTAAAGCTGCTCATCGTCAATTGGATGAAGCAAAACGTCACAATCGAAAAATGGAAGCCATAGCCTTAGGTAGAGGTCTACGTTTTAAACGTCGGAAACGAGGATATGGTCTATACTTGAAACCGGCGAAAAGAAACGTATAGAGCTACCACATCGAGCATTAACAAACATCGATATTTTGAAGCATGCAAAAATTATGAAAATTCCATACTTTCGGGGAGTTTTCATGAGGAATGATTTACCGAAATCTAAACCATGGAAAAATGAGTCAGCTATCATTAACCTTGATGAAAAAGATGGAGCAGGAACTCACTTGGTTGCATATAAAAAACAAGGAAATAAAGCAACATACTTTGATAGTTCCGGTAATTTAAAACCTCCAACTGAACTCCAAAAATCTCTCGATGTTGGTAGCATACTATATAATCATTCAAAGCAACAAGATTATTCAACAACAAATTGTGGACATCTATGTTTAAAATTTTTCAGAGAAAAAGTTAAAGACATCTGGGGACTCGGTATGGAATTTAATTTCAAAATCCTTGTAAATAGTGAAGCTGAATAAAAAGTGCTTCAATCATGGACGATTCGTTCGCAATAACGCTGTCTGGACAGTCCTCTATATTAGAGGCATATTATTTTCCACCTATCGAATTAACAAGGACAAAAACTTATGTACTGGGTCTTGTTGAATTATTAACGTTCAACTCTATGCCAAATATTGACAATGGAAATAATTAGTTTCATTATAATATAAATAAACTAGATAAAATCATTGAAATATGTTTAATAAATATAGGATGAGTAAAAATGCTGGGTAAACTCGATCTAAGATTGAATACACATTAAGTAACAAATATAAAATTTATTAAATAATAGGCAACAGTAATCACAGTTTTATAATTTTATAATGAGCTTATGAGTTCACTTGAGTTCGTTAAAATTGAAACACTGATAGAATGATCACAATGGATGCTTGAATGAGTTGTTGAGCACTAGATGAGTTCAGTGAGCTTCTGAGATGATGATATGAGTACTAATTATGATCTCAATGAATGCACGTGAGTATAATGAGCACAATTAACAAAAGAATGAATGCGTGAGTGACGAGCTACAGTCTAGCGTCGTTGATCGCGTCTCGGCAACTGATCGGCAATCGAGCTGCATCGGAAAAATTCGTCTCGTCCGGAAGCCGGCGTCGATGATAGGCCCTAATTGGTCCGAGTGATGAGAGGTTTGATTGGTTACCGTTAGGGTAACCAGATTTAAATTATTTAGATGAGTGAGGTTAGCTCTTCAGTAATTAATTACTGAACACACCGCCCGCCATCAGCAACAGCGTTGATGATTACTTCGTTGTCGGATGTGGGGTTGAATGCAATGATGATGAAGCAGGGTTGTCTAGCTCCAACGGAAGTATCGCCAGCTTGGCGATCGGACGTTTGAGGACAGTCGTAGCTGTTTTGACTGTCACGACCCTGGTGAGCCCATCCTTGCCAGGATGTAATGCGATGATGCGTGCGAGTGGCCATTTGGTCGGAGGAAACCGATCGTCGATGATGAGTGCTAATGAACCAACTTTGATGTTATTGGCCTTGGTTTGCCACTTACTGATTGATTGCTGTTCTTGGAGATAACTTGAGCTCCATTCCGTCCAGAACCCTTGAAGTTTCTGCTGAATGAGTTGATATGTATTGAGTCTGTTTGGATTTATCTCCATTAATGATGGTTCTGGTAGCGTGTTGAGCGGTCTTCCTATAAGGAAATGACCTGGAGTGAGTGCAGCAAGATCCTCTGGATCTTCTGTGAGTTTCTCCAATGGCCGTGAGTTCAATACTGCTTCTACTTGTATAAGAAGAGTCGTAAATTCTTCATATGTTAGAAGAGTATCTCCAATTGTTTTGCTAAAATGAGTTTTGATGAGTTTTACAACAGCCTCCCACTTTCCTCCCATGTGTGGGGCTGAGGGTGGATTGAATTTCCACGTGATTCTGTCTTTATTAAATGAGTGCATGAGGTTGGTGAACTCTTGAGTGCCTTGAGTAAATAGATGAGTTATTTCTGCAGCGGCTCCAAGGAAATTTGTCCCACAGTCGCTGTAAAGAATGCGACAGAGCCCTCGTCGACCGATGAACCGTCGAAAGGCAGCGATGAATCCTTCGGCAGAGTAGTCTGTAACAGCTTCCAGGTGCACAGCTGATGTAGCTAAGCAAACAAAGGCACAGATCCAACCTTTGCTTGTCTTTGCTCCTCTGCCTTTCCATGTTTTGAGTGTTATTGGTCCAGCGTAATCGACACCAGTGTGAGTGAATGCAGGTGAAGGGGTAACTCGTGGTTCTGGGAGTTGTCCCATGAGTTGATGAGCTCTCTGAGCACGTTGACGAGCGCATGGAATGCACTTGTAAACGTATGAGCGCACTGGTTGTCTACCGCCGAGGATCCAAAATTGTTGTCTTATGAATGCAAGTGTAACATGAGTGCCACCATGAAGAGTTCGTTGATGAGCATCAGAGATGATGAGCTTGGTGAGTTCTGATGAGCGAGGTAGTATTGCAGGATGTTTGTTTTCTTGAGTGAGTGATGAATTCTCGAGTCTACCTCCTACTCGAATGACTCCTTCTGAGTCAATGTGAGCGGTGAGTCGAGCAAAGGCGTGACGTTTCGGCCACGGTTCCCTTTTCTCGATCATGGTGAGTTCTGTTGAGAAATGATTTCTTTGAGTGTGCTTGACCCAGAACATCAACGCTTTTTGGATGTCGTCAGCGTTGATTGGATATGCTAATGATGAGTTCGGTGATTTCTTCATGCGTGCTATGACTCTAAACAAAATCGCTGTCAGTCGTAGTACGCGATGAAGTGATGAATACTTGTGAATGAGCTCCCAGTCTTTCTCTGGTTCTTGTTGTGATGTTGTGAGTGTCATTCCAGGTCTCTCTTCAAGAGGGACATCTGGATCAAGCTTGAAGTCATGAGTTGGCCAGGATTGTGAGTCTTTGAGCAACCACGGTGGTCCAGACCACCATAGTGGATGAGTCTTGAGTGCTAGCGGCGTTAATCCCCTTGATGCGCAGTCAGCTGGGTTTTCTTTGCCAGGAACGAATCTCCAACGGCCGTTTGGAACGAGTTCATGTATTAATGCCACTCGGTTCCTGACAAAGTCCTTCCAGCGTGACGGTGATGAGTGTAGCCACGTGAGCGTCACGGATGAGTCAGTCCACAAGTATGTAGGTACATGAGTTAAGTTGAGTGTCTCCTGGCAATATTTGATGAGCTTCGCTAACAGAACCGCAGCACTGAGTTCCAAGCGAGGTATAGTGAGTGGTTTGACAGGAGCTACCTTGGTTTTTGAGCATACCATGGTAGAGTGAGTGCCTGAGTGAGGTTAGTGGACCTTGATATACACAACTGCCGCCATTGCTTGTTGTGATGAGTCGGAGAATCCATGGATTTCGATTTGTGAGCCCGTGGTGAGTTTTATCCATCTTGGTATTTGAATAGTGGGGATTTGAGTGAGTTCTTGTTTGAATGCTGACCACTTATCAGCTAGTTGATGTGGTAAGTGGTCATCCCAGCCTAGTTTTACGAGCCAAAGTTCCTGTATGAATATTTTGGCACGTATTGTGAGTGGTGAGAGAAAACCAAGAGGATCAAAGATTTGAGCAATCTCTGAGAGGATGAGTCTTTTGGTGAGCTTTTGAGTTTTAGTTGGTGGCTTGAGTTTGAAGAAGAATTGATCAGATGTTGGCGACCAATGAAGTCCTAAGACCTTCGTGCTGCTTTCAGATGAGTCAGTGAATGCATGAGTATTTATTGAGTCGTTGAATGCATGAGTTCTTGATGAGTTGTTGAATGCATGAGTGTCTGGTGAGTTAGTGAATGCATGAGCTTTTGATTTCTCCTTCGCTTCTGCCTGAGCGTATTGGGTGAGTTTTTGATGATTGCTAGTCCATTTTGCAAGTGGAAAACCGCCCGCCATGCAGAGGTTTGACACCTGATTTGCTGTTTCTTGGAGCTCTGGAAGAGTGTCGGCGCCTCCGAAGATATCGTCGACATACCTTCCATGGGTGAGTGGGTTGATTGCAAGAGGGAATTTGTGTCCTTCATCCTCCACCAGTTGTAATAGAACACGAACTGCTAAATACGGAGCTGGTCTAGTCCCATAAGTAACAGTAGTGAGATGATAATGAGTTGGATTGTTGTGTGCGTCGACCCAAAGAATGCGTTGTAAGTCCCAGTCTCGTTGATCTACCGAGATCTGGCGAAACATCTTAGTGATGTCCGTTGAGAAGATGAACTTATGACGACGAATCCACAACAAAACATCCATGATATCCTTCTGTAGTTTGGGTCCAGTGTGAAGGATGTCATTGAGTGCAATTCCTGATTGAGTTTTTCGAGATCCGTTGAATACCACTCTCAACTTGGTAGTTTTACTGTCTTCTCGAAGAACACCGTGATGAGGCAAATAAAATGAGTGTTGAGTGCTGTCAGTAGACTGGGGAGTTGGTAGGTGACTAGATAACCCCTCCTCAGGAACCCTCAACCCTCCTGGAGACGAAGCACCATGTGCCAAGGTCATTCCCTTAGAACGATCATCCAGAGCACCACCATTATTAATGAATCCAGCTACTGACTGGTCAGAAATCTTTTTCATATGACCGAGTGCCTCGTATTCTTGAAGAAAGGATGAGTACATTGCTTTATAAGTTGAGTTCTTGTCCAACCTTCTAAGTAGATGTTGTAGACAATGATGAGCAGTTCTAGATGAGTCCCCAAGTTGAGAAGGTGATGAAATGAGTGGCAGGCGTACAATGTAACGACCTGTTGGATCTCTTGAGTGCGTTTCTTTAAAATGAGCTTCACAAGCGGCTTCATCTGTAGTCAGTTCGTTGGCTGATGATACAGGAACTTCCTCTTGTGTCCAGAATTTGGTGAGCAGCTCCTGGAGCTGATGAGTGTCTTGGTCAATCGTCGCGTGATGAGCATAATGTAACGAAGAGTGCGATGAGTCAATTGGACCAATGATTATCCAACCAAAAATAGTGAGTTGTGCAATGACCTTGCCTGGGGCCTGAGATCTAACCTCAGGTTTAATTATTTGACCATAAACGTCTGCACCAAGTATAATGTCAACAGGTCTGGCTACCATGTAGTCTGGATCGGCCAACTGCAAGTCCGCAAACTGAGGCAGTGGACCAAACGTACCAGAGAATGATGGTAATAACCCAGTGAGATCCTTGAGTATATGAGCGCCGACGTTGACTGAGTCTGTTGAGTACCTGGACCTTAGTGTGAGTGCAGCCTTCCCCTTTGCTCGACCAGCTTGCGCTGCTCCTACCCCAGTGATTGACAGCGATGAGCGTTGCCGTGGTAGTTTGGCTCGCTTCACCAGTGCTTCTGAAACCAAAGAAACTTCAGAACAAGGGTCTACGAGAATGCGTACGATATGAGTGCGAGCAGGAGTGAGAAGGTTAGCTACGCTGGTTGCGAGGAGAACTTGTGAGCATTCAGTGTTATCAAAGGAAGCATTAGGTGAGTGCGATTGGTTATGATCTGTCTTGATGAATGAAGGGGAGTTATTGTGTTGAGTATTTGAGTTTGTGAGTGCAAGAGGGTGAGAATGAGTATTGTTGAGTGCAGGAGACTGTGTGACAGCCTCAGAAAATGTTGAAGAGTGAATAGGCTTCCTTGATTGAGTCCTGTTATGAGTCTTGATAGCCCGTTGTGAAGAACAACGTTTCTGAGTGTCATGAGCAATTGATTGAGTACATGAGTGCAGTTTGTCGTGAGTTCTGGTGTTGCTTATTGAGTGCTGACTAGCATGAGTTGTTGAATGAGTGTCTGAGTAATTGTGTGAGTGCGAGGATGAGTGCTCAAGCAGAAGCGTGTTTTCTCATTGTTGAGTGCCAGTAGGAATAGCAAAATTGTGAAGCATTGTATGATGCAAGCCTCCACAGTGTTTGCACCGTTTCGTTGTGTTGCATGCTTCTGGCTTATGATGTCCCAGGCAGTTATCACACAACTTCTTGCGACGTGCGTGATCAATCCGCAACGGCCTCGTCAGGTGAAAGAATTTCTCACATGTGACGATGTAGTGGTCAGGATCACCACACATGTCACAGGGATATGCAGGCTTTCTAATTGACCCTGACTTCTGAGTGCTTCCTGAGCTCGCTGGTTGTTGAACCCCTGATGATTTCTGTTGAGTACTAGTTGATGAACCAGCTGATGAGTGCGATTGAGTGCCTGAAGTGCTTGGTTGAGTACCTTGAAGATAAGTGCTAGCAGGGTGAGTGCCGGGTGAGTGTTGATGAGTGCTGGTTGAGCTCGGCTTGGCAGCCTGCGGTTGAACACTGGCAGTATGAGTTTTAGCAGACTTCTGCGTCTTTTTTGGAGACGACTTGGTGGCTGAGCTAAATGATGTTGCTGAAGGGGCACTCTCCAGACTTTCTTGAGCTCTTGCTCTGCCCGTGATGAAGTCTAAGAGGGCTTGGAGCTTCGGCATCTCCGTCGAGGCACCCTGTCGATTCTCCCAAGCCTCTTTGGTGCTCGTATCAAGCTTGGACGTCACGAGAGGTACCAACAGATGGTCCCAGTGCTGCACTGGTGAGCCTAGAGCCTTGAGTGCGTTGAGTGAGTCAGTGAGTGTACTGATGAGTCCATTGAGTGCGTCAGCTGACTTGCTGGTGAGTTGTTGAAGCTTAAGAAGTCGGTCGACTTGAGCAGTTATGAGAAGTTTCTTGTTCTCGTAGCGCTTAGTCACCGTCTCCCACGCTGACTCGAACATTTCGCCTGTTGGAGGCACAGAGGCGAGCAAGCTCTGTGCTTTGCCCTTCAGGCTACTCTTTAAGTACCACATCTTCTTCACCGCAGGCATGGTGGGGTGATCCTTGACCATGGCTACGAACAGGTCGCGAAATGGTCTCCAGTCACTATATTCCCCATTGAACTCAGGGATTGTGATCTCCGGAAAGTTATCCTGGAGTAATGGTTGAGCAATTGAGTGCTGGGATGAGTGCTGAGCCTGGGAGAGATGTTGAGTGCGCAGATGATATTCTCGTTTTATCTTCTGAAGACATTGAGTGTAGTGTCTGAGCGCTATTTCGTAAATGCCCTTTTTAACGTAATCAGACTCCATGAAATCTTGAGTACAGTTACTGATGAGTGCGTTGTGTTCATTGACGAAGTCCCGCCAATATGTGTCGACGACGTCTTGCTTAGCGAGCAAGTCAGCACTCGACAATGATGAGTTCAAGTAGAGCTCCAGATTATCGACCTCCTCCAATAGGATCCTGTGTCGTCTATATTGGATTCTGAGGCGATAATTGAGTGAAGCCGACTGTAGAGAGGCCTTGGAAACAGGGGACTTAGGCCTGCCCTTGGTCTTCTTTGTGCCACCCGCATCAGTGCCGAGCTGTTGTGATGGACCAGCATCAGTATCTGGTTCATCATGAGTGTCTGATTCACTCGTAGGCTCCTGAACACTGATGATTGGACGGTTGAGTGCATTTTCTGGCGCATCAGGCGTCTCAGGTTCTCTATTCTTCGAGTCTGACATCTTGAATAGTTGATGAGTTCACACAAAAATCACTAAAGCACTGTTAAAATGAGTATTGAGTCCCAAAAAAATAATAATGAAAGCAATAAATAATTATAATGAGTCTATGAGCTCTAATTAGTACACTAATGTGTCAAAAAACATAAATCACGAGTAAAATGAATAATAATGAGTCCCGAAAATAATGAGCACCACTGTTAATGAGTTAAAATGGGTGTCACTGCACTAAACCAATGATTGAGTTTCAAGTGAAAGATGAGCACCACTATAAGTGTAAGTTGAGTATCACTACGATAAAGTTGAGTTGCTTGATTGTCACTGAGCACCAATAATAAAGATGAGTGTCACTGTGGGAATCTTCTTGGCGCTAACGCGCGAACAGCGACTTAACTGTTTGTTTACTTCTCTGGAATGCAGAGACAATGAACACAAGAGTCCGATGAGTGCGTGAGCACTGAAATAACTGCGCCACTGATCGAGTAATCCGGCTCGAAGGACCATAAAAAATGTTTAATAAATATAGGATGAGTAAAAATGCTGGGTAAACTCGATCTAAGATTGAATACACATTAAGTAACAAATATAAAATTTATTAAATAATAGGCAACAGTAATCACAGTTTTATAATTTTATAATGAGCTTATGAGTTCACTTGAGTTCGTTACAATTGAAACACTGATAGAATGATCACAATGGATGCTTGAATGCACTACAACGTGGGTTGTAAGGCCACGCCGTTTACAATGAGTCCAAAATTGTTGAGTACGCGAAAGTTTATGAGTTTGTTGAGCACTAGATGAGTTCAGTGAGCTTCTGAGATGATGATATGAGTACTAATTATGATCTCAATGAATGCACGTGAGTATAATGAGCACAATTAACAAAAGAATGAATGCGTGAGTGACGAGCTACAGTCTAGCGTCGTTGATCGCGTCTCGGCAACTGATCGGCAATCGAGCTGCATCGGAAAAATTCGTCTCGTCCGGAAGCCGGCGTCGATGATAGGCCCTAATTGGTCCGAGTGATGAGAGGTTTGATTGGTTACCGTTAGGGTAACCAGATTTAAATTATTTAGATGAGTGAGGTTAGCTCTTCAGTAATTAATTACTGAACAAAATACCAACAGGAAGCTATGAAATTGAAGATATTGAAAATTATTTGAAGAAAGCTGATCCTAAACTGTCAATTTCCATCAAACCTAACAACAATAAATTGCACAGTGAGATTTACAGTGATAACGCTACAATAAATTTCGAGCCCAATGATCCTATTAGTCGTCTGTTAGGTTTTGGTCCAAGACTTATCGCGCCAAAATCAACACAGACGTCAGATTCACCAGTTTTCATCTTGAAAATAAATGCATTGAGAATCGAGTGCAATATTACTACAGGAGCATCCATAAATAATAAATTAGTGCATACAATTCATGAATTTTTCCCATCAGTTCCACCAGGACATAAAATCATTGGAGTGCCATCTAACGTCATTTATCATCCAATTGCCGTACAAACAATACATCATACGCAATTGAAAATTATCGATTAAGACGGAGAATCAGTTAATTTCCAAGGAGAAACAATAACTCTACGATTACATGTGAAATCTGTTAAATAATGGGTATTGATTATAAAACGATTGTTGGAAGAAGCTATAAAACTGAGTTATCATGCCAAAAATTTAGCAGTCAACGACGAAACCTCAAACGACTAAGTCGTCAAAATATTTCGTTTTTAAAGAGCTTGGGCCTTCGCATACAAAAAAAGTCGAAGTAAGTGTTCTGTTTTGCGTGTTCATTGCCATGGCTGCGGGGGAGGTGACATTAGCTATCAACAGAGGAGTAGTTTTTGATGAGTCCATATCACATTATGAATTACATGCTCATCAACCTTATGCATCAGCTTCACTCAATAACAACAATGAAATCCGCATTGCTGTCCAACTTCAAGACTTGTGATTATTGCCTTGCAAGAGTTCTTTACATAGTACTGGGAAATTTACCAAACTTAATGACACTGCTATAGCAGCTACAACGAAATTTGTAAACATGGCGTTATGTCACTTATTCGAAGAAATACGATATGAATTGAATGGCATTGAGATTGATCGTAATAAAAATGTCGGTCTTACGAGTGTCATTAAGGGATATCTATCACTTCATCCAAGTCAATTACATTACTTAGATAACACATGTTGGATTGTCAATGATGAAAAGCTTATGGATAACAAAGGATATTTTGACATTTCGTTGCCATTGAATATGCTATTGGGATTTGCTGAAGATTATCATCGGATTATTGTCAATGCTAAGCATGAACTTGTTTTAACACGTTCAAACACCGATCTAAATGCTATAGTTCAAGCCACAGCTAGTACAGATGAAAAAATTACATTGACGAAAATTGAATGGATGATTCCTTACATCACAGTGTCGGATACAAGAAAAATACAATTATTAAATTATATTGCCAAGGATCCGCCAATAACATTGAGTTTCCGGTCTTGGGAAACTTATGAATATCCATTGTTACCGAGAACAACGAAAAACGTCTGGATAGTAAAAACATCAACACAATCGGAGAAACCGACATATTTTATACTGGCATTCCAGACAGCACGAAAAAATGATGCAACAAAAGATTCCAGTCAATTCGATCATTGTAATTTGAGAGACGTGAAACTTTTTCTCAATTCACAATGTTATCCATATAGCAACTTGAATCTTGACATATCTTACAATCAATATGCATTATTATATGATATGTACAAAAATTTCCAAGAATCATATTATGGTAAAGATTCTGAACCTCTCCTCACAAAAGAACAATTTATTAGCAAAGCACCCCTAATTGTCATCGATTGTTCAAAACAAAATGAATCATTGAAATCTGGACCTGTGGATGTGCGAATCGAATTTGAATCTACCAAACCGATACCCGATAATACATCAGCATACTGTTTAATTGTTCATGATCGAATTGTTGAATAGAAAACCTTTGAGTGGACAATTAAGAAAATTATTATAATGGAACGAAAATCTGTTCAATTCAATCTTCAACCGAAAATACACGTAATGCATTAATAGACTTATGCTTACAGAGCAGCTAGACAAGGATGTTGGGAAGAAGCAGCTCGAGGTAGAGAAAGATTTAGATTACGAATAGAAAAATATAAAATTATCATTAATCGTGTCTTATTAAAATAAATTGATTATATAAATAAAATAAATCATGTATGAATAATTGTTTTTTTTATTTTTTTAAAACACAATTTACAAATCATTTCATTTTTCATTACACATTTTACAACCCTTGACAAATGGAACAGGGCCACCATTTTGGTCGGCTTTTGGTGGATGATGCTCATAACATCGTCGATACATTTTAAAATCTTCATCTAATTTCCATTCATCAGGCAGTCCATCCCATGCAGTATCGATAAGATTTGTGGCATTTTCTATGATGAAATCCTTTGTTAAAAGTTTTAAATCTGTTGGATGCAACTTGAGTAATTTGTTGGTTATTTGATAAATTCTCATTGGACTGATATCATCATCAAGAATTGAAATATTTTCAAGAACCCATTGGTTTAGTTTTTTCACATTTCTAAGTGCACATTTATATCGAGGGTTGTATAGACGTGGAAATTTTAAATCTATTTCTTCCTTCATCATTCCTCCGCAGTGTTGGTCGTGATGTGGACATTTGATAGAAATCGAATTATTGTAAATTGTAAAATCCTCTCTACCCAATCTTATGAGTGGTATATCTATTTTCACGAATGATTCCAGATAATATTGCACTTCATAATGGCGAACAAAAATATAGCGTACGTTGTTCAATGTCACTTTCAAGTATTCAACCAATGTTTCATATGGTGTATCAACAATTTCCCATGAAAGTCCATGGAAATATCTTGTATTGACATCCACTGCCCATGCTTCATCATCAGTTAATTGTCCATAATCGTATGGCGGTTTAAATAAAAAGTGATATTTACAAATTTTTTCCAATCCTAGCAATTTCCATGTCACCAACTTCTTCACAATAACTTTACCGTTAGATAAACGATATCCTTGTATATCGAGAATTAGATCCATGGTGATCACTTGATTTTCTCTGCAAGACTAATTTTAAATGCACCTGATCGGTCGTTTATATTTAGATATAAGACAAGTGGAGGAAAAATGAAATCTATACTCTCGACCGTTAAGTTTCTGACGTCATCATTTTTTAGAAAGGTTTATTTGATCTATATAAACAAAGAAATGTTTTATTTTTTACTAGTGTGACGTCATTTTTCCGAAAAAGATATTACGTTTCATTATTATTATTCTAAGAAAGACTCAATACAAGTGGAGAGAGAATGAAATCTATACTCTGTATCGTTAAGTTTCTGATATTTTTTTTTTTTTAGAAAGGTTTATCTGATACGGGTGTATAAAAGAATTTTTTATTTTTTACTTCTGTGACGTCATTTCTCCGAAAAGCCGACAAAGAGGTTTAACCAAACAGAGATGACGTATCATTCTAGGAATCACGAGACAGTAACAAAGGAAAATTGCGTTGTTAGGGAATGTGTTTTGGAAATTGACCGCTAGAGTAAGGTTTATATAAAAACAGAAAAAGACTTTTGACAAGTTAATTTAGTCACAGACATCATCGAATTCAAATCTTAGTGTACACCTTTGAGTAAAAATATATAAACTATTCAATAGTGTATTGTCGAGGAACGTAAAAATGGATTACATCAACAGCATCGGCAATAACACGCAAAAGCCTAAGGAAAAAATGTCAGAATTGGAAACAACAAAGCCATATAAAGTGTCAGGGCTGAAAAAAGTAAAAGCAACGCATGGTGACGCCGTCATTGCAACATTGGGTGATGAATTCATTGTTTTTCTACCGAAACGACTGGTTGAAGTGTTCAAAGATGATGATGTTGCATTCAACGTGTTCCTGGACTTCGTCGAACGCAATAAGTTGTCCCTTCTCTACATTGGTGGAGAATGAAATAACTTCAAGTTCATTTAATTGCAAGGAGACAAAATCTCAGAGGAATCCGCAAAACAAGATGACTGATTAAACAAAATATATATATATATATATAATTATATCGATGTAATACAATTAAAATCTATAACAATAATGATAAAATAAAATATTTTTTAATTAAATGTTTTTGAAATTTATTTTTATTACCTTCTAACGAATAACAAGATTTGAATTTATTCTGAGAATTGAAATATTATGGACTTTTCATGGAACACAGGAAATTGCGTTGTTGGGAAATGTGTTTCAATAATTGACCGCTAGAGTAAGAGCTATATAAATCGGCGTTAAAATGCTATCCTATCAGTCAAAGGATTTCTCTGAGCGGGTACTTAACAATTACGTGAAGAGAAAACGAATAAAGAAGTGTTGTTACGTCCATGACGTCGTTTGTTCTGAAAAAGCTAACGAAGAAATAATATTTATGACTAATATTTTTCTGGGAATTGAAATCTAACGTACTCCTCTGCGAATAAAACTTTCAAAAGTCACAAAGAAAATTGCGCTGTAAGATAATTGTGTTTAAGTTATCGGTCGCTATAGTAAGAGGACTATATATGAACAGAACAGATTGCCAACAAGTCAGTTCAGCAACAGAGATCATCGGACACATATCTAAGTGTACACGCTTAAGTGTAGAACAGTTATTGGTAAATTGTTGTGTGTGAAATAAATACGGATATTAGACCGCCAGAATCACAACGCCATTGAGTACAAAAATGTTGGTAATAATCACCGCCTGGTGATCAATAGTCGTTACAGGTCGATAATATTCAAAAAATTTGAGTCCTTCACCCTCCTTAACAACAGCGCTACTCAGCGAAAAGATTGACAACAGTTACCAACATTAAATTAGTAACAATTGCCAGTAGAAGGATTCAAATTCTTTCACCCGCCATAACAGCAGCGCCGCCCAACAATTGCTAACTACAGGTCAATACAGCACCATCTAGCGGAAAACTAGAAACTACATCGACAGCCGGTGAGTTGCTGGCCCTCTCAGTATATTACTGACGGTGTGGGTAATTTACTGACACGGTCGGTAAGAGTAGATTGAGTCAGCCCCCCCCCCCACCACAAAACTACTAACTTTTTATGCGAGTAAGCTTGTACATTTATGGAGGTTTTTACATATCTAAACCTATAAATTAAAATATAGGAGCATGAGAAATATTCAAGATTGACTGAAAGCAAGTTGATTACGTTCTGTACTTTGTTAGAAAATAGCATCGCATTGACACAACATTTGTGACTTATTTTTCTAAAGAACTTCTCATACAAATAAGCTTTCACAATTATAGAGGTTTCTGCAGATTGAAACCTTTAACCTAAAATATAGGAGCATGAGAAAATTTCAAAATTTACTGAAATCCAGTAAATTACGATCTGTAGCTTGTCATAGAACACTATCACATTTGCACAATATTTGTAACTTATTTTCTTGAAGAACTTTTCATACAAGTAAGCTTGTACATTTATAGAGGTTTATACATATCTGAACGTATAAATTGAAATATAGGAGCATAGGAAACTTTAAAAATTGACTGTAATCGAGTACATTACGTTCGGTACTTTGTTATAAAATAGCATCACATTTACACAATATTTGTGAATTAATTTACTAAAGAGCGTTTAAAACAAGATAGCTTGCGCAATTATAGAGGTGTCTACAAATTCAAACCGCTCAATTAAGCTATAGGAGCATAAGAAAAATTCGGAATTCACTAAAATAAAGTAGATTACGTTCTGTAGTTTGATACAGAATAGCGTCAAATTCACTGAATATTTGTGACTTCCTTTTCTAAAGAACTATTCATACAAGTGAGCTTGTACATTTATGTAGGTTTTTACATATTTAAACATATAACTTGATATCTAGGAGCATAGGAAATATTTAAAATTTACTGAAATCAAGTAGAGTATAGTTATACTTTGTTATAGAATAGCATCGCATTTACACAAAATTTGTGACTTATTCTCTAAAGAGATTTTCATACAAATAGGCTTCCACAATTATAGAGGTTTCTGCAGATTTGAACCTTCAAACTAAAATATAGGAGCAAGAGAAATATTCAAAATATACTGAAATCAAGTGGATTACGTTCGGTACTTTGTTAAAGAATAGCATCAAACTTACACAATATTTGTGACTTACTTGTCTAAGGAAGATTCTATGCAAATAAGCTTGTGCATTCATGTAGGTTCTTACATTTTTAAACATATAATTTAAATATAGAGGCATGAGTAATATGCAAAATTTACTGAAATCAAGTAGATTACGATCTGTACTTCGTTATAGAACAGTATCACGATTACACAATCTTTGTAACTTATTTTTCTGAACAACTTTAATACAAGGAAACTTGTACGTTTATGTAGGTTCTTACATATTTAAACATATAACTTGAAATCTAGGAGCATAGGAAATATTTGAAATTCACTAAAATCAAGTAGATTACGATCTGTACTTTGTTATAGAATAGCATCACATTTACACAATATTTGTGACTTATTTTTTCAAGTTAGCTTGTGCAATTGTAGAGGTCACTAAATATTTAAACATAACTTAAAATCCAGGAACATAAAAAATATTTGAAATTCACTGAAATGAAGTGGATTACGTTCTGTACTTTGTTATAGAATACCATCACATTTACACAATATTTGTTACTTATTTTTGTGAAGAACTTTTCATACAAATAAGCTTTCACAATTATAGAGGTTTCTGCAGATTGAAACCTTTAAACTAAAATATAGGAGCATGAGAGATATTTGAAATATACTGAAATGATGGGAATTACGGTCTGTACTTTGTTATAAAACAGTCTCACATTTACACAATAATCGTAACTTTGGTTTTAATGAACTTTTCATACAAGTAAGCTTGTACATTTATGGAGGTTTTCACATATCTGAACCTATAAATTGCAATATAGGAGCATAAAAAACATTAAAAATTGACTGAAATTAAATGGATTACGTTCTGTACTTTGATATAGAATAGCATCACATTTACACAATATTTGTGACCTTTTTTTCTAACGAACTTATCATACAAGTAAGCATTCATAATTATGAAGGTTTCTGCAGATTCAATCCTTCAAACTAAAATATAGGAGCATGAGAAATATTCAAAATTAACTAAAGCAAGTGAATTACGATCTGTACTTCGTTATAGAACAGCATCACATTTACACAATATTTGTGACTTATTTTTTTGAGAATCTTTTTATACAAGTTAGCCTGTGCAATTATAGTGGTGTCGACAAATCTAAACCTATAAATTAAAATATCGGAGCATGAGAAATATTCAAAATGGACTGAAATCAAGTGGATTACGTTCTGCAGTTCGTGACAAAATAGCATCAAATTTACACAATGATTGTGACTTACTTGTCTACAGTACTTTTTATGCAAATAAGCTTGCACATTTATCTAGGTTTTTACATATATAAACATATAACTTGAAATCTAGGAGCATAACAAATATTCGAAATTCACCGAAATCAAGTGGATTACGTTCAACATTTTGTCACAGAATAGCATTACATTAACACTATATATGGGATTTATTTCTTTAAGAAACTTTTTATACAAGTCCGCCTGTGCAATTATAGAGGTGTCGACAAATTTATACCTATAAATTGAAATATAGAAGCATAGGAAATATCAAATTTCACTGAAATCCAGTAGATAATGTTCTGTACTTTGTGATAGAATAGCATCGAATTTACACAATATTTGTGAATTATTTTTCTAAAGAACGTCTTAAACAAGTTTGCTTGTGCAATTATGGGGGATCCTACAAACTTAAACAAATAAATTGAAGTATCAGAGCGTGGAAGATATTCCAAATTCACTGAAATCAAGTTGATTACGTTCTGTACTTTGTTATTGAATGGCATCGAATTTACACAATATTTGTAAATTATTTTCCTGAAGAACTTTTTAAACAAGTTAGCTCTCACAATTATAGGGGTTTCGACACATCTCAAATCATGGTTTGAAATATAGAAGCATGAGAAATATTCGAAATTCACTGTTATCAAGTGGATTACGTCCTGTACTTTGTTATTGAATGGCATTGAATTTACACAATGTTCGTGACTTATTTTCCTGAAGAACTTTTTACACAAGTTAGCTTGTGCAATTACAGAGTTTTTTCTAAATTTGAACTCATAAATTCCAATACTGGAGCATAGGAAATATTCAAAATTCACTGAAATCACGTGGATTAGGTTCTGTAGTTTGTTATAGAGTAGCATCGAATTTACACAGTATTTGTGACTCAATTTTTTGAAAAACTTTTCATACAAGTAAACTTGTACAATTGTGGAAGTTCCTGCCGATACTGTACGAAACAGTATCGTTGGGCTTATATCACACAGATTTTACAGTTATCAACAATAGTATTCTTGCAGTAATTATTATACATATTCCGTATTTAGACTGTAGCTCAATCAATAAAATTAAATTTATTATGATAAAACTGTGAGTAAAGAAATAAGCTATAATATTAAGCATACATTATTAGTAACTGAAGAAGAGTTGGAAAAAAAAATAGAACTAAAACGTTTGCTAAACTCAGCCAATCATTTATGTGAGAGCGCATCAGATATGACTGATGATAATACCCAAAAGCATAATCCAAAAATATCCACAACGGTATGAATATTTTGTTATGATTCAGATATCTTTCTTAAAAAAAAAAAACATTCCGTTGTACACTAATTTGGTATGTAATTCGAAATTTCAGTGAAATCATTTGACACTGAAATACTAAAGAATCAAAATATAGAAAAAATAAGACCAAGTACATCGTAAACAAATATGAATCAGCAGCAGAGCAAGGTAAAAAAGCTTTAAAGTTTAGAAATCTACATAATTTTCTTTAATATGATTATATATTCTCGATACTGCTTGTATTACAATTTACTATTAATTAATTATTCCGTTTTTTGATGTAGGATAAGCCACCGATTCGATCAAATAAAGCAGTAAATTTAAACATGAATAAAATGGTAAGAGTTCATGGGAAGCTTTTATATGATTTTCCCAAACGTTTGAGTATTAATATACATTTCATTTTTTACAGAAAAGAAATTTTTACGACCATAATGAGGTGGAAGAAATGACAATAAAAAAAACGACCAAATAATACTGGGAATTGATGTAACGTAACTGTAAGTGTGAATAAAAGAACAATATTTTATTGTTTATAAGCATGTCTAAAGTATATCGATGTCCAGTAAAAAAAACTATAAAAAGCAGTCTGTTAAAGTTTAATAATTCATTATTGATATCGAATTTTGATTTTATCATACAAGATTAGTTTTACATTGATAATAAATTTTTTTCCAGAATGGATTTTGTAATCAATTAAAACAACAGCTTGATAAAGCTTGGAAAGAAAATAAAGTATCAAATAAGCATTAAATAAGAAACTAGACGAGTATGAAGAAAAACTAAAAGAGAAAGACAAAGTAATCTTAAAATTGTCAACAGTTAACCTGGAATTGGATAAAAAAATTTTGAGCAGATTTGATCGATTTGAAAGTAAGAGGAGTAAAGGATTTCGATCAAGCAACACAATAAGATAAAATTGTTATTAATTTCAGATATTATATGTGACATGAAACAAAAAAATCCAGAAACATCATCCCGAAATGGGGCGTGCCCCAGTATTGGATATAGAGATACTGCAAACGACCGAGTACAAATTTATCTTCTTAAGTTTCTTGTTTGCGATACATACAGAAAAATTAATGAATATTCTTTATGTATATTATTCAAAAGGTCCATATCGGTCGTAATGAGTGGTGGTCTACAAAACATTTCAATTTCGTCATAGGAAACACAAAACCAAGTATATTTGTCTGCGATGTTGCGAAAATACTTTGTGAAGTTGACGTGCTCTTGAAGAGCGCAAAAGCCGGCAGAACATCAAATAGAAAACAGCTTTCCGATACGTCACAAACAGGCGTAGAAGCTTTAGATCAAGGCTCATTAGATATGATTCGTGGTGAGTGTTTTGATGATATTTTGTTGAATCCTCCTTACATTTATTCTTTCTATAGGTGGGTCCTTTCCAATTCGATGGTACATCAAACTCTGTAAGATACAGTTTTTTTTTACGGCACTGCCTTAGACCCTTGTCGTTGAGGGCTGGGTTGACTCGTCAGGAGTTCAATCGCTGTTGGATCCAGCAGGAAAAATATGAATTGGCTAAACGCCAATTTTCCTGGTCGGTACATTGGACGTGGAGGAATCCGTAATTGGGTTTATAAAATCGTACGTATATTGCCACAAGATATCGACAGAACGAGGTCTGGAGGAAAGATTGAAGAAGGCCATCCGGAGACTTACACCTGAAATGCTTCATAGACTTCCACACAGTCTCTTAAGACGTGCACGATGTTGCATTTTGGCTCAGGGTGAACACTTTGGAAATCTTTTGTAAATTTTTTAAGTTCGGTTGTTTATAGTTCTACTTTTAAATTATTTCAAACATCGTTTATTCATTTTTGTATTCCATTATTTATTACATGTCACTCACTCGATCTCTCCATTCTGTCCCATGCATTCACTCACACAAACTCTCTCATTTCTCTCATTTATCCACTTACTCATACACTTTTTTCTCAAATCCATCGGCTCATTAGATTTTCTCATGCATTAACTCAGACAAACTTTCCCTTATCTCCCATTCATCCACTTACTTAGACACTGTATTTTCATGAATCCATCGACTTATTGGACTCTCTCATTCATCTACTCACAGGAACTCTCTTTTTTTACTTATCCATTTTTTATTCATCTTTTTTTTTTTTTTTTTTTTTCTTTTTTTTTTTCCTCTTATTTATCCTTATTCCTTTTTTTTATAAATATATAATATAAATATAATATAATATAAAAATATAAATATATAAAATAAAATAAAAAAAATCAGAATTTCAACATCGTCATACGTCTTTTTACTCTTATCAACTGATAAATCGCTCAATATTTCGAAAAAATCATTTCACTTTGTCTCCAAAGTGATTTTTTGACAAAAAACGATGGAAATAGATGATTCACTTTTAAATTGGCAAATAACAGTTTTTTAAAGTTCATTCAAGCAAATTGGGTACATTTTTGTGTTTACCAATGGTAAAAGTGATTTGACAGTATCTTATCATTGGATGGGTCATGTTTTTCTAGTTTTTTGGATTTGACGACATATTCCACCATGAAACGATTCTGAATCAGGATTTCATTATTGTCATACATCTCTTGACCGCCTACAACTGAAAAATCGCTCAATATTGAAAAAACTTAATATTGAAATAGATGATTCACTTTTATATTGGCAGTTAAATCACTTTACCTTGCCTCTACAGTGATTTTTTGACAAAACACTATCAAAACCGATTTACCTTTAATTCGGCAAATCATTGTTCTTCCAGGTTTATTCGACCAATTTAGATACATTTTTGTCATATCCGATGTTAAAAGTAATATAATCGGATCATATTCATTAACAGGTCATGTTGTTCTGGTTTTTTGCACTTAAGGACATATTCCACAGTGGAAAGAATTCTGAATCAGGATTATAATATTGTCATACATCTTTTGACTGCAAACAATTGGAAAATCTGTAAATATTTCGTAAAAATCATTTTCACTTGTTTTCAAAGTAATTTTATGTCAAAAAACGACCGAAATAAATGATTCACTTTCATATTTGCAGTTAAATCCTTTTACCTCGTCTCTACAGTGATTATTTGACAGAACACTATCAAAACCGATAATTTACCTTTAATTGGGCAAATCATCGTTCTTTCAAGTTTATTTGACGAATTTGGATACATTTTTGTCATATCCGATGTTAAAAGTAATATAAATGGATCATATTCATTAACAGGTCATGTTGTTCTGGTCTTTTGCACTTGAGGACATATTTCACCGTAAATCGATTCTGAATCAGCATTTCAACATCGTCATACGACTTTTGAATGGTAACAACTGAAAAATCGGTCAATATTTCGAATAAATCATTTTTCCTTCTCTTTGTTACATCTGACCCAATTCTCTTCTTTTTAAATATTCCATAAAGTTCGCTAACTTCGAAAACATTCAAGATGAAGAAATCATAAACTGGAACACCTGAAGTCATCCACGTTTATTCAGCATTTCACAATCTATTGCAACTTCTGTCCTAAATTTCCCCAATTTATGACCCAACTAACTACTATAAAAACCGTCATAAATCATCACTCATTGGTTTATCAGCAATCTAGACGGTGAAACGCAGGCTCGATTGCCCCGCGCTCGCTGACCACGACGCGTTAGTAAGTTCGAGAATTTTAATAATAAATATCTTCGGACATAACAGTGTGTTTTCTGGTGGCAGCGGTGGGATTGTCGCTTGAAAAGAATACTCTTTTCAATTTGAAATTTTATCTTTCATAGAGCGTATATCTCTATTCTTCATTACTCATCATTTTTAGTCTTATTAATTCTTGGTTATCGTTTATTTTCATGTTTATAAACGTAAAAATTAAATCAAGAGCTACATTACATTTATCATGTTGAAAACCGCCAGTAAAGTAAGCATCGGTCAGCAGTTTGATCACCGACGCTCTTTACTGTTCCTTATTCCATTCAGGTGTCCAGTTGCATACAAGAATTTCTTTCGCAACCAACACCATTGTCAAGTTATTACTCTGGTTAATTTTTATAAAATACCTCTGCGATTTTTATGTTCTCCTGATACTCTTGAGAACTCTTTACCTAGTTTTCTTTATTATTAACGCACCTATTTCTATGCTTTTTAGTTCGTTAGCACCTGTACTAACCCTAGATTGAGATTATCGATCAATAATCACTTATTATCTTTACTCGGAAATTTGATCCTAAATCCTTCGATATAAATCACATCCTTTTGGTTCTAAATAACAATGGCTAGTGAGAGAGCAGATCATTTGGATAATCTCATTTCTTCGTTACGTATAATTTATCGTTACTCCGATGAGAGTCTCAAAAACTTTTATTATCGAATGGATGATCTCCTTTTCGAAATCTATGAATTAAGTCGTACGACTTCAGGGGGACGCAGGCTCTTCCAGTTTGCTTCCCGTTCTGCAAAGAAAATCTTTCTCGAATATGTCCCTGAATATATCGAAAACGAACTTTTTGACCTAGTTGACGACCGATATATTTACTTAGAAGATCTATACCATGAAGTGGACCGATTATTGAGATATCGCGAGCCCTGTCATCATGGAGATTATCTTCGCGACTCATATCATGACCGTGATCCTGGTCACAACCACCATCGCGATGATCAAAATTATTGCCAAGACCGATATGACCTTGAACGCCATTCTGGAGATTCTACGCCGATCTTTAATGATCACGATTATGTCCCCGAACGATTATGTCGAAGTACCGTGGTCATATGAAACTATAACATTTGTAACTACGACTGAAACACCTGAAGAAGGTAATAGCGGTGCCGAAGAGCGCGAGGGTTATTCCGAGGAAACGCTAACAAACCCTTCTTTTGTTTTTCCGCCTCCCTCACCCACTAATATTCAAGACGAGAACAATCTTACTCCTTTTCAGGACATGTACTGGGATAAAGGCGCGTATCAAGTACTAAGGTCACCCACTTCTCCTATCTCCGTTTCTATTAATGATTCTGAGTTGACGGGACAGGTAATCTCAGAGCCGGACTCTGTAGCTTTGGTTTCAGCCCTGCCTAACTCAATCACCCCTCTAGCGGATCTTTCCCTATCCTCTGATGACAGTTTTTGTTAGCCTTCAGTTCAGAAACCTTCAGGAATTATATCAAAATTAAGAAATTTGACGAGAAGATCAAATACACACACGACTAATCTTTCTAAATCTAAAAACTTTTATCATTTAGGCCATTCAAAACCCAAGGGTAGTTCTAAAATATCTGCTCTACCAGCTCTAAATCATCCAGGAAAAGCTAGCCAACCCCAAAGCCTTTTCAATCTACAAGAGGATTCCATAAAATCTTCTAATGGACCTCTACGTTTTAGTAGGACCAATCGAGGACGCATACGGCCTCCACGTAAACCTCCTTACCCTCTTCCTACGAAATAACATCCGGGTTTACCTTTCAAAAATCAATAGACCATTTCGATTGAATTACCCTTCAAAAATCATTATCCTCCTATCTTACTACTATCACCTTACATATTTTCATCGCTAATGAATCGTTCACAAGTCCTTATTTAGCATAAGAATCTCCGTGGAGATAAATGGATATCACAAGGGGATGATTTTTGTTCCCCAACCCCTAAAAATTATGCAAAATTTGCCACCTTTTGGCTTTTTAACGATCAAAACAAGTAATCCAGAGTACATCCTCTGACATCACACATCTCCCATTCTGGACCATATCATTTCTTTTATCATTCTCTGAACCTTCGATCCAAATTAAGTCTTATTAATTTGTTCTTCCAAGTGCCAAGTGCTTCTGTAACCCTACAGTAATTCTCTCGCTTCAGACCTCCTTAAATCCTTACCATGCCCTTCCTTTTTCTTTTTCTTTTATGTTTCAGAGTTCTTTAACCCGCATCAGGGGGGTGGGGCCTGGGGGGATCATCTGACCCTTTTTAATATCAACTGTCCAGGATTACAGTTCCATCATCTGGTCTGAGTCATCAGTCTCTTCGGAGGCGTGAGCAACATTGACAACTAGACCACGAAGATCACCATCCTTATGGAAAAGCCCGGAAGGAACATCTAATCTATTCCACGATTTACTCTATCATCTGCAATCATCATGAGGCGTGAACAACATCATCAACAACGACGTGATCATAAGGCACGCCAACTTCGAGAAGAGCTAGGAGCTGACGATAGTTACCACAAGAATTCAAACTACAACTATTGATATATATAGTCCAATTTAAATGAAACTCGAATCCCACCATTTTGAAAACAAACAAAGAAGAAGATATATAAAAAAAAAAAAAAAAAAGAAAGCACTCCAACAGATCCATCGACCTCTTATGATTCAGACACCCTTTACTTCATGCCGAAGGTGTGGGACCAGAATTAATCGTGGTCCTGAAACTGGGCAGAAATGAAGGCTGTCTGGGGGGGATAGCGAGGATCTGTAAGGTTTAGAGATGCTTGCTAAAGCTTATGTATTACATGTGCATGGGGGGACAGCTTAGATCAATTGGAAGACGAACTCAATCAAATTTCTCTACATCACCAAGAAATCCAATCCCATAATATTTGGAAGTGGAGCATCACTGGCCTAGGGGGTCTTTTACTCTTCATCGTGGTTTGTTACTCCCTATATAAAAATTTTTATCGCTGTAAAGTCCCCTCCTTCAGGATCAAAAAGGGCTTGAGACAACGGCGAGGCGCTGAAACCCCTTTGACTATCGTAATTCCTCCAAATGACACACCTGCCTCCAGCACGATAGCAGAAGGAAAGCCAGTCACAACTACTGAGGATCTACCCAAAGCTACTCCTAGAACAACCACTGGGGTTGTAATCGCTCCTAGCCCGAGTTTTTAAACGAAGATATATGCAAATATCTATTGTTTTATTTTTTAAGTTTCTATCAATAATTTCTTTAATCAATAATTTTTATATAAGAAAATAATATACATATTTTTGTCTGAGACTAATAAGGAAGTAGAAAGACATTTAAAAATCTATTTAAATTTGACGTCACGTCACCTAGTGACACAGTAAAGCGTGCTGATACTTACATTCCCGAGAGTCATGTAACTCGCGAGCGTGTAAGATATCACAACAATACACTCGATGCTGAAACTTTTACAATACTAATTCCTCATTTCTTTCAATTTTATAATCATACAGGTATACATAAAAAAAAAGAGGTCATATTAACCTAATAATTCTAAAAGGGAAGATTGTTACAGATTTACATATCTATAAATATTTACTCAAGGTTCCTATATAACAAAACGTATATATTCTTTATTATCTTATACTTTAAGTGTTAAAATAAAACTCAGAAAGAAATTTATTTATGAGTCTCGCGATAATTGACAATGTCTTACTACGCGGTGGCAAAAGGGCGCAAAATTGGCATTTACCCCTCATGGAATCATTGCCGCCCCCAAATTAACAACTATCCTAATCCTATATTCAGTAAATTTAAAAGCTTATCTGATGCTCATACCTTCCTTATACGTCGCACACACCCTTCACTAGACCTCCCCACCCTTATAAAAACATCCCTATTTCCTCGAGATGAAAAAGGACAAGTTGTAGTCTACGCTGATGGAGCCTGCACAGGGAATGGAACGTCCGAAGGCAGAGCAGGAATTGGTGTCTATTTTGGAGAAAATCAATTCATCCCCTGGAGGTACACCAATAACGGAGCTGAAATCGAGGCCATCCTCCATGCTCTACGAGTACTCACCACTTTCCAACTACAGGACGTACTCATCTACACAGACTCACAATTCGTTGTGAATAGCATCTACGAATGGTTACCTGGGTGGCATCGGCAAGGGTGGAAAAACTCCTCTGGTCAGCCAGTCGTCTACCAAAAGAAAATAGAATACATTGACAACATTATCAGACAGTATTCTATTACCAGTCACCACGTACGGGGCCACCAAGGGATCCCAGGAAATGAAAAAGCCGACCAACTGGCGAAGGCAGCACTGATGAATATTTAAAATAGAATTGTTCCAATCAATTTATGAGAAGACGATGTACCCAGGCTGATCCCATTGTCTTGGGGGGAACTGTTACATCTGACCCAATTCTCTTCTTTTTAAATATTCCATAAAATTCGCTAACTTCGAAAACATTCAAGATGAAGAAATCATAAACTGGAACACCTGAAGTCATCCACGCTTATTCAGCATTTCACAATCTATTGCAACTTCTGTCCTAAATTTCCCCTAAATTTCCCCAATTTATGACCCAACTAACTACTATAAAAACCGTCATAAATCATCACTCATTGGTTAATCAGCAACCTAGACGGTGAAACGCAGGCTCGATTGCCCCGCGCTCGCTGATCACGACGCGTTAGTAAGTTCGAGAATTTTATTAAGATCTTCAACAGTTATCCTAACGAAGTATAGTACACTCCGACCTTTAGGACCTGTTTAAAGTCTAACGTAGAATCCTCTCGGTTTATGTGCGTACTGAGACGCCTTCCAAAAAGACTCATAACAAAATAATAAATCTCTTATTGAGTTTTATTTTCTCTTCACAACCTGTAATTTTTGTGCAATTGTGTCTCGGGTCTTGGAAATAAAAGTGAAGTGAATGTAAGAGTATTTAGTGCGTCAAAGTCTTCTTGAGGAAGCACCTCTATTTACCTTGCTTAAATCCACTTCCTGACAAACCGACATCGATTGCTTACGATTCGATCATCAGCTGAAGTTGCTGAGCCGATTCATTAAAATATATATATATACACTCCAAGCCGATACTGCTGTACGGTAAGTATAAAAATTAATTCATTTCATCACATTCATTTCCTTAACTGAGGTGTGGGTTCTCGTAAGGTAGAACTTCATTGCGACAATTCCTTTTCAAATAACAAACTCTTCTAGTATTATATATGTTAGAAGAGAAAAAGCCCTGTTAGTCCAAGATCCCTCGTTTAGCCTTTTGGCCGCTACCAATCCAATTAATTAATTCTTCTAATTAATTAATAATAAATATCTTCGGACATAACATCTTCAAAGTGATTTTTTGACAAAAAACGATAGAAATAGACGATTTACTTTCAAACCGGCAAATAATAGTTTTTTGAAGTTCATTTAAACAATTCGGATACATTTTATGTTATTCGATCTTAGCAGGCAGATGACAGTATCATATTAATCAACAGGTCATGTTGTTCTGGTTTTCTGCACTGAAGGACATACCCCAACGTAGAAAAAATTCTGGTTTAGGATTTCAATATCGTCATGCGTCATTTGATTGGTAACAACTGGAAAATCGGTCAATATTAGAAAAAAATTATTTTACCTTCTCTCCACAGTGATTTTTCAACGTTTTTAACAAAATTTTGCGAGTTTCTACATAAAAATCCTGAGGAAATGAAAAAAAAAAGGAAAATGGTTTTTCAGCGTTCTTGGCAATTAAAGACGTAAACAAATGAATTCTTGCTAGGTTTTCTTACATCTGCGCGTTTTTTTTTTTTTTTTAATGTTTAGACATCAGAAATCGCCTTTCATTGTAAAAAAAGTTAGAAGTATATGACATACTATAACAAACAAAAATGCATTAACATATTACCGCCATCTATATTTATGGTTTTATGCACGAACTTGAGTATGAATCATTTTCTCCTTAATAATTCTGAAAATATTTACCAGGCAGTTATACAACCGTTTTTGTGTAAAGCCAAAACAGATGATGCATTAATACCTCCTCAGTTTGCTTAGATTCTCTCTGTTCAAGATGAAGACACTATGTTTTGTTATTCAAGAATTCCACGAGTGTAACCAGCCTTTTTTTCCCGCTTACTGAGTTCCTATGAAAAATATTAGAAGTGTCAGAAGAAAGCAAAAATGTATTTATCAAATTCAACGAGTAATAGTGAAATTAATTTTGAAGAAGAACCTAAAGCAATTAGCACGAAGCTGCCTCCAAAAAAATCAAATGAAAATATATGTTGTGTTACAATAACTTTACTGAATTGCAAAAAAAACGTAAACCGAATGAAATAAATAAAAATGTGTTATTGGTGTATTTCGATCAATTAACAAAAATAATAGAGCTAACGACTCTTTGGAGCCGTTCGTTGGTCAATGTTAAAAAAAAACATTGAATATTCATCACCGAATTAATATTAATAATTTAAAAAAATTCAAAACCCTGATGAAAAATAACGTCAAAGGACATTAATCAATGAAAGCTGCGATCATAACCTGTTGTGTTGTTTTGTAGAATCAGACAAGTATTTGAAAGAATCACTAAATCAGGATTATTTGGCTACAAAGGTGAATATTTCAAAAAAAAAAACCCACATAAACACAATAAAACAAAATTTTTGTTTCGATAAATATATTAGTATCGAAAATTTTAAATATCACAGGTTGTTCTAATTTCTGCGGTCCAATTAATTTTGTAACATCAAAGTTCAAGATGTCCATGAAACAGAAAGTAAGCAAAAACAAGGTAATAATAACATAAAGAAACAATACATCATTGACGTGAAGGTCACCAAAAACTACTACCTGAGACAATTTATCGTCTCAACCAATCAACCAATCGGAAAAAACAAAATTGCGGAGATCCCGAAAACCGTGGCATTATATTTAGGGTTGCCACATTCTGAAAAATACACAGGACATTCATTAAGAAGAACATTTGCAACTCTAGTAGTGAATACAGGAGCCAATCTGACTATAGTGAAGAAACACAGGGGCCAGAAATCTAGCAAAGTCGCAAAAGGATACATAGAGCACTCTCTTCAAAATAAAGAAAATATTTACAACCAGATTATGGACACCAAAATGCCATCTACGTCCACTACAAATAGACCCCTACATGCAACAGTACCACCCGAAGAAAAAAACATGGAAAATAAAAAATTATCACCAGCATCAATCTAAAACCGCACATCATCACCACCAGCTATTTAACATCGAGAATGATCACCAAGAGCATTCAAATCATATAGCCTATCACCGAAACCGATAGACCAACTAATCATAATACCGAAAACACCATAAAATAACTTGAGTCATTTGACTGTAAATATAATCAATGAAAAAAGCCTATCCAATGTATCCCTAGAGCGCACAATTGAAAAACAAAAAGTCACACCAGATAATCAGAAGTTATGTGAATTGATTGATCGTCATATACATTTTCATAATTGTACTATTCAGCAAATGACGATAAATTTTTGAGGTTAACAATAGACAATTACAAATCACATGTACTTTTTTTTAGTAAAAATAGTAATAAAGTTATAATAGTAATATAGTAAAAAAACGTGTGTGCTACACGGAAACAAACAAGGACCTTGTAACCCGTGTTTCTACCACCCGAGCCTGCGGAGGCTCGGTTAGTAATTCCACACACGGGAAAGAATGTCTTATTTTTCTCCGTAGTTGCAAAATGTACTATTTCAATAAACAAAAAAATTACAATAATAAATATTGAAAGGCACTATCTCAGCCCCAAATAAAGATAGAAAGATAAATCAAAGTCGACATAAAAGGAAAAAAATTATATATAATGAATCGCAGAAAATAAAATACAAGAAAAGAAAAAACGCAAAGATAGAACAAATTTTAAACATTATTCAGCTGTTCACGACGACAGGATTGTGAGTACAGAAGTAAAAGCAATTTTTTTCAGCAAACATTATAGATGGATTAACGACGAAGAGGCGTATAATAAGGAAAATATTTGAGGGGCAAAATAATATGGGAGAACACACGTAGAATTATCGAGTACGAGGAAGAAACGATGCAGACGACATTTATTTACATTTCTTATGTTCTAACTCTTTTTAACTATGAATATTGAGAAATAAAAATCGCGAGGGTTATAGAGAATAGTTCAATCTATAATTCAGCCTAATTAAAAGTAATAAAAACCGCGAGTCAAGCCCGTGGGCAATCGCGAGAGCGTGCAATTTAGAGTAGAAAAACTATTCAGTAACTATGGTTTTTCGACTTTCTGAAAGTTTTATCTTTTTTCGATTATAGATATTAAGAAATAAAAATAAAAAGAGACATAGAGAATAGTTCAATCTATAATTCTGCAGAATTGAAAGCAATAAAAACCGCGAATCAAGCATTTCCGTGGGTAATAGTGAGAGCTTGCAATTCAGAGCAGAAGGTAAAAAAACCATGTTTTTTCGACCTTCTAAAATTTGTTTCTTTCTTAATTATGAATATTGAGGAATGAAACTCGACAGAGTTACAGAGAATCATAGAATCTATAATTCTGCTTGATTTAAATAATTGAAAACCGCGAATCAAGCCCGTGGTCAATTATGAGAGCGTGAAATCCAGAGCAGGTTAGAAAACTATGGTTTATTCACTATCGCATTTTGTTACGTTTCTTATCTGATACTTAAATCCTAAGTCGACTGATTCCTTAGAGGTAGGTTATTCTTCAGAAGTCTTCAAAAGTGAGGTCTTCAAAACCTTCAACATACGATAGGACATCTACTTCACACTTTATCAGTCATTCAATAATCGGATGTTTTCTCCATTGCGTCGTGGGATTGCGGAATTCCGGATTCAGCATCGTGTGGTATGGCGCTTGATTCAGTGCAATTACTGATTTTTTTGGCAGCACGTACAGTTCGTCTTTGATCAATTTTTGGTAATGATGATCGTTCATCTCGCTATGATGATCGTTAGATCCTTTTATCCCTACAGAGCACTTTATCACTCCTGGTACAAAACCGTCATCTCCTCTAATGTGCAAAATAATAACTCTCTTTCCTGCTCCGAAAGGCGTGATAAAACCGCCTTTTTCTCCGTACAGTTCTTGTACTCTCTCACGATACAGATCATAGCTGTCGAAGTCACTTAAGTCAAATTGTTCGGTCCATCCATATTTTCTGCTATGATTTAGAAAAGATTTTGTAGCAGTTGTTACGATAATCTTAAATTTTGCGTAGATAATTATCGCGTTGCCCCGTGATTTTCATACTTTTCATCCATACGGGTTTTTTTGCTAGTTTTCTGTACGAAAAATGCAATTTCTTCATCCATTTTCTCAAAGTCGAAACTTCTGGGAGATCTTGTACTTTGTTATTCAGAACTTCGTACAATGCTGAAGTAGTAGGAAATTCTTTCCTTTCCTGAAAATGATGGATTTTTTTCCGCATTAAACTTGGTAAGTTTTCGTCACAAGGAATGGATGGTCTTCCACTCCTTTCTGAAGTTTTAATGTCACCGTTTTTTCTTCACTCCCTCGTAATCCGCTTCAAAGTTATCTCTGGAGTTTTTAGGCATTCTGCAGTCTTTTGGATTACCTGTGTGATGTCATTTGCGCCATTCTCTTTTTTATGATCAAAATAATGACGGGCGTTCACGATCATTCTTTTCTCATTCTGCGTCAAAAGGTTGCGTACCGTTGTCCTTTAGTTTTTTTTTTGCTATCTTGCAGTCTTCTACATGGAATTTGTTCAAATTTGTAGATAAAGGATCATCGTCACTCACATGCAATGGAGAACTTGCACTCCTTTTTGCAGCACTTTCCTCGATTTCGATCGCAACCTCCATGACATCATCTACATCCTCTTCGCTCGTATTTCTTTTAAGAATTTGAAAATGTCCGTCTCTGTTATTTTCTAGACGATGTCCCCTTAATAATGAATATAAATCTTCCGTCGCATGCAAATCTCGGAATTCTAACATAAAATGAGGATTATCAGCGTTTTTACAAATTACAATCAAATTGGCAGTAAAATAATTCGCGGCTGCTCTTCATTCTAAGAGCGACGCAAACATTTCTTGGTTCTCTATCATTGATTGATATTGTGAAGCACTCGTTATATTAAAATACCAATAAACATCTTCACAATAATCTGCTTAATGTTCCACGACATAAGATACAAATTTTTGACGTACTTTAAACGATCCACGAATATTGAGTAATTTAGAGACAATTAAAGAAACCATCTCTATTGCTACTAACATCAACGATATAACATATCATGTTGTCTAGCGAAACAATACTAACTATAATAATACAAAAAAAAATATCGCCCATTTTTTTAGCGTGTTCCATGATTTTTCAACCGTTGATGAGTTTTGATATCAAACTACTCAAGATAGGAGCTAGAAGTACAGGTAAAAACCCGCCATTGTTCTGTAAAATTATCTTTCTTTTCCCTTTGGCACTTCCCCGTGAAGCTAAGCGTCGTAAAATGGATGCGTAACGTTTTAATATGCGTTTTTGCTCGGGTGTTAATGAAACGTTGCACCGTAAAATATTGATAGTGCATTCACATATATATTTTACCAACTGTGGATCAGCTTTCCGTAAAATAGCAGCTCGTTTGCTCTTTTCCCAGGTGAAATAAATCGTTAAGAATAGTTGCTTGTTTCTTTCGTGATGCGTTCGCTGCCATCACTAAATAACAACTGATATCGTATTGTTATTTGAACTCCTATTTATATGTTTTCACTGAACATAAACCTATTGTCTCGGATCATCTGGAAAAAAAAATGTACGAAATCGACCATTTTCAGGTGTTCATTGTTTTAAAGCCAATAATACGTATCCATGTGGCTGTAGTGTTGCATCATAATATATATTTTCTTGGGAAATTCTTCAGAAAAGCGTGTATTTTCTGGACGCACCTGTCGAGCTAAATGCTGGATCTGTAAGCCGTCACGGGGGTTTTTGAGAATTACAATGTAATTAGCATTGAGTAAAATGTCCCGTTGTCCTTTTCCCTGATGGAATAAATTTTGCGTTATAAATATAACGCTCAGGTTATGATGATGACTGCCCTTCGTTAAAAGATCTATAATTGTGCTACTCGATGATTCATGCATAAGATCATCTATAATAATCAATTTTGACCACTGATTAGATACATAATCGTCATTAGCTAGTAATCCTTCTCTAAATTCTAGAGGCAATGTTTTTTAGTAATTGTTATAGCCATCCTGCTACTCAGCATAGTGAAAAATGATCTTAGAAAATCGTGTATCGCTCATACGATATATAGCATTAATAAATTTTTTTACAAAACCAGTTTTCCCACAGCCCGTAGGGCGACAAATAATAAAAGTCTATGGATGTTTCCAACGCGGATCCATCATGTATAATGATATTTATTATAGTCGAAAAGCAATTATATTCTAAAAATTTTCATCACCGTGTCGTCGAGAGGCTAGCGACTTTTTGCTGACAGTAGTCATTTGACGCGCTGTTTCCTTGATAAGAAAAATGAAGGGGTACTAAACTTACTGAAACCGTCAGTCTAAGAAGAATCTTTGAAAAGTATACATGCTCGTTAAAGTATACGATGTTATTGAAAAACAAGTAAAATGAATCAAATACATCCGAAAGCTCCGAGCAGGTAGCCGTGATAGGCGAAAATAAAAATTGATATTTCAATATTCTAAATGAATTCTTATTATTTCACGAACCTCTAATTACCCCGACGCAAAATTTTCAAAAATAATTCATATTACTACAGTAATTTTATACTTATTAAATGTCTTCTTCAAAAAAATAGCATTTAACGGTTTATTCCGTTTTTAAAAAGGATTATGATGGAAAATTTTTATTCATATTTTATGACATCAAAATAATATAGGAATACATATTAATAAAATTTATTTTGAATATTTCCATTCAACATTTGAGAACACTTATAGCATTGCTTCACTCACAATATGTTCATTAAGAAGTTCGCACAATTCTTGCGCGATGATTCCAATATCCATGGTTGATACTGTTGCTGATGACATCTAACCAGGCTTTAGTTTCTTAGGAATCCTTGTCATTACTTCCTCACTTTAAAAATAATTGGCTCTAAAGGTTTAAATTAAATCCACAGGAAGTTGGATGGGGTTGATGGTATGTTGAAACCTGGTATTTCATTTCTCAGTGTCTCAACTATTAACTCCTTGCAGTTGATAATTATAGAGATAAAGTTTTCTAGTTGTTACAAGCGTTTTTGAATTAAATTTTTCATACGTATAACGTATTCAAGAGTACTACGCTGTATCAAAAATTGTCGTGCAGCACGATGCGTAGAGACGTTGCTGGTGTCTTGTGTTTTCAGCATTCTACTGCCGTATTCTGCACCGCCCAGCATCATGAAGGTATATGAATAGCCAGCACAGCTGTTTTCCTTATTGACTAATTTATGATAATTAGCATCAGAGTTGTCGAAGCATTTAATTAGCTGCGGCAGATTCTCCGAAAACTCGTTCCAGTTTTTAACATAAAAAATCACTACTATGCACTTAGCGTAAATGATTGAAACACACACTACGAATTCATTGCTGATGTGGTTCAAACGAACACCAGTGATGATTGATTTAGAGTGTGAGGCGTTTAAACCATAGAATGGTGAAAAAAGAAATTTCAAGATATGCCCACGAGGCATAGATTTTTGAGGTTGTGTTCCAGCAGTATCCATATCTGGCCACTGGCTGTCGTCAGTTGAAATTCTTATCTAATGTTGGAATGACGTGAATGTCGACGTTGATGCTATGTTAGAGCACTCAGTAGTTACACTATCAACGCTATGAGACTGAATGAGCAACTCGAACGTCTTTTTCAATTTGTCTCTTCAATTTTATAATAATTCAATGCCATGACGCCCACCCGCTGACCTGGCTGTGCAATTTGAAGCTTTAAATTCATGATTATTGCAACAATAATAGTTTTAATATTTTTTATTTTAAGTCAAGGTATTCTCAGTAAAAGATCCAAACCTTTGAATATGATCTTTGCAATCGTAAGGCCTTTTGGAGATTTGTTTATTAGCTCTTTATTTTATTTTTAGAGGCGTGCTTGTACAGGATGAAAAAGATTTCAGTATGTGGAAGAATTTTTGAAGATAATATAATATTCGTAGTCTTAAGGGAATGGTTCATAAACGCAACGTAAACAACGGCTGCATTTTCATGTCTTATTTTTTAACAGTCAGTATCTGAAAAGTATCAACGTGAGAGTGTTCTCGGTCGTGTAATTATTTGACAAAGCAGCTAGTATCAATTGTAATGGCTAATACAAAAGAGGCCCCTTTTTGAGTAGCATTATTGAATCTTGTTCGATATTTACGTGATCGATCACCGGCGATTTCTCGTTTTTACCCTGAATTCTGCCTTGAGAGGTGGGGTAATTTATCCTGACTGTCTCTATTACGTTTTTTAAGAGGTATTATATTACTTATGTCATGCCGATTATTAGCTCGAGCACACGAACGTGGTTTACTTACATCAAATTTTAGTATCATGCGTGCAGTGGCACATGCTTTGAGTAACAGTGATAAAGGTAATGCTATCTGTGTTCCACCGTTCCTCAACTATTATGGTAAGTTATTTATAATTACTTCAAATGCTATTGCAAATAATATGTCTGGAGAATCTCTCAAAATCATTATTATAGAGAAGCGATGTAAATATATTTTACTATCTTCTGATTCTGGGGATGACGGAGACAGCGATGGAGAAGAAACTACGGTGTCGAAAGTTAGACAAAACATTGCCCCTGAAGGAGGTAAAGAGTTTCAAATCGAAGACAAAATTATTGAACTCAGTACTGCCGAAAAAATTGAAAACTCACAACCATCTATTTCGACTGGTATCACTAGTACAGTAAATGATATTAATGACATCGAGTGTCCACAGCCATCAACATCATCTGCGCACCACCACAGGTTATTAAACCAGAGGATATACCTTTGAATCTCGAAAGAGGTCGGTGGTTCAATGTCGATTTTGGGGATCAAATTATTACTGAGTATCATGGACCTTGGTGTACTGCCGGTGATAGTACTTTCACAATCTCCTGTTCTCATTCACAATGCAGCTGTGACATCAGCATCCCTTACAGACTTGACACTGAAGAAGTAACAGATGTTGACATGCCTTCAGAAGCATTACACCCAGCCCCTGAGCTGCTATCTCCTGCAGATATTTTTGAAGGAATCGACGATGGAATTCCTGTTTTATCAGACGACGATGACACTTAGCAACCTCGGCAACAAAGTTCATCAGCGGTATCATCCTCCGGAAGTAATTATTCTTTATTTTTCAATCTACTCTTACAACGAGTATAATTATTGAATTCGTGTAGGTTATGATTACGATTGGGGCCCACGTGAGCAATATTACTGTCTTCAACTATCAAATTATAGATATTCAATACGGCGGAGTTGTAACCAGAGCAGCAAAAAAAACCCCAGATGTCAACCGAACAAAACAACGTATTGCCAAGTATATCATCAGAAAGTTTTGCTGACGTCTACCCACCAGGACGTCGTTTTATTATTGATAGAGAACATAAAAGAAATTTCAAAAAATTTTAAGTTATGGGTAAAGAATGTCTAATAAAAATAACAGAGCCCCCAAATAATCAAAATCATTTATGATGGTTCGAGGGTGCTTTGAGGGACATTTCAACATATATTACGCAATCATGTACAGATCGTTATAGGATTGGCTTTATCATTAACTATAAATGATTGACAGCAGGTCCAATTTGGACTCATTTTGGACCGCCACAACAGTATACGAGTCGCGACTTATGGGACTTACTATGTAAAATTGCTCAGAGTGCTGGTGGTTTGAATAGCGATGTTAATATTGTATTAACGGTTTCAATTACACGGGACGTCGGGGGGTGTAGTAATAAAAAGTTCACATTTGAAGATATTTTTAAACGTTCTATTTTACATATTACTAACGATGATAATTTATGTTTCCCATGTTTACTTGTTGTCGCTGATCTTTATGCTGAGCGTGGTGGAATTCGTACTGTTATGTTACAAATACGGTGGAAAACAATGTGCGATAGAAGATGTAACTTACAGCGCGCGGCAGCCTTAGAGTTGGTAAGCAAAGACGGTGTGAAAGTGACTCGTAAAGGCTGTGGGCTTGATGAAATGAATGCTTTTCAGCGATATTTTGCTCGTAAAGGCATATCTATTGTTGTTTATGAATTTTATACATTAGAAAAGGGGAAACCACCCTTATTTGATGATCGGGGCGTTGTTGAAAAAAGTCACATTTCTATTATTAGAATTTTATTTATTTTATATTATCAACAAACGCATCACTATGAACCAATATAAATCTCAGCGCTGCAATGAGCGCACGTTCTTTTTGTTCAGCCTGTAATAAAAGTTATTCTACACCTGTCGCATTTCATCGGTGTCATACGAAACGTTCTTGGTGCGGCAGCTCACCTGGCTGCACGGCTGAAAAATCGCGCATGTGTCATGAATAGAATAGATATTTTTTGAGTGATAGCTGCTATGACAAACATTCACTCAAAGGCTCTGTGACCCTTACTGGTGCTGATAAAGATTTAACTATTTGTATATTAATAAAAATCTGTAAAAAATATTTTTGTTTAACAACATATGATGCAGATAAAAGAAAACAGCATGGTTGTAATGAAACTTATTGTCGTATTTGTAATTGTAATCAGCCGTTGATCATCAATGCTATATGAGTGTTCTCGAAATATCCAAGCCATTAAAAGCGGTCTTTTCATTATATGATTTTGAAACACACCAGCATCAGCATATGAAAGGCGATAAGACACCAAAATTACACGTTCCCAATATCTGCGTTTTTCAAAAGGTATATTGTGCAAACAATAATGATTTATCCCAAAGCTCCTCTTCCTGTGGTAAGCGTGAGTATATATTCCATAGAAATCCTATAGTTAGCCTTGTCGATCTAGCATTTAGTCGATGAAAATTATTTGAAAAAATAATTCGCATTACGCATAATGCCCGTAGTTTTGACACTCAATTTATTCTTCGTTATTTAATAGAAAATAAAAAAACACGTATCCCCAACCTTATTTTAAACGGTCGTAAAATTATTGTCATGCATACAGATAATTTTTTTTTTTTAGATAGTTTAAATTATTTAGAAATGCCTTTAAAGGACCTACCTAAGGCCTTTGGTTTCGACATTTAAATTAGTCACGGGTTTTCCCTCATTTATTCAACATACCTGAAAATATCAATTATGACGGGCTCTTTGCTGATGTGAAATATCATACCCCTGATACAATGCATGCATAAGACCGCGAGTCTTTTATATCATGGTATAATGAAATGAAACAGGCCAATTACATTTATTTTTCAAAAAGAATTTATCTATTACTGTCGAGCTGATGTTACTGTTTTAAGACAGGCGTGCATAAATTATAGAGATATGATACTTAAATGTAGTGACGTATGTCCTTTCACTGAATGCTGCACATTACCATCAACATGTTCAAAAATTTTTGGAAAAAAGTTCTTGAAAGCTGATACAATAGGCATTCTACCGCCCCAGGGTGCGTATCGATGGTCCTCTAATCAATCACCTACATCTATTTCATGGTTAATTTTTCGGGAACAAAAACGCGGTCATATGACAGCTTATGCTTCGTCGCAAAGAAATCCGCTTACCCTGTGGTAGACGGTTATTATCATACTCCAGAAACTCAAGAAAAAATTGTATTTCATTTTGACGGTTGTTATTAGCATGGTTGCCCTCTGTATTTCCGTGTAAGTAGAGATGAAAAACTCCGTCACGGTGAAACCTTTGATCAGCGCTCAGAATTATAACGCGCTACTTCAGATAGAATACGCTCACTGGGTTATGCATTGATATAAGAGTGGGAGTGCCATTACAGACAATTTTTGAAGAATAATCCCAGTTTAGAGATATCAATTAATGTACATCCTTTGCTACGAATCATGCCCCTTAAACCTCGTGAAGCTTTTTTTGTGACATTACGTGATTCTGCTCTAAATTGCACGCTATCGCGATTGCTGACGAGGTTTATCCACGGTTTTTTTACTTTTAATAAGGCAGAATTAGAAATTCAACTATTTTCTATGACTCTCTTTATTATTATTTCTTAATATTCATAGTAAAAATAGAAAAAAAACTTTAGAACCTTAAAAAACCATGGTTTCCTCACATTCTGCACTGAATTTCACGCTCTCGCGATTGCCCACGGGCTTGATTCGCGGTTTTGAATTGGACAGAATTATAGATTGAACTATTCTCTATAACTCTGTTCATTCTTATTTCTCAATATCTATAATTAAAATAGATATGAATTTTCGAACGTTAAAAGATCATGGTTCCTTTACCTTCTGCATTGAATTGCACGCTATCGCGATTGCCTATCGGCTTGATTTGCGGTTCTTAATGAGGCAGAATCACAGATAACCCTCCTATCTGTAACTTTGTCAAGTTTTATTTCTTAATATTCATAATCGAAAAAAGTATGAATTTTCGAAGGGCTAAAAACGTCAGTTTTCTAACATTCCGCTCTAGATTGCACGCTCTCGCGATTGCCTATTGGCGTGATTTACGGTTTTTAATCGGGCAGAACTATAGATTGAACTATTCTCTATAACTCTGTTTATTTTTATTTCTTATGTTATGTCTTAATGTACAATTCATTGATCAAATTGATTGTGATAAAAGACACAAGCAAGGATTCTTCCGTTTTTGCGCTAGCTTTTAACCCAATAGACAAGGAAGGGGTACAGGAATCTTTGATTGTAAAAATTGATTAAACAATTAATTTAATTTTGAAGTGACTAAAAAAAAAAAAAGTCGTGTATTGAAAGCAATTTCGATAAAACAAAATAATATTTTTAAATTAGAGTAAAATACCTTGAATTAACCGCAATTGAATCTACGAAATGTACAATTTGACATTAGAACACAATAGTCAATTGGATTAAGGCAGTAACCACAACTTACAATGTTTTAAATTTCCGTTGACGGACTACGACTATTATTTACGTCCGTTTAGTTCAAGTGCGACATCGCAATTGACTTTTGAGTTTTTACAATGGTATATATTTATTTTGAAGAAGGCATTGACTTTCCCAAAACAAGAGAAGTCAAAACCAATTAGCTTTAAGATTTTAACTTATTGATTGTTATTGGTGAAAACTAATATTTCAGGGAGCACACTATCCCCTCCATATTGGTGACACATTAGCCTGTAGGTATCTTACTCACTACGCACCGACGTCACCGAGCGTAATTACCTTCCCAATTGCTCCTACTTATCTGTATTGAAACAATACAATTTCCTTCGAGTAATTTTAAATGGTGTTACAATAGGTATTGATTATCAGGTTTTTCTTTCATTACAAATATTTAAGTTCTATTGCATATACAGGGTGATCTAAAATTATTATCACAAGGAAAACATGTAGAAACTAGAGAGAATTTTCGCAAAAATAGAGGAGTTATTAAATAATATAAACGACCAATCAGATAACAGAGATAACAAGACAGAGTTAGCCGGAGAGGAAAGACTTCATCGATGAAAAATGAATTACCGTGCATAACATTGCAAAGTGACTAATATCCCTCGGCAACAATTTCAGTTGTTTTCTTAACCATAACAATAGGTAAACATTGAAGTGAGACAACTTCACATGTACAAAGCTGTTATCCTTGTCTATTGAGCGCAAACGGAATGCACACGTAAAATGATACTTAGAATTAAAAATAATTCTACAGCTTTTTTTAATACTATTTGAAAATAATATTGGAAGACTTGGAAATGAAATTTCTTGAATATTTTTATTTTTTTAAGAAATAAATTACTATATACTTATGGACTACTTTCTTTCAGACTTTCATGGATATTATTCCCGGGATTTTTCCCGGTACTATTCTCGGTACTTTTCCCGAGACTTTTTTCGGGACTATTCCTGTCTACTTACGCATACAGTCCTCTTCTTCAATTTTTTCCTCCCTTTCGCAAATTCACACTGACTTATTGTTTCTTTTTCTTATTCAATTTTTTTTCTCTTTTCTTTAGATTTTGTCTTCTTTAAAATTTATATGGTTAGATGTTCTGTTTTTCTTCGATCGGTTTACACATTTAATTATAAGAAAAAAGTGGTGATTGAGAATACGTAAAAAAAAGTTAAAGTAAATTAGTAAAAGAACGGAAAAAGTCGAAAATTGAATAAGTAAATAAATAAAACAGAGTAGAGTGTATGAGTAAGTAGATGAAAGAGAGATGACAGAGAATCTAAATGAGTAAAAAAATGAAAAAAAAAAAGAATTTAATTAATGGATAGATAAAAGAAAGGAGAGAGTCTAGGTAAGAAAATGAATAAAAAGAAAGAGCAATTCGATAAAAAGACGGATGCGAGAGAATTAAATAAGTGTCTCGATAAGAGAAAAGGAAGTGTATTATGAGTAAATGAATAAGAGTAAAGACAGAAAAAAAAAGACATAATAAGCAAATGTATTAGAGGAAATAGGAAGATAAAAGGAGCGAATAAATGAGAGAAAAAGATTAATTTAGTATGTAAGAAAATTGCAGACTAAGATAAATAAGAAAAAGGCAAGTGTATGAATGGGAGAGACTTATAGAAGTAGATAGATAAGAAATGAGAAACAAATTTAGAAAGTAAATAAATTCGACGAGAGAAAAAGATTTAATAAGTAGATAAATGAGAAAAATATGAGTGTATAAGTGAGTGAATAAATTGAAGAAAAGAAAAAAAAATCAATGAGAGTATGAATAAGAGACAGAAAAGTGTATAAGTGAGTGAATGCATGAGAAAAAATAAAGAGTTTGGGTGAGGGAATGAATCAGAGAAAATAGAAAGATCCAGTGAGGTAATGAATAAGAGGATGGATATTTTTTATAAATTATTCCTTAATTTATCCATAATTACTTATCCATTCCTGTTTTGGAAAGCTAATGCTCTTCTTTTGTCACGGACTCTTTCTTGAACGTTTATTGCTTTTTCGCCACATGGGTTTTCCAAAGCAATAAAATGTCTAAAAGATGATTTTCTCAAAAATTCTCCTAAATCTTTTCTATTTTAACGAAATTTAAAAAAACTGAAGTAATAATCGTTAACCTTAATCATTGAGTTTCATTTTTAACCTCCTTTAAAAACACATGTATATTTTACATAATTATAGAAAATAATTGAAACACACTCAGACATGACAAATGCGAGTCAAAATGTTAAAAGAGAAGGCAAATGATTTTTTTGGTTGACATTAAATGTCATCGTGAAGCTGTACATGAAGAGAAGACACCTCGCCTCGCGTTTAAACTATCAGAACTTTTATTTCAAGTCGTGTATTCTGACCGTTCCTAATGCTTCCTAAATAATCCATTTGCGAATGAATGCGAGTAAAAATATTCAAGAGAAATGCAAATGATATTTTGGTTTACATTGAATGTCATCGTAAGGCTCCAAATGGAGTTACGACGCCTCGCCACATGTTTCAACCAATAGAACTTCACTTCCGAGTCGTGTTTTGATATTCTGACAGGTCCTAATCCTTTTTAATAATCTATTATCGGTGCGACAAGGAAAAAATTAACATACATATCTATAATTCAAAAAATTAGTAAAAATAAAATTCACAAATATAACAGAGTTTTAGAGAATGATGCAGGTGTTGGTGATGAGAATTGATGATTTTCGCTCCTCAGTATCACACATTACACTCATTCTTCATCGTCTACCATGTCTTTACCATTCATTGTCAGGCATTCCACACATTTGTAAACACAGTCGATCACGGTTTAGATTTTACTAGTGCGTACAACACTTATTTGTATCGCTTCGATTTATTATTTTTTCTCCATTTCTCATGCATACCGACTGTTGACTCTTCCTGGAATTTCTTATTTTGTGACTCTATCGATCACCTTTCGTCACTTTTCACGTCAGTTGCTCTAATTTATTTACTGTGTTAACACCTCATTTCATTAACTACTTAAAATTTTTACCATGAAATCCCGCGATTTATATTGTTTGCTCGAAGATAACGATAGTTTGATTAGCTTTTTGGCTGATTTATCGGCGTTACGCTCCGAATTGATTTGTCGCAAGTGCGGTTCATTCAAGAAATTTTCACGCGAACGTCTGCAATTATATTGCACACCTTCTTAAATAATCCGCCACCGACGACAGAAAACACGGCGAGCTTGGTGTAATGAGCGGCTATCTGCTCTATAAGGCTCATGGCTCAGTGACACTCGTTTGGCGCTCCCTACACTTTGACAACTTATGGTTATCTTCCTGAGCCATCGCCCACCACATCAGGAAAGATCATGGAAGACCTTGGCATACATGACCAAGCTGCAAACGAGTTGACAACGCGTTCCCGCAGGGTATTTTATTACTTTTTACTCTATTATCTTGACTTTTTTGAGACCGTCAACTTGCCCAAGTTGGTCCCAGAACGTAATCGCGAGAACTTTAAAAATCAATATCTCTTTTATTTATGGATATTAAGAAACGAAAAATGGTGAAAAGGTTCATAATCGGATATTCGACAATGCAAAATTGTCAATTTTATTCATAAATAATATTTGACGTCCTAAAATAATTTTTGAGAGCGTCAACTTGCCTAAGTTGGTCCCAGAACGTGATCTCGAGTACACTAAAAATTTATTGAATTAATTGTAATAAAAGACACAAGCAAGGATTTCTACGTTTTTGCCATAGCTTTTCAGCCGATACACAGAGAAGAAGTACAGATATCTTTGATTGTAAAAATTGATTAAACGATTAATTTGATTTTGAAGTGACTTTTAAAAAGTCGTATATTGAAAACAATTTATATGAAACAAAATAATATTTTTAAATGAGATTATAACACCTTGAATTAGGAGCAACGAAATCTACAGAATGTACAATTTGAGATGAGGAACACAATAGTCAGTTGGATGAAGGCAGAAACCACAACTTCAATGTTTTTTAATTTCCGTTGACGGACTACGACTATTATTCACGTTCGTTTGGTTAAAGTACGACTTTGCAACTAACTTTTGCGTTTTTACAATGATATATATATTCATTCATTTTAAAGAAGCCGTTGACTTTCCCAAAACAAGAAAAGTTAAAACCAATCAGTTTTGAGATTTTTAACTTATTAATTGTTATTAGTGAAAACTAATATTTCAGGGAGCACACTATCCCTTCCATATTGGGTGTAATTACCTTCCCAATTTCTTCTACTAATATATGTCGAAACGATACAATTTCTTTAGAGTAATTTAAAATGGTGTTACAACACGTATTGATTATCAGGTTTTTTTTGTTACAAATATCTAAGTTCTATTGCATATATGAGATGTAGATGATTTATTACTTATTGATAAAACTTTTCAGAATAACTTTGATTGTTTTATTGCTTTTTTCATAATCTTATAGAATACTTCATTATATTAAAATTATCATGACCATAAATTATTGATAAAATTACAAAATTTAGCGTTAAGAAAATAATTAGTATGTTAAGAGAAAAAATTTTTTTTTATCTAAAGAATTACTACAAAATGACGAAACATAAGAAATATTTCCGTAATAAGAGAATATTTAATATACTAAACTATACTAATATACTAAACCAAATTGTATTTTTCTATTCACTTTTTGCCAATAAACACCTCCTAATTTTGTATTTTTAATTAGAGGCAGTTTATTTAGCTCTTTTAACTTACGAGAACCATCACCACACGAATGACCATTCTCGTCGAGAAAATAATCCAAATTATCATTCCTATATTGTTACACGAGGGATTATCATTTCTATCTCTTCTCCTCATAACGGGCGACCTCTCTTGGCACCTCTTGGAAGCATCGTCTAACACCTCTGATGGAGACTCATATGTTTCAGCAGCCATGGATCCGATATTGGATAACCAAGTCACTAACTTACCTACGGACCACCTGTGATCTTGTACCATGTTACTCAGCGGTGGCTAGCAGTAACTCGAGGAGGCTGAGACACGGCGCGCGCACCCAGTGGGGAAGAATAGCGCGTCGCAGCCTTGACGCCACGCGGGAACATCAACACAGGGAAACTAGCTCACGGGCTTGAAAGAGTGACACCATATAGTCAAGTCTCTTTTAAGTGCCGCCATTAAGACGTAGTAAAGCGGCGTCGGTCTAGTAACGCAAATCTAAGTGGCAGGAAATCCTACGGGCATCAATTGACCTGCTGAGCCTCCTGACAATCGTCGCCAGGCAACGAAGAAGAGATACGCCGTCGACGAGGGTCCTTTGAGCACCAACACCGACGAGACGACTGCCAAGCTTGCAGAATTGAGTCCAGTCTTCTTCTGGGAATTCTCTCCAGCATCCTGAGCGAACCACGGAGCCAGATTCTTTAGGGGTGAGCACGAGCAAACTACATAAATTAGACTTTGGGGAGGGTGGTGCGTTAACTGTTGTAAAACCGCCATCCAATCATTCTTGTTTGCTGTCGCGCTAGCGCCTCATCTTTGTCCTTAATCTTAAAACTGTAAATTCACACGTCAGGGACTATTGTATTTCGTAGAAGACAATTTTGTGAAAAATCCCACTCATTATTTATTAATTATATATTGTTTAATCGGCGTTAATTAAATAAAGTTATAATTGTAAATTCAGCAAGTGGACGCCATTTTTCTGTCGCCTTCGGCGTTTCCCTCCGCGATGGAGATAAGTCTTTGCATGTACCTTACAGCAGCTCTTAGAAGGAAAAGCAGGCGCTTCGGCCACGACGGTCTACGTGACCCTTAACCTCCGGTACACTACACGGCAGATAAGAACTTAGCCATACCGGCTTTTATTGGAGATTTGGCAGAGTGCGACCTCGGCGGACTACTCTTCTCCGTTCGAGCCTCGACTTTATTTCTCGTTATTAAATCATAATTGTTTATTGCTAATCTCTCTGCTATTGATTCGCTGTTTGTTAATACTCCGCTTCGTCCTTCAAGAACGGGCAGTTGAGGTAAGTGAGGATAAGACAACTACAAGGAATAGCCCCCCATCCGCATACCCTGTAATCCTTAAGAAACCCCTGAGTAAAAGGCACGGAAAAAAGGAGATACTATCGAGTTGACCTTTGACCCCTTGGGCCTTGGTCAGTACGGCACCATCCATCTACTCCCATAATATCCTTTTCCCAATCACAACATAACCCAACCCAAAAACTTCCTTTCTCGTCCTGGTGACTAGCACCATTCGCCAGGACGGTTTCAATATTGAAACATCTCTTTGGTGATGACAATATTAGATTTATTTGACTTCAATTTATTTTCTTCCTTCTCAAAAATATTTTTAAACGAGTCTTCTGATTTACAATCTGAGACAGTTCCGTCCTCAGAGTTGGAATCATTTATTTGACACTCTTCTAAATTCTTAAGAGATCGTCCATTCTTACTTGGAACTTCTAGTGCTTTCACCTAACAGGGAATGCCAATTTTCGTTTCTTAATATCGATAAATAAAGAAGATATTGATTTTTAGAGTACTTGAGATCAAGTTCTGGGACCAACTTAGGCAAGTTGACGCTCTCAAAAATTATTTGGGGACGTCAAATATTATTTTAGAATAAAATTGATTGTCTTGCATTGTTTAATATCCAATTATAAACCTTCTTCGCAATTTTTGTTCCTTAGTATTGTGACGTCCGTCTGTTTTAATAATTATGAGGAGTAATTAGTAATCATTTCTCCACATTTAAGTCGTTTCAGTAAATATTCTCTTATTACGGAAATATTTCTTATGTTTCGTCATTTTGTAGTAATTCTTTAGATAAAAAAAAATTTTTTCTCTTAACATACTAATTATTTTCTTAACGCTAAATTTTGTAATTTTATCAATAATTTATGGTCATGATAATTTTAATATAATGAAGTATTCTATAAGATTATGAAAAAAGCAATAAAACAATCAAAGTTATTCTGAAAAGTTTTATCAATAAGTAATAAATCATCTACATCTCATATATGCAATAGAACTTAGATATTTGTAACAAAAAAAACCTGATAATCAATACGTGTTGTAACACCATTTTAAATTACTCTAAAGAAATTGTATCGTTTCGACATATATTAGTAGAAGAAATTGGGAAGGTAATTACACCCAATATGGAAGGGATAGTGTGCTCCCTGAAATATTAGTTTTCACTAATAACAATTAATAAGTTAAAAATCTCAAAACTGATTGGTTTTAACTTTTCTTGTTTTGGGAAAGTCAACGGCTTCTTTAAAATGAATGAATATATATATCATTGTAAAAACGCAAAAGTTAGTTGCAAAGTCGTACTTTAACCAAACGAACGTGAATAATAGTCGTAGTCCGTCAACGGAAATTAAAAAACATTGAAGTTGTGGTTTCTGCCTTCATCCAACTGACTATTGTGTTCCTCATCTCAAATTGTTCATCCTGTAGATTTCGTTGCTCCTAATTCAAAGTGTTATAATTTCATTTAAAAATATTATTTTGTTTTATATAAATTGTTTTCAATATACGACTTTTTAAAAGTCACTTCAAAATCAAATTAATCGTTTAATCAATTTTTACAATCAAAGATATCTGTACTCCTTCTCTGTGTATCGGCTGAAAAGCTATGGCAAAAACGTAGAAATCCTTGCTTGTGTCGTTTATCACAATTAATTTGATAAATTGGTTGTACTTGGGGACATAATAAAAATGAATGCGAGTCAAAATATTTAAAAAAAATGCAAATAATTTTTTGGTTTACATTAAATGTCATCGTGAGGCTGTACGTAAAGAAAAGACACCTAGCCTCGCCTTCAAATTATCAGAACTCTTCTTCCAAATCGTGTATTCTGACCGTTCCTAATGCTTCCTTAATAATTCATTCGCGAATAAATGCGAGTATCACATCTGACCCAATTCTCTTTTTTTTTTTAAATATTCCGTAAAGTTCGCTAACTTCGAAAACATTCAAGATGAAGAAATCATAAACTGGAACACCTGAAGTCATCCACGCTTATTCAGCATTTCACAATCTATTGCAACTTCTGTCCTAAATCTCCCCTAAATTTCCCCAATTTATGACCCAACTAACTACTATAAAAACCGTCACAAATCATCATTCATCGGTACATCGGCAACCTAGACGGTGAAACGCAAGCTTGATTGCCCCGCGCTCGCTGTCCACGTCGCGTTAGTAAGTAGAGAATTTTATTAAGATCTTCAACAGTTATCCTAACGAAGTATAGTATACTCCGGCCTTTAGGACCTGTTTTAAGTCTAACGTAGAATCCTCTTGGTTTATGTGCGTACTAAGACGCCTTCCAAAAAGACTCATAACAAAAAAATTAATCTCTTATTGAGTTTTATTTTCTATTCACAACCTGTAATTTTTGTGCAATTGTATCTCGGGTCTTGGAGATAAAAGTGAAGTGAATGTAAGAGTATTTAGTGCGTCAAAGTCTTCTTGAGGAAGCACCTCTATTTACCTTGCTTAAATCCACTTCCTGACAAACCGACATCGATTGCCTACGTTCGATCATTAGCTGAAGTTGCTGAGCAGATTCATTAAAATATATATATATATATACACTCCAAGCCGATACTGCTGTACGGTAAGTATAAAAAAAATAATTTATATCATTGCATTATTCTATTCATTGAGGCGTGGGTTCTCGTAAGGTAGGACTTCATTTGCGACAATCCTTTATAACAAATTCTTTTAGTATTATATATGTAAGAAGAGAAAAGCCCTGTTAGTCCAAGATCCCTCGTTTAGCCTTTTGGCCGCTACCAATCCAATTCATTAATTCCTCAAATTAATTAATAAATATCTTTGGACATAACACGAGTCAAAATATTTAGAAATAATGGGAAGGATTTATTCGGTTGACATCATATATCATCGTGAGGATGTACGTGAAGAAAAGACACCGCTTCTCGCGTTCAAATTATTAGAACTTTTTCTCCGAATCATGTATTCTAACCGCTCCCATTGCTTTCTCGAAAATTTATTTGCAAATGAATGCGAGTCAGAATGTTTGAAAAAAATACAAATGATTTTTTCGGTTGACATCAAATGTCATCGTAAGGCTCCGAATGGAGTTAGGACGCCTTGCCACGTGTTTCAAGTCATAGAACTTTTTTTCCGAGTCGTGTTGTGATATTCTGACAGGTCCCATTGCTTTCTCAATGATAAATTTGCAAGTAAATGCGAGGTAAAGTAAAAAAAAAATGCAAATGATTTTTCTGGTCGACTAAAATTGTCATCGTGAGGCTGTAGATGAAGAGAAGACACCTTTTCACGTGTTCAAAGCATGTTAATAACATTTCTAGACGCTGTTTCATTATTCTGTTAGTTGTAAATCCTTTATCGATAGATAATCCACGTATCTGATTGAGTAAATGTTTCCATAAAGCAGCAAGTATTTTTTTATTTCATTTCTACTGCTTGTGTAGGCTTCTGCTACTGCGAAAATGTATCGAGACATGTTCGGGAAATCCTGAATAATTTTTTAGCTGTCTTTTAATTTTTCATTATTATTCCTAATTGTTTACCTCTATTCAGTTATTCAATAATAATTAATTCTTCTTTCTAGTTAAACTTGTACAATTCCTGCAGATTTATCTTTTGCCATTCATGCGTCGGGTCCCGCTATTATAATCTTTGGTCACGCTTCTTTACCGATGTTGCTTTCTCTACTTTTTAACTCACGGCGCGCGCTTTTTCCGCGTTCTAAATTTTTTCCCTTGCGAATCATTAATCTATTAACCCCCCCCCCCCCCCCTTTATGTTCTGATCTAAGGGGTCATTAGTTATGAGTGACTGTGTATATGCCCAACCATCTCGCTTGCCTCCGTATGTACAATTGGCGTTTAGACCCCGCTTTCTAAAATACCATCTAAAAAGATGTATAGCAAATCGCTATACAGAAATCATAAACGTGCCTTCATCAATACAAGTGATCATACTGCCTCTGATGTATATCAATAATACGATATACGTACATTTCAACCTCTCACATTGTTGCCACTTCTCTGCGCAGTTTTAAATTAAATATGTATATATTTTTGAATAAAAATCGTCAAAATCTTGAAAATTAACACAATAAGTTAATGAAATAATGACTAAGTTCAAGAAAGCTGAATTAGTTAAAAAGAAAATTTATTCAAATAATAAAATTTTCTCAAAAATAATTCGAAATTACAGCTAGAATTAAAGCAGATATAAAAAGTTTTTTTTCTTATGAGTTTACATTTTTTAATTGCAATAGTGATGGAAAAAAAGCAAGTCAATATGCGTAGTCTCGAGTTTTACACTTTCTTCTACTTCTAAGTGAACATTTATATCGTAGGTTGTACAGACGTGGAAGTTTTGAATCCTCCTCTTCTTTCATCATTCCTATGCAGCGTTGGTCGTGATGTGGACATTTAATAAAAATCGAATTATTGTAAAATGTAAAACCCTTTCTACCCAATCTTATGATTGGTATGTTTATATCCACGAATGATTCCAGGAAATATCGCACTTCATAATTACGTGAAAAATATAGCGCACGTTGTTTCAATGTCTCTTCCAAGTACTTGGCGAATGTTTCATATGGTGTATCACCAGTTTCCCATACAAGTCCATCGAAATATCTCGTATTGACATCCAGTTTCTATGCTTCATCAGCAGTTAATTGTTCATAATCGTATGGCTAATTCCTTCACAATAACTTAACCGTTAGATCTATGGTGATCACTTGTTTTTCTCTGCAAGATTAATTTTAAATGCACAAGATCGGTTGTTTGCATTCAGATATAAGACAAGTAGCGGGAGAATGAAATCTATACTCTCGACCGTTAAGTTTCTGACGTCATTATTTTTTTTATGAGAGATCTATCTGATCTAGATGAATAAAGAAATATTTTTTTTTTTTGTTTGTGACGTCATTTCTTCGAAAAAAAATATGACGTATTACTATTATTCTGTGGAAGACCCAATACAAGTGGAGGAAGAATAAAATCTACACTCTCGACCGTTAAGTTTTTGATATTTTTTTGAAAGGTTTATCCGATACGGATGTATAAAAGAATTTTTTATTTTTTACTTTTGTGACGTCATTTCTCCGAAAAGCTAACAAATAGGTTTAACCAAACAGAGATGACGTATTATTCTAGGAATCACGAGACAAAATTGCGTTGTTAGGAACTGTGTTTTGGCAATTGACCGCTAGAGTAAGGTTTATATAAAAACAGAAAAAGACTTTTGCAAAGTTAATTTAGACACAGACATCATCAAAGTCAAATCGAAGTGCAGACTTTTTACTTAAAAATATATAAACTATTTAATAGTGTATTGTTGAGGGAAGTAAAAATGGTTTACACAAACAGTATAACGAAATGGGTGAATCGAGTGTCACCCAGTCCTTCAGTAAGTCGATACGTTATCGACTTGTCGATCATCAGTTACCCTAATTTATCAATTAGGTCCAATTAATTTATTTTTGGCCGCGCTATTATCACCACGTGGCTAGCTGGCGAAAATATTTCCGGAAGGAGACGATTGTAGTATTACGACTGAACGAGAAAACACGTGGTATCCACTCCTTTCAAGCTACAATTATTTTTTCTCCGACGTTGCGGAGTATTATTTATAACAAAATTTATTAAAAAGTCTTTTGACATTGCAAGAGCATTTGTGAAGTGATTATTTCATCGAATTTGAACAAAGTCTCTCGACGTTGCGGGAGCATTGGTGATTTACAAACCAAAAGAGAAATTAACAAGACCTCGACGTTGCGAGGCAGGGGGCGAACCAGTCAATAATTTTGGCAGAGGTCTCATTGCAATTGAACCAGGGGTTGGAATACCTGGAGGAAGAGGAACTTCTGTGAGCGAACGGACATCTCTGGAGATTTCTTCTTGATTTTCCTTTCCTGAGTGTACGGTATGAGTGCGAGAGTGAGGTAAGCGTTATTACGCGTATTCTTAATCTGGTACCAGTACGCGTGGTTTAGGACTTGTTGTCCTTTTTCCTCGCTGAGGAATTCCTTTGTTATGATTTATTTAGCTATATTGAGAACGTTCTCGAAAAGTAATATTCGAGTAATCAATTGATTTACATACTACAAATTATTATTGACGATATTAGACTTTATTTTATATTATTTGTTTATTAATTATTTAAATTATTGAAAGACGATTTTGCGTTGATTCAATCAATATTGACCATTTTTGAATTGATATTAAATCAATAAATTTCTTGGTTTTATGCTAAAAAAGGATTTACTCTCTAAGTTAATAAAAATCTATTTTATTCAACTGAATCACTTCTTGTGAAGTTCATTTTTGTCCTCGCGATTGTTTTCGCAATTTTTAGGGGTCTCAGAGCTAGCCAGCTTTTCCCAGGTTTCTCGTTTTGTGGCCAGAAAACGAGTGGCGTCCACAGGTAGGATTTCAAGTAAAGTAAATTTTGGTTGGGTAAATTGGCAGCTACACGGTCAGGGATTAAGGCAACTTGCTCTGATCGCGGTAGCGTTGCAACAGCATCGCCAATAACACACAAAAATCTGAAAAAAAATGTCAGAATAGAAAACAACAAAGCCATATAAAGTGACAGGGTTGGAAAAAGTAAAAGCAAAGTATGGTGACGCAGTCATTGCACCGGTGGATCATAAATTCATTGTTTTTCTACCAAAACAACTGGTTGTAGTGTATAAAGATGATGATGTTCCATTCAACGTGTCCCTGGACTTCGTCAACCGCAATAAATTGTCCCTCCTCTACATTGGCGGAAAATGGAATAATTTCGAGTTCCTTGAATTACATGAAGACAAAATCTTAGAGAAATGCACGGAACAAGATGATTGACTAAATAAAAAGAATATAGTATTATTATTATTATAATTTTGACCGTTCGTCCCGCCTCCCCAGCGCTAAGCCTTAGGCCATTGTGCTGGGTCCGTAGAACGGCAAAGGCGGTCGTCAAGCAGTCATAAGTCGGTTCAGCTCGGCTTCATAGCAGAACTGCAGAAGCCTGGCCGTCTCGACATCTGCGAGTATGGGTCTGTTGGTTCCCAGGTTCCCAAGCAGGCGCTGCCTTGGTTCCCTTAGCCCCGAACACTCCCTTATTATGTGGAGAGGAGTCTTGTCCTCCTCGCACTACCGGCACGTGGATATCTCCACGCGTCTCAGCGCTTTCAAGAGAGGTCGGGTAAGCCTGTGATGGCGCCCACGGCTACCCTTAGCCTTCCTTTCTTTAGTTCGATTAGGTCCCTGCTAATCGTAGTGGTAGGTTCCCTGACAAGCAACCCGGCGTGTAACATTCCTGGGACCTCAGCCCAGTATCTGGTGAACTTCTTGTGCATCCACTCGTCCCCCAGTGCCTTCACAAGTTCCCCAGGAGCATTGATCTTCACTGGGCCCTTGCCCCCCCCCCCCCCGCTAGCACCTATACAGGCCAGCCTATCAGCTTCGGTGTTGCCTCGTATACCGCATCGACGCGGTACCCATAGCAGCTCTATTTTGTTGAGGCATGCCGCTTGCTGTAGCGCCTTCCTGCAGTTGTCCACGAGTTTTGAACAAGTGACCACCCGCAAAAGGGCCGTTAAGGCAGCATAGCTGTCACTGCAAATGTAGATATGCTGCCTGTGGCAATCCTTTCTGACAATATGCATTGCACACATAACGATTGCGTAGACTTCCGCCTGAAATATAGACATATCCCGGCCCAGGGTGTAAGATTCTTTCGCCCCTGGTCCAATGCACTATATCCCGGCACAGGCTCCTCCCCCTTTGATCTTCGCCTCATCCAAGTACCAGACAGGCCCCTTAGGAGTAAGCGATTCTTCTCCCTCCTCCGTCCAGGTCCGTCTGTCCAGGAAAAGTGCCTCGCATCCAGGTGAGAATTCCAGCTTTCTGGGGCAGCGGTCAACTGTCTTACCACTGAGACCCGTAGGGTCCTCCGAGGCCAGTATCACCGCGTGTCCCGTACGAAAGCTTCTCCACTTCCTATTTCTCCTCGGCTGCCCTCTCCGCGAACGCCTCCACCATGGCGCGGTTCTCAACGCCTCCGCGATGCCTAACAGCGCCGCTCTATAGACTTTATATAGCTGCCTCTTGCAGGCGCCCCTCCGAACGGAGGTCCACCATAATATGGAGGCGTAGGTAAGTTGAGAAATGACAACGGCTGTGTATTTTATTATTCTCGGCTTCAAACCCCATGTCGTGCTGAACATTCTTCTGCAGGTCCAAAAGGTAGCCGTAGCCTTCTTTCGTCCACCACCAGGGTCCACAGCAGGGGAGATATAACTCCTCCCTGCGAGCAGCCCCTGGCTACCGCAGCCCGAACCTCCGTTCCCCCTAATTGGGCAATGGCCATTCTTTTGGCGAGTAAGTTCTTGATCCATCGTGCAAGCGTAAAGTCTGCTCCGATGTTCCGAACTGCCTCGCCCATAGTTTCGTAGGGTGTGTTGTCGAACGCCCCCTCTATGTCTGAAAAGACACTGAGTGCCGACCTGCCCGTCTCTAGGGTTCTCTTCAGATCTCCTACGAGGTCATGAAGGGCAGTCTCTACAGACTCGCCACTTCGGTAGGCGTGTTACGCTGAGCACAGAGGCCTATTGCACAGTGCGCTCTCTTTAAGATAGCAGTCCACCAGCCGCTCTAACGTCTTGAGGACAAGGGAGGTAAGGCTTATGAGCCTGTACGCCTTCGACTGGTCGTAGCGGTCTTCCCTTCTTTCGGTATGAACATCACCTTGACCGTGCGCCACGCCATAGGTATGTATCCCATGGCTAGGCAAGATCGGTAAATCTGCACCAGCCCGCACCATAGCCGCTCCCCGCCCATCTGCAACACGAACGAATACACTTCGTCTGTGCCCGGCCTTTTGTAGCGATCAAAGGTGCCGACTGCCTACTTCAGCCGATCGTATGTTACCACTCGCTTGGCGTTGTCCCAGTTGGCCTTTACGAGCCCGCCCGGTCTCTCAGCCTCGGTTGTGGTTACTTGCACTAGAGTTGATCCCGGACAGTGCGTTCTAATGAGAAGCTCCAGTATACCCTGATGATCATTGATCGTCCTTCCTCCAGGCCACAGAGCGCCAAATTCCTGCCTGGGGTGAGCGGCTTGCAGATTCTGGCTACCTCTGGAAGCGCCTCCAGTTTCTCACAGTAGCTCCTCCAGGCTTGTCTCTTCGCCGACTTGATCAGGGACTTGAATTGCCTTTGCGAGGCCCTATATTCAGCCCATCTCTGAACTGTCTTGAGCTTACTAGCTCTGTTGAAGAGTCTCCTGGCCTCCCTGCGAGCTTGATCGAGCTCTCAGTTCCACCAAGGGACTTTTTTTCCGTCGCGCTTCACACTGGCTGGGCATGCGCAGCTATAGGCCCCTGCAATGCCATCTTGTGGGTCCAGCACTGCCTTGTCCAGGCCAGCCAGTGTCCCTACTCACCCCTCCATGCCCCCCATGAGCTTTTCCAGTTCCTGCCGAAACAGGACCCAGTCAGTTCTCCGCGGGTTCTTTCGGACTTGCGGTTCCGTATTGCTCACTCCCCTTACCAGCGTGAAGTTAATGCGTCGGTGGTCCGATGGGGTTACCTCTTCGTCCACCTCCCATCTCCTGACGAAATCATGGATTTCCATTGTGGAGACAGTTACGTCGATGACCTCTTGCCTGTTTGAGGTAACAAACGTTGGTCTGCCTTCTCTATTCAGGGCTTCGAGGCCGTGCTGGGTGAGATATTCCAGTAGACTGGCCCCTCCCTCGTTAATGTCACTGCTGCCCCAGAGGGTGTGATGCGCATTGGCATCACATACCAGTAGGAGCTCGCAGTTCGTCTTTCGACAGTACTCCACGAGTCGTTTTACATCCTCAGTGGGTGGCGATTCGACCGAGTCATAGGGGAGGTATGCCGAGCTGACAGTGACTTTAACCGCCCCCCCCCCCCCAGCTCAATCCTTACCTGCACTGCCGCCAGATCCTTCGAGCGATATTGGCTGAGTCCCACAGGGTTTAGTTCTCGTCTCACGCATGCCCTAGAGTCTCTATCGCCTTCAAAGCTTATGGAGGATCCGTCTTTGGCGTCTCCCCTTAGAACCTCCCCCTTCCTACAATATGGTTCTTGTATCAGGGACACATCTATGTTCTTCACTGCCAGGTCACGACAATGTAATGTTGCAGCCGCGTAGCAGTGATGCAAGTTGATCTGCGAAATCTTTAACTGCCCCGATATCATAGAGATAACGGCGTTGTTTGATTTCGCGTGCTGGGGATAGGATGTGAGATGCGGGAATGCAGGAAGGGGTGATTAACCCTGCGCAGGTGGGCTAGCTAGATTGCCGTCCCCTCCTACGCTCTCCCCCACGCGAGGATTGCCGACTGACTTCGCCCCAGGCCTCACCATGTCGGTCTGCCTGATTTGGGACAAAGCCCTCCCCACCCTAGCCAGCTCCTGGTTTTTCGTGGGTCGCTCCCGAACCCTTAGAGTTAGCGTAGTCCGACCACTACTCTGAGGTTTGCCCTCACAACAGTGCGCTTCTTCAGGCCCCTGCGGCGGCTCTCTCAAAGGTAAAGGTTGGTGGGCCCTCCTTGCGTTCCCCCCTCCTTCGAGAAAGAGGCTGTGCGTGTCTCCACACGCCTTCTCTTTTCTCTGAGAGGCGGTACCGCTTTGGAGGTTCCTGCCACCGCTGATTTCCTCTTTGTCTGGGTGGTCTGTCTCACCTCTGCAGCCTTCGGCGCCTCGTAAAAATGGGCTCGGCCTAGGCCACAATAGGGATTCATTCCCAACTCCTTTCAAGAGCTTAAGTGAGTCGTAGTCCATACGAATTACTAAACTAGTTAGAGTCGGTGACGTCTTCGTGCTCCAAACCCTCCAGAGGCTTGTGTGCAGTCCAATGTTCTGGCCTTCGAGTCGTTGTAGAATCACCTCTGGATCTAACGGTGGCCCGGGAAACGTCACGGTGACCCTAGTGAGTCTTGGAACTTTCTCCCTTTCGAGAACCTCGAGGCTTACTCCTCCCAAGACCTTTAAGGAGGGGACAGTCTCCCTCAGCCAAGTGGCTGCCCGTTCATCAGGACAGTTGATCCACAGGAGCCATATTGCCACTTTTAATGGCGTCGTCCAGGGCCCGAAGGAGTCCCGCCAGCACTGCCTCCCCCTGCGGCCTGCTGAGGGTCGCGTTCGGGTAGAGGTTCGGGGCGATGGCCACCTTCTTACTCCCTGCGACCGCATCCGCGAAGCTGCTAGGTCCAGGCGCTGCGTGAGCCTTCCTTGTTCGACATTTTGCGGAGGAAGGGGGGGGGGGGACAATCCTCTGACCTTTTGGTGTTGCCCTTGGCACCGGTAGGGGTCCCCGACTTATTGGAGCTAGCAGCCCCGGTATCAGCCCTAGGGTCGTCCCGGTTCCACCTGAAGTTGCCTTGCCTCCAGAGATTTCGCCGGTTAACGCAGGGGTTCCCGGTTTTCTCAGCGTCGGCTCAGCCTCCGTTCCGGCCCCGTCAGTCCTAGATTTCTCCTGGTCTAACAGCTTAGCCTCCCGCCGCTTTTTCTTCTCTGCCCCACAAAGCTTGCGCTTCCTTGAGCGTACAAGTGAACCAAGTTTATCGAATTCCTTCCCCTGATTCTTCCCGCCGGTGACAGGTCGTCCCTGACTAAGCAGCTCAGCTTGCGCTTCACCGTCCCTATTGGTCCGTCCTGCCTCGGCTTCTCCAAGTCCTGCCTCCTCGTAAGAAGAGACAGGACCCCCACTACTGCGAATGTTTTCAAAGTCATCCATTCGAGTCCCAAGGAAAATAAGAAAATACAGGACCGCCTATGCAGAGCCTCTTCCACAGGTAAGGCTAGCTACAATGGGGGGTCGTCTGGTACCCCAAGGGCATCGTTTGTGACACAGTGTCCCAGTGCCATTCAGTCTTCAGCACGATGGCTTACACCTTTACTTGGGAAGTTGGTCCACGATGCCTCTTAAAGTGCTTACATACCCAAGCTGCACTTGCCAGCAGCTTTCCTCGTGTTCGCACTCGGTACACCTCGCGGCCCCCGAGGCTTCCACTTGATACAACCCGGTCAATGCTCCTATCCACCACCTGGAGACGCACCCGGTTGTAGTCGAGTCAACTGAAGAAAATAGGATAATTTTCGAGTCCGACGGCCAAACATTCGATTCATACATAACCAGATCGGAAATTTCGCGGGAAACACGATGGCATAGGTTAGAAATCTTTGGACCGATACGAGAGGGGAGGGGGGTTTAATCGCGATAATCACATTATTATATCTTTAAAGGTGCGAATTTACATACAAGTTCAAAACATCATCAGGAAGATGTGCGCAAATTTTTGCTCCTTCGTGATGACCGGAAGTCATCCATTTCAATTTTTTAAAATTAAAAAATGGATTAATTTTTCATTTTTTAAGAGATACAAAAATTTATATCTCATACATTCATATATCTATTGAAACATGCGTATTGATACAGGCCAGTTGAAACAGGCACTTATTGTAGTCAAGAGCTTTATGTAGTGTTTCTTTACAATTTTTATACAGGGTACTCAGTTCGTATACTTCAGTTGTTTTATTTATATTATACTTTAAGAATCAGACAGAGAAATGAGATATACTGCACTTACCTATTTTTTTGGTAGGTGAGAATGACTTTATTCCCGCGATGTTTTCCCGCGCAGAGAATAGGTTGGTACAATCAATGACAAAATTATAAGCGAGACGACTCGAAGGATTAGAATAGCAACTTTGATGAAGAGTTTAGACGAAGACGACAACGAGGAGTAGCGAGAGCGTGAAAAGACAAATGATTCCCCCCGTGACCTTGGAACTCTGTCCTGGACCCCGGCAAGACGACAAGGCGCTAGAATGGGGCTGTAAGCTAAAGTATTCACTATCTTGTTTAAGGAGGAGAAAAAAGTTTTACCACGAATCGGAATGATATAATCACGGATTTATGAAATAATGAACAGTTATGTATTATAAACAGAAAAATATGTATGACTCTATATAAACCAAATGAAGTACATGTATTCCGAGATATTTTAAACAAGAAATAGCGTTTACTGGTGACGGAGTACGACACCCCAGCCCGTTCTATTATCGGTGGACACGCAGCAGAACAATGGAATTCCCGAGATATTTACACAAGATTATTACGACGGCATCGCCCACGCCCTTAATCATGAGATAAAGTAGACTGTGTGCTCACTGAGATGACCTTGTAGACTCAGGACTCTGTTGACTGTTACAGAAGTAGCTCCCCTGTTCCACAGGATGTCTGCCGTGAAGGTCCACTGGAGGATCTCGAGCTGCCCACAATTCTCGAATCGCTTCCTTCAGCAGAGATGGCTTTACCAGCAAGATGGCTGCTCCAGGAGGTGTTCCTCTGCGCTGCGTCCTTGGCGCTACCACTATCTGGGCCTCTTAGCAGGATGGTCTTCCTTTCGGCCACGAGAGAAATTATTATGGCGGTTGGTTAGTCACGCTACGTGAAGTACACGTGTTCTACTCTTCGCTGTCTAGCGACGACTGTTGGTGCGGCCGCAAGGCTTTCTGGCGGTTTGCGTCGGGTCCAACGGCGCAGGCGCGCGTTGGCCCCACCCCTAGTGACTCCGGTGGTGGCGTCGTGAAACCGCTTGGAAGGTTTTCGTGTTATGTGTTGGTAAGGTAGTAGCCCAAGGTAGCGACACACATTCCTTCTATCTTGATTAGATAAATCGTGGAGCGTTGGTAACTGTGGGTGCTGAAAGTTGGAGGCGTTGCTTCCAAAGATATATTTGCTTGTATTAGTCATAGCTGCTGGCATTACGGCCAGAGGTCGCCTTCTGAGCGGAGGAACATCAAAATCCTGCGCATTGTCACACTATGGAGGAGCAAATTTACATACATGTCCATAACATTATTGAGAACATGTGTGCTAATTTTTGCTCCTTCGTGATGACAAGGAGTCATCAATTTTAATTTTTCAAAATTAAAATATGGATAAATTTTTTATATTTGGAGAGATACAGAATTTATATCTTTTACATTATTACATCTATAATGGTGCGAATTTACATACATGTTTATGAGATCATTAAGAATATTTGTACGAATTTTTGCACCTTCGTGATGACAGGAAGTCATTCATTTTAATTTTTTAGAATTAAAATATAAATAAATTTTTTATTTTTTTAAAAGATACAAAATTTATATCTCATACATAATTACATCTATAAAGGTGCGAATTCACAAACATATTTATCACATTATTGACAACATGTGTGCGATTTTCCGCACCTTCCCGATGACAGGAAGTCATCCATTTTAATTTTTTTAAATTAAAAAATGGATTAATTTTTCATTTTTTTAATTGATACAAAATTTGTATCTCTTACATTAATATATTCGGAATCCTGAAAATTCACATACATGGTCATAACATTATCAAGAACACTTCAGCGAAATTTTGCTCCTTCGTGATGACCAGGAGTTATCGATTCCAATTTTTTAAAATTAAAAAATAAATAAATTTTTTTTTTTTTTGAGAGATATAAAATTTATATCGTTTACATTATTACATTTATAATGGTGCGAATTCACTTACATGTTCATAACATCATCAAGAACATGAATACAAATTTTCGCACCTTCGTGATGATAAGAAGTCATCGATTTTAATTTTTCAAAATTAAAATATAAATTAATTTCTTATGTTTTGAGAGATACAAAATTTACATCTCATACCTTATTACATCTATAAAGGTGCGAATTTCCTAACATATTTATCACATTATTAAGAACATGTGTACGGATTTTTGCTCCTTCGTGATGACAGAAAGTCATCCATTTTAATTTTTTAAAATTAAGAAATGAGAAGATTTTTTTTTTTAAGAGATACAAAATTTTTATCTCATACATTAATATATTTTGAATTCTGAAAATTCACATACATGATCATAAAATCATCCGGAACATGTGTGCGGATTTTTGCTCCTTTGTGATGACAAGGAGTCATCCATTTAAATTTTTTAGAATTAAAAAATGAATTAATTTTTTAATTGTTGAGAGATACAAAATTTATATCTCATACATTATTATATCTATGAAGGTGCGAATTTAAAAACATATTTATCACATCAGTACAACCCAGTGTGCGAATTTCCGCTCCTACCCGATGAAAGGAAGCCATCTATTTTAATTTTTCAAAATTGAAATATGAATATATTTCTTATTGTTATAAATTCTCAAAAATGAGATGAACCTAACCGTTTAAGGATAGGGATGATTGTGCCGGGTCAGAGCAACTGAGTAGACAGATTTTATTAACAAAAATATAACAAGTTTATTCAACACTATCAACAAGTACACTAAATTACACAAGTCTTGGTGAATGTCACTGAAAGGTGGATGAATGTCTGTAAAGTAACTTGACTTGGTGTGTTCAGTATTATTGACCTCCCACACGAGCTCAACACGCTTCACAAGTCAAGTTGAATGGTGATTGTGCACGTGGCGTTAGCCGAACTAGCAATGCAAATGAGTTTAATATATTTCAGGTGAAATACGTTAGAATGTCTTAAAATAACACTTGATTGAGTTGCAGAATGAAGTCTAGAATATTTCTGTAGGTTCAGAGTTGCACAATGACTAAAGATTATCTCAGAATTAATTGAATTGTGAGAGAATGAATTGGATAGCGTGTACACGTGAATGAAAACAGAAAAGGAATGGCGACCGGAACTTCGGTAGTCAAAATGGCCACTGAAAACTAGTCAAATGAGTGACTAGACTTTGAACTATTGATTATTTGGTCGATTGGTTATCGACCTGGAGTCAAGATGGCCGCCGAAGTTCCGATCAGCTGTCAGTTTGAATTGAGAATTGAGGAATTCTCAACATTCCGCCCGCCATTAGCAACTGGTTGATGATTGTCTTCTGATTGATTCTGCTGCTGGGCTTCAGGAGTTGGCTCGATTGGTAGAATGGCTAGTTTGACGATTGGTCTGATCAACGTCGTTGTTGATGTCTTCACCGTTGCTATTCTTGGAAGGCCGTCTTGCCCTGGGTGCAATTGTATAATCCTCACGAGTGGCCACTTCGTAGGAGGAGACCGTTCATCAGTCAGCAAGGCTAGAGCACCAACTTGAATTGTTCTGTTCCTGAAAAACCACTTAGAAATAGCTTGTAATTTTTGTAAGTAAGATTGTGACCACCTGTACCAGAACTGCTGTGATTGTCGTTGAATCAACCGCCATCGATTTTGAAGTGAATGAGCAGGTTCTGAGATTGTTGGTTCAGGAACAGTGTTGATTGCTGACCCAATGAGAAAGTGTCCAGGAGTGAGTGCTTGAATGTCTTCTGGGTCATCACTGATTGGCTCTAGAGGTCGTGAATTGAGAATGGCTTCTATTTGAGTCAGTAGTGTGGTAATCTCTTCAAATGTGACGAGAGATTCCTTTACTGTTCTCGTTAAATGAAATTTGAGTGATTTCACTACTGACTCCCACTTGCCACCCATGTGTGGTGCTGCAGGTGGATTGAATGACTATTGAGTGCCGTTGATGATGATGAAGTTAGAGATGACCTCATGCTCTCTGGTGAATTGTGTGAATAGTCTCTTGAGTTCTGTATCAGCTCCAATGAAATTTCTGCCGCAGTCAGAATAGATTGTCTTGCATATTCCTCTTCTTGAGGTGAATCTTCTGTATGCAGCAATGAATGTCTCTGTTGAATAATCACTGACTGCTTCAAGATGAACTGCAGAAGTGGTCATGCAGACGAATACACAGATCCAAGCTTTTCTTGTCTTGGCTCCTCTGCCTGATGATGTTTTGATTGTGAACGGCCCAGCATAATCGAGGCCTGTGTGAGTGAATGGCCTGGAAGGAGTGATACGTGATAATGGCAGTTGGCCCATGAGTTGTTGTGCTCGAATGCCTCGCTGTCGAGCACATTCTACACAACGAAGAATGAATGTTTTTACTGGAGCTCTTCCACCCATGATCCAGTAGCGTTGTCTGATAGTTGTAAGTGTGATTTGAGTGCCACCATGGAGTGTGGATAGATGATAATGTCTTATGATCAGATTGGTGAATGGTGAATGTCGTGGTAATATTGATTGATGTTTAGAATCATGACTCAACTGAGCATGTTGAAGTCGTCCTCCTACTCGTAGAACTCCTTCAGAGTCAACGTATGCTGTGAGTCTGTTGAATGAATGATTTGGTGGAAGATTTTGATTGTTAGATAAAGTCCTAAGTTCTTGGTGGAAATGTACTGCTTGTGTAGACTTTATCCAGAAGATTCTCGCCCTTTCGAGGTCAGCTGTTGTGATTGATGATAACGGACTGGTAACTGGTGAATGTCTGAGCCTTGAAGTGAATTTTATGATTAAGGCGGTGATTCTAAGTAATTTATTGAGTGTTGAATATCTGTTGACCAAGTCCCATTGAATTATTGAATCTTGAATGGCTGCTACAAGTGAAATTCCAGGACGAGCTTCTAATATACAAGTCTCGTCAGCTGGTGATGATTTGACTGGCCAGTCTTCTTGATTCTTAGCTAACCAGGTGGGTCCCCTCCACCATAACGAGTAATCTTTCAATTGATTGGCTGTAATGCCTCTTGAAGCGCAGTCCGCTGGATTTTCTTTGCCAGAGACGTGTCTCCAGTGCGCATCTGGAACTAGATCTTGTATCTGAGTAACTCTGTTTCTCACAAAGTCCTTCCAGCGTCCTGCATTTGAATTGATCCATGAATGAGTAACAGATGAGTCCGTCCACAAATGAATTGAATGTATGTTCACTTGATAAAGTGTAGCTCGAACATACTTCGTGAGTTTTGCAAGAATTAACGCAGCAGTTAACTCAAGCCTGGGGATCGTGATTTGTTTGATTGGTGCTACTTTAGTTTTCGCACAGATGAGTGTGATTACGGGCCCTGTGGACGGTGAATTGATTTTTAAATAGATTGCTGCAGCCATCGCAAGCTGTGAAGCATCAGAGAAACCATGAAGTTCTATCGTTGAATGTCTTGTTGTGTGAATCCATCGAGGAATCGAGATTTCATGAAGTCGAGTGAATTCTTCTCTGATGATCAGCCAGCGATTGATGATTGATTGTGGGACTGGTTCGTTCCAGCTGAGGTTGCGTAGCCAGAGTTCTTGAAGGAGCATCTTAGCTCTGATTGTGATTGGTGCTACAGACCCCAAAGGATCATAAAGTTGAGCTACTTCTGAAAGAATGAGGCGTTTTGAATATGTTGACTCATGATTGACTGATTTTGATGTGAATGTGAATGTATCTGAACTTGGATTCCATTGAAGTCCAAGAATTTTTGTAGTGCAGTCTTCGAAGGTGATTTTGTCTTGATTGAATGATGATTGTGACGTTTTTTGAAGAAGTGATTGACTATTTGATTGCCATTTAGCAAGGGGGAAGCCGCCCGCCTTGCACAACTTGATTAATTCCTCAGCAACTTGAATTAATTCTTCTGGTGAATCTACTCCTCCAAATATGTCGTCGACATCTCTGCCTTTTATGATTGCCTCTGTTGCTTTTGGATATTCTTTGCCCTCATCTTCAACTAATTGCAGTAAAACACGAACAGCTAGATAAGGAGCTGATCTAGTGCCGTAGGTTACTGTTGTGAGTTGGTATGGAATGATTTTATTGTGATTGTCTAACCAAAGAATTTGTTGAAGCTCCCAATCTTCATGATGAACCATTATTTGACGATACATTTTTGTTATGTCAGTTGTGAATACGTATTGGTGTTGACGAACCCATAAGAGTACATCAAAGATGTCTAGTTGAATTTTTGCTCCAGTGTGTGTGATGTCATTCAATGAAACTCCAGTTGAGCTCGGGCTAGATCCATTGAAGACGACTCTAAGCTTGGTGGTAGTGCTACTTGGTCTTAAAACCCCATGATGAGGTAGAAAGTATGGATGAATGTCTTGAGAGTCTTGAGTGATTGTTGGAGCAGGTCTCATGTGACCGAGTTCTTCGTATTCTTTCATGAATTGTCTGTAGAGATTGCTGTATTCTGTCTCGTTGGTTAATCTCCTCAACTGACGTTTCAAACATCGATACGCTGTTGTATAGAAGTCACCAAGAGCTGCAGGTGATAAAATGAGTGGAATTCTGACAATGTATCGTCTAGATGAATGTCTAGAGTGAGTTGACTTGAAGAATTCTTCACATTGTTGGTCCAAGGATGATAATTGATGTTGATTTGATATAGGAACTTCTTCTTGGACCCAGAATTTTGTTAACAACTCTCGAATGTCTTCGTGGTTCGTGATTGTAGTAGCATGATGAATGTGGTAATGATTGGCTGATGAATTAGGTGCTACTGGCCCAAGAATTGACCAACCAAATATAGAAAGTTGAGCTATAGGAGCAGTTGGAGAATGAAATATGATGTTCTCTTTTATGACTTGTCCATAAAAGTCAGCTCCAAGTAGAATGTCTATTGATTGTGGAACATTGAATGTTGGATCAGCTAGTGTTAATCCATTGAGATGAGGCCAGTGATTGTTGGGATAATTACACGGCACCTTTGGAATTAATGCTGTCAACTGCTTCATTATGTGAGCTCGAATGTAGATTGAATGGCTAGATGATAGTGATTGCAGCTCACAAAATATTACACCTTTTGTTTGTGTGAGTTTGGAGCTTCCTACTCCTCTTATGTTGATTGTCTGATGGTGTTTTTTGAGTTGCAGCAGATTAGCTATTTGAGAAGTGATTAGAGTAAGCTCTGATCCTGGATCTACGAGCACTCGTGCAATGTAATTTCCATGTTGTGAATTGACTCTGACTTTTGCTGTGGCTAACAACGTTGAATTATCATCTTTTAGATGACTTGGAATGATTTGACTTGAGCAAACTGCTCTAGTTGGTGATTGTCTGTTGTGTTGAATGTTGTTTACGTCACTTGATTGTTGATTTTGTGTGCTAATAGCACTAATTGAATAGTGGTTGATTGTCTCATGGTCATTCTGACCTGTTGATTGTCCTAGATGATTGTGCTGCTTCTGAACTTGTCTTTTGGACCATTCCAACTGAACCCTCAACCCTCCTGAGGCCGAAACCTCATGTGCTAAGGTCATCCAGTCAGTTTGACCCTCTAGAGCAAGTCCATCAGCAAGCGTGAATGTCTGTGTAGATGATTGTTGATCTTCGACGACTGCTTCGTCTCTTCACTGTTGTGAAGTTGAAGGTTGATTGTCTGAAGCTGATTGTTGACTTGTAGACGGTCTTGGTGATGAATGTTGTGTCCTGGGAGACGCTTGATTACTGCTTGATGATTGTCTGGAGATAAGTGAATGGAACATCGTATGATGCTTGGAGTTGCACTCCTTGCATCTGTTCTTGTTGGTGCAGGCTGGTGTATTATGTCTCCCAAGACAATTCCTGCAGAGTTTCTTATTGTCTACAGTCTTCAGGCGTTGCTCAAGGGGCAAGGCCCTGTACTCTGGGCAGACTACGATGAAATGACCACCATTGCAGTGGCCACAGATGAATCTACGCTCACCAGTTGTTGTGTGTGATGAGCGTTGTTGAATGTCTGATTTTGTACGTGGCTCCAGCTTCTCCAACGTACGAATTCGTGCCAGTAGAAAGTCGCGAAACTCTGCATATGTAGGCATCCTTTCCAGGTCGTTGTCGTGAGTCTCCCAGAGCTCACGAGTGTATTGATCAAGATGTTTGTGGATGTGAAAAATGAGAATTGTATCCCAATTCTCTGTTGATTGTCCCAAAAGTTTTAGTGAATCGAGTGAGTTGTCTACTATCGTGATTAATGATGAGATCTTCTGTGAATGTAGTGCAGCTCTTTTAGATTCAGCAAACTGACTGAAGAGTTTCTCCAGGTGCACGTTGATGAGCCTTTTACGATTCTCGTACCTGGATTTGAGTGTAGCCCATGCCTTAGTGAATGACTCCTTCGTATGAGAAAGGTTCTCTACCAGAGAAAGTGCTTGACCTGAAAGGGCTGATTTTAGGTAATTAAATTTAATTACCTCATCAAGGCCTGATTAATTAGCGATCATTGCCTCGAACTGATCTCGGAATGACAACCAGGAGGCACTGGTCCCATGAAATTTTGGCACAGAGAGTTTTGGTAGTCTGGCCAACGCTTGAGCTACATCAGATGCACCACTGGTTGTTGGTAGTTGTGCTGGAGGCTCCTTGGACGCCACTTTCGCTGCCAGAATGAGGAACTGTGACACTGCCTTATTGAATTGGTCGAATACATCTTCGACCACGTAAGGATGATGTAATTGAGCTGGTGGCCAAACCTCTTCTAGTATCTGATGCTCCGTATTGAATGACTCGTGGAGTGACGTGAGCTGTTTCTCCAGAGAAAGTCTTTCTTCCCTGGTGATTGTCTCTTGAGTGTCCGTGATTGTCTGGAGAAATGATTGTGCTAACTTTAGCCTGGACATTTGTGATCTTACCTTAAATGTCAATTGAGAAGGCAATGGTTGATTTGATGATGCACCAAGCTGAATGATGCTCTCAGTGGTGGATCTGCGATCTGGTAGCACTAATGGATCATCAGTCTGCTCCACTGGACTGCCAAACTCCTCCTGACTGTCGTCATGGCTGACCTGAATGGTGGGCTGGTCTTTTTTAGACTTTGTGTCACTCGTGTCTCCGTGATCGGCCATTTTGATTGTGTAAGATCACTCACGCACTTGATTGTCTGAATATACTTGTTGAATGTATGGATGTTTTGCACTGATAGCACTGAAAACTTGACACTACACTACGGAGAGCTCTAATCCGGCTCGAAGGACCAAAAAATGTTATAAATTCTCAAAAATGAGATGAACCTAACCGTTTAAGGATAGGGATGATTGTGCCGGGTCAGAGCAACTGAGTAGACAGATTTTATTAACAAAAATATAACAAGTTTATTCAACACTATCAACAAGTACACTAAATTACACAAGTCTTGGTGAATGTCACTGAAAGGTGGATGAATGTCTGTAAAGTAACTTGACTTGGTGTGTTCAGTATTATTGACCTCCCACACGAGCTCAACACGCTTCACAAGTCAAGTTGAATGGTGATTGTGCACGTGGCGTTAGCCGAACTAGCAATGCAAATGAGTTTAATATATTTCAGGTGAAATACGTTAGAATGTCTTAAAATAACACTTGATTGAGTTGCAGAATGAAGTCTAGAATATTTCTGTAGGTTCAGAGTTGCACAATGACTAAAGATTATCTCAGAATTAATTGAATTGTGAGAGAATGAATTGGATAGCGTGTACACGTGAATGAAAACAGAAAAGGAATGGCGACCGGAACTTCGGTAGTCAAAATGGCCACTGAAAACTAGTCAAATGAGTGACTAGACTTTGAACTATTGATTATTTGGTCGATTGGTTATCGACCTGGAGTCAAGATGGCCGCCGAAGTTCCGATCAGCTGTCAGTTTGAATTGAGAATTGAGGAATTCTCAACACTTATGTTTTAAGAGATACAAAATTTACATCCTTTACCTCATTACATCTATAAAGGTGCGAATTTACAAACATATTTATCACATTATTAAGAACATGTGTGCAAATTTTCGCACCTCCGTGATGACAGAAAGACATCCATTTTAATTTTTTTTTTTTTTAGAGATATAAAATTTACATCTCTTACATTGATATATTTAAAATTCTAAAAATTCACATAAATGTTCATAACATCATCAAGAACATATGTGCGAATTTTTGCCCCTTTGTGATGACAGGAAGTCATCCATTCCAATCTTTCAAATTGAAGGTGAATTCATTTTTTTTTTTTTTTGGAGATATAAAATTTACATCTCTTACATTAATATATTTGAAATTCTGAAAATTCACATACATGTTCATAACATCTGTAACCTGACAGCTGTTGTCAGGCGCCATGTTGATCGACTCTTCTTTTAGCCCTCTAGTCACGACACCTATGCCGAACTATTGACCCAATTACCGACCCAGGAAATGCTAATTGGAGATCGATAAATTATCGATATTACGGAAGCAGAACTATAGCATGGAAGTAAAAACTGAACGACTACGTGCTACGACATTTTTCTCGCCAGTTTGGCTTCCATATTGGGAAAAGTGACACGCGCCCTTTGCACCTAAAAAGTTTACGCCGTTTTGGCAAGTCATAACGCCCTTTTGGCAACATAAATTGATAAATAAGGTCCGTTTGACCTGATAAACTAATTTCTGACCGTTTCGACGAGCTTGGATTAAAGTGAGTGCACTCCTCTCCGACGAAGGACAAGTCCCCATGCCATATTCACGACCAAGGAGGCAGTATTTACCCCCATTGGGAGAACTCGACGAAGAGTGAGCTTCAATTATATAAAAATTGCATTCGTTTGACTTAGAGCTCTATTATTTATTGATCAATAATTCTTTTCTTTTCTAAAATTAACTTTCTTGTATGCTTTATAATTATTCTGGTACCAGTAAAATTACTGTAAAGGATTGAGACGTGTGAGTGTGCGTGTGCTACGTGTGACGTCCCACATTCCAACGCCTACCGGCTTATTCTCTGACCTTGGCGAGTTCCGGCCAGACTTAATAGTAATCAAGAATCGATTCAATTGGAAATTTCTGATTTAGTTAAATTAATTAAATTTTGGTTCAATTAACTATTCATATCAATTGATAATTTGAACAAAATTAGTAAAGTTATTTTTGATTATATTTCGTTGCGTGCGAATTAAGCATTTTTATTGTTCTTGTGTTGTAAAATATGGTTGAATTTATTTTGTGGATTAATTAATACATTTAAGACCAGGTTGAAATTGACTAGTTGTTAATTCCGACCGAGCTAACCCCCTCCTCAGACCAGGTATAGTTTTCCAGTTCTATACAAAACCTGGGTGGCGCCAAAAATTTAAATTAAATTATTGAGAACCCAAATTGAATTAAATAATCCAATCGTTAAACGATTCCTTGCCAAATGAAATAATCAATTGTTTGATAATTAGAAAATTTTTTTTTTTTGTTGTTTCGTTTCTCTTGGCCGTACACGTCTGAAGGGTTCAGCAACTTCCTCTCCATGCACGGTACGGTTACACATCATCAAGAACATGTGTACGGATTTTTGCTCCTTCGTGATGACAGAAAGTCATCTATTTTAATTTTTCAAAATTAAAATATAAATAAATTTCTTATGTTTTGAGAGATACAAAATTTACATCTCATACCTTATTACATCTATAAAGGTGCGAATTTCCTAACATATTTATCACATTATTAAGAACATGTGTGCGGATTTTTGCTCCTTCGTGATGACTAGAAGTCATCCATTTTAATTTTTTTTAATTGAAAAAATAAATCAATTTTTTTTTTCTTTAGAGATATAAAATTTACATCTCTCACATTGATATATTTGAAATTCTAAAAATTCACATACATGTTCATAACATCATCAAGAACATGTGTACGGATTTTTGCTCCTTCGTGGTGACAGGAAGTCATCCATTTTAATTTTTTAAAATTAAAATATGAGTGAATTTTTTATATTTTGAGAGATACAAAATTTATATCTCATACATTATTACATCTATGAAGGTGCGAATTTAAAAACATATTCATCACATTAGTACGAACATGTGTGCGAATTTTCGCTCCTTCGTGATGACTAGAAGTCATTCATTTTAATTTTTAGATATTAAAAAATGAATTAATTCTTCATTTTTTAGAGATATAAAATTTACATCTCTTACATTTGTGAGGGTTAGCTCACAAAATACTCCAAAGTATTAATGTCTAGTCTCCGGCCACTATATATAGTAATAGTTGGCATACTATGTATTAGTTCGCGCCGTGCCGCCAGATGGCGAACTAAATGTCGCAACTGGGTTACGCTGCAACGTTAATAAATACGAAATTTATGCCGCTGGAAAGCAATCTTGATCTCGCGTGCGATATTAAACCGTCTATCAAGCCTGTGTGAGGAGTTTACCTACTTGACGGGGATTTTGTGGTGAGCAGGCAATTCACCTCCTCAAAATCCTTAGACTGAAAAACGAACACGAAGAGTGTGAGGAGTTCACCTCTTCGTCGTCGTTCTGTGTGTGTGTGTGCGTAAAGAATTTTCGCGATACATTGAATGTGTGTGTGATTTAAAACCAGCGCGTTCGAATTACCTGTAGAAAATACTCGAAGTACTCCAGTTTTTTAAATCATGCACTCTTGTGTTCATATAAAATCTGTAGTGTTTATTTACCGTTATTTTGGTTTATATAAATTCAGTTAAAACCCGCTGTTATTTTTCTTCTACTAGTTTAAAACCGTATTATTATTTAAACCTAAAAGCACGTGGTTAATTATTGTTTATTAAAAAACGGCCATTTTTGGGTCGTCCGCCATTTTTGAAGCGGGATTTTCAAATTCTAAATTCTTTTTGTAAACTCCTGAAACCGATTATCTAGAAATGTGTTTTACCGGTTGATTGATTAATTACGGGTTAAAATATTCTCTTTAATACCAACCGTACTTTGATTTCGAAAGTCCGCAACATTCTAGGCGGCAAATTCAAGAACTGTATATAGCTCGATTGAAAGAGTGTGTGTTTTTTGTTAATAAATGTTTTATTATTTGTTCACGTAACAAATTTGGTCATAATTCAAAAAACCCGCCACCAAGTTATTTCCTGAGGGGGTAATTAATATTTTTTGGGGTAATTAGCATCTCTAATTACCAAGTCTTGTTTTTTTTGGGAGGGAGTAAGCTTCCTTAAAGAACCCTGGAATCGCTGAGCCCAGAAGCATGAAAAATACTTTCCATACTTGCTGTTCAATACTTATTTAACTGGAAATAATGAGTAGTTAATTATACTGCATTTCCGGTCAATAATTAACAAAGTCATTAATAGTATAATGGAGATAACACCGTAATTCTTGGTCTTGAAATTTCTTTGCTGGGTTGAATTAAATTATTCTTTAAAGTTTTTTTTATTGAAGGAAGCAACCGTTACATATTTTGGCACCCGAACAGGGACTTGATTTTTAATTCGTGTACCCTCAGATTTAAATTGGTGGATTTTATTGGTTTAAACAGAATATGATTGATTATCATAAACTCAACATTGTTTGTAACTTTCTCTTACTCAATAAAGGACTTAGAGATCCGAGACTAAATTTGTTCATATTTCTTGAACGCATTTTCGAGCGTTATACTCGTGAAGGTGATCTTATCGTCATCGAGTTTTATCATAAAACTGTCTCGTTAATGGTAATTAGAGATAATTATTACCGAGAAATTACTTTTTATAGAAGACGCATTTATATTCGAAAATTTGCATTCTCTGACGCACTGTCTCCGCTGACGTTAATTCGGGAGACAATCCGTAACACTCGTGGTCGTCGAATTGGAGTGCAACGTTGGTGCATAGTCGACAACACGGTGAGAAATTAGTTCAGGTATTCTTCTTGGAAGTGCAGCATTGATGCATTTCCGGTTTCTATTCGCCTAATTCAGTATCTAAATGTTGATTGGCTGTGAAACTCATTCCTTCCTCTGATAACTAGCCGGGTGCAGTTCTTTCTTTATTTCTTGGTGCAGTTGCACACCTGTTTGCATTTCCGGGGTTTTGTGACTTGACAAAGGAGGGTAATGGAGTCGTCTCACACTACATAGATCTGGAGAGCGAGGCGAGCTGTCTTGATTGAATACTTGAATCGTTTTAATATTCCGTATGATGAACAACGTGGGGTTCAGTCGCTTAGGCAAATTCTAAGAAATTACTATCGTGACAATCCAAATGCAGAATCACCTCCAGAAGCTGCAGTTACCAATGGTGCAGGAGATGGATCTGCTGATGGAGGTGAAGATGATACTCTCATTGGAAAATCTATTGTTGAAGGGAATGTTCCGTTCAATACGTTGGAGGGAGAAAGTACATTAGGGGTTGACTCGAGGCCAGCTACAGTCTTCGAACGAAAGGTTCAAAGACCCAGAGGTCCATTTGAAGATGCCGGGATAAATGCATCAATGGCGGGGACTAGTTATGCGCGTCCACTGATCAATCGTGATCCTCCTCGTGAAAGGAGTGATCCTCCGGGTTTTCGAGTTCCCACTGAAGTTTCTCCTACTCCTCGTCTTGATCTTCAACTTCTTGATCTTGTTAGGAAATAGGGGGTTACCTTCGATGGAGAAAAAGATGTTACTACATTTCTAGAAAGAGTTAACGAGATGAAACTCGCTTATGGGATGCATGATGCACAACTTCTAAGTTGTGTTCCAATTTTACTAAGAGACAATGCGATATTATGGTATCGCAATACGTCTAAAAATTGGTCGACTTGGTCTGATTTCGCTAGAGCGTTGCAAGGGTTCTTTATGCCAGTTAACCTGAAATTTCAACTTGAAGATGAGATTCGTAATAGGATTCAAGGTCCAAACGAATTAGCTAAAGACTATATCATCGCCATTCAAACACTTATACGAAGATATGGTCGTCTTAGTAAAGCGGCAGAGATCGAACGGATCTATATAAATTTAAAGCCGCAGTATGAATACTATATTAGGAGGTCGGACATTTGTTCTGTGGAAGATTTACTTCGTTAGGCTGATGAATACGAAAGAGTCGTACTCACTGAAAAAGCATACAAACCACCTCCATCTGCACATCAATCTGTCATGCCTGAAACTGCGTACGATGCATCAAATAGACGAAGACAGAAAACTAGCGAGATTACGACGCAAGAAGGAAGGGTTTATAATCCGAAAAAAGATTGTTATAGATGTGGGCAACGGGGACATTACCGGGCCCAATGTAAAAATAAACCCAAGCTGTTTTGCTCACGTTGTGGTAAAAAGGGCACACTGACTCGAGACTGTGATTGCAAAAAGAATTTAAACGAGCAACGGGTCGGCTCGCAAAACAGTCGACCTAAGCAACACCTCGGAGCTTAGAATCAAAAAGCTCAAGGGAAGAGCAACCGGAGCAGCAGCCAACACCAAAGCCGTTCGAGGAACAGGTCGAACCAGTCGAGTCGACAACCCAGAAACCAGAACCAGAACCAGAGCCAGGACCGTCAGGGGTCAGCGTCGCAACAGGTGCCAGTAATTTTACCATCAATTACTCCTCCGGCGACACTGACTGCTCCTCAGAATTAAATGATGGACTAGTTGATAATCGTCGATATCTGAAGATTAAGGTTGGACCGAAAACAATTAGAGCCCTGGTAGATGCAGGTGCTACTAAGTCTTGCATGGGTGAAGGACTCTGGCAAGAAATTCTCGATGATAATTTATTTTCAACTTTCACTCCAGTTAATTGGTCAGCAACCGTAGCAGATGGCAGAGAGGTGCCAATAACTGGTATTGTCACATTGGTGACTCAACTGGAAAAAGGGAATCATTCTTTATCCTTCACTGTAATGCCCGGAATGGGTGAAACGTTGTTACTAGGAGTGGATAACTTGAGGAAGATAAATTACCGTATCCGTTTCCGAGAAAACCGTCATCCACTGGTTGGAATCAATCAATTAACTACAGTTCTTACTGGAGAAGTAGCTAAAGGAATTATTAAGATGGAGCTTGAAGCTTTCAAAACAATTCGTGGACCGACTCATGTTTCTGAATATGTCATTAGGGTGAAACCAGAGGCATTTCGTACTCATTATACTCCTCGTAATCCAATTTTGCAAGAAGTGATCAACAAAGCTGTTGACAAGATGCTGTTGGAAGGAATTATGGAGCCTACATGTAGTCCTTGGTGTTATCCTATTGTCGTTGTAAAGAAAAAGAATGGGGAATTTCGTTTCTGTATCGATTTCCGTAAAATCAATAAAGTTTCTGAACATGATGCATATCCCTTGCCACAGGGGAATGCAACTCTTGATAAACTCCGGGATGCCAAATTCATTTCGACTATAGACTTAAAAAATGGGTACTGGCAGATACCTCTTTCTGAAGAGAGTAAACCCATCACCGCTTTTGCTGTTCCAGGTCGAGGGTCATTCCGTTTCAAAGTGATGCCTTTTGGGTTACATGCAGCACCTGCTACGTTTCAACGTACCTTGAATGCTGTGTTGGGTCCAGAACTTGAACCTAACGTCTTTGTGTACCTTGATGACATAATTGTCATAAATAAAACTCTTGAGGACCACGTTAACACTTTGAAAGAAGTCTTTAAAAGACTCAAGGATGCTAATCTACAAATTAACGAGGAAAAGAGTAAATTTTTACAGAAGAAATTGGTTTATCTGGGACACTTGATTGATGGTAATGGCATTCGGACAAATCCTGAAAAAGTTGGGGCAATTGCAGAAATTCCGACTCCGTCGAATATTAAAGAGTTGAGACAATTCATTGGCATGATCTCTTGGTACCGTCGCTTTATTCTGAACTGTGCAAATCTTACCGCTCCGTTGACTAGGTTATTAAAAAAGACTGCTCGCTGGGAATGGACTGTAGTTCATGATGAATCGTTCAAGAAACTCAAGGAGGCGCTACAGACAGATCCTGTACTAGTACCGCACGATTACAGTAGAAGATTTATTCTGCAGACAGATGCCAGCAAATATGGACTAGGTGTAGCTCTGGCGCAAAACTACGATGATGGTGAACATGTCGTAGGTTTTGCAAGCCGTACTCTGAATAAAGCTGAACAAAATTATTCAGTTATCGAAAAAGAATGTCTCGCTGTTGTTTAGGGTGTTAGGAAGATGAGACCGTACCTCGAAGGCTATCAATTTACTGTAATAACTGATCATCAATCTCTGAAATGGTTGCATTCTCTTGAAAGTCCTGCTGGTCGTATCGCTCGTTGGAGTATTTTTTGCAGCAATTCGATTTCGACATTATTTACCGTAAAGGTGTCAACAACAAGGTTGCTGATGCATTATCGCGTAATCCAGTGGATGCTGAGGACGAGGTTGAGGATGATCCTTCTGATGAGATAGTTTTTGCTATAAATATTCGTGAAAGAGATCAATGGTATCAAAGGATGTTCTCGCATGTAACTAATTTTCCTGACAAATTTCCTGACTATTGTATAAAAAATGGGCACTTGTTCAGACATTTCAAACTGAGAATTGGTTCAGGAACTGACGAAAATGATTGTAAAATTGTTGTACCAGAAGAGCTGAGAGCTCAAGTTCTACAGGAGAATCATAATGCTCCTACCGCTGGTCATCTAGGACGTTATAAAACGTTAGCAAGAATCTATCAACGTTACTATTGGCCTAGAATGAGACAAGATATTGTCAATAATCTTAAAAGTTTTCCGAGCTGTCGACAACATAAACCGCTGGAAAGACAAGCTCCTGGGAAAATGGGTACGGTCATTACGTCTAACCCATGGGAAGTTGTGTCGATGGACTTAATTGGACCTATGAGAAGATCGTCTAAGGGACACATATACGCACTAGTGATGCAAGATAAGTTTACCAAATGGACTAAAATACAGCCATTGAGACAACCTACTGCAAAGTCTATTTGTGATCCAGCGGCTCCAATTAATTGTTATTTAACTGACTAATGAATCACTGTGCTACTTTTACTTTACGAATGTTATCCAGACTACCGTTATCAAATTAACTGTAAATCCATTTGTCTTTATGCTTTTGCGTGCTTTAATTTCAGTTTTTAATTGCGATTTTTTTTTGCTTGTTCTGTCCCGAAATTCTTCTGCATCATCTCAAGATTTTCTCGATTCACCTGCTCGCTTTCTAACACTCTTATGGATTCTCTATACAGTCCAAAACCTGTCTCTATGAACTCTGCTTCTGCTAATACACCTATGACTAATTATATCCCTACTCCAATCGTAAGGTTAGAGAGGATAGCAGTTTCAGCCGTTAAAATTCAAGAGAGGCTAGTAACGAAACCAAGGGAAAAGAAGGAACCAGTCTCGGACATCTCACTACTAAGAAGGGGTAGAAGAATTGCCCACGGCAGTACTGACACCCAAATTGAGGCTGTAACACCTCCTAGAGCAGAGACAGATGCCATTGCAGTGGTAGAACTATCCGACTCGCCTTACCGGCAGAAGGACCTGCGACGGCTCTACAAATCCAGACCGTCGAGTAAAAAGAGACCTTTCGATCAGTTCTACTTCGATCCATGTGGTCCAACAAAATCTAGAAGAAGTCTGTTTGAGAAGGCCACAGTCTCCTCAATATCGACACCGAAAGCTCCACCGCTGATGGTTACCTGTCTCCGGTTCACCGAGAATTAAACTTACCACCATTCGAAGATCCGGGGTTCAATACTTCTTGGAATGAGCCAGTGCTAGGAAAATCGGAATTAGTCTCGTCTTCTAGTTCCGTCGTGACTGAGGATGAAAACCTGTCTGCATTGTCACAGTCTGTGCCTGCTTGTAACGCTAAACCGGGGGATCCTTCGACTCCATGCACGGCTACGTGCGACTTGCTGGCTGAGAAACCTGCATATCCACCGCTAAATACGTCATTGGCACCGTTTCCCTTACCGACTTCTGTGTCTACACTTAGAGTCAACATGAAAGAAGCCGTACCGGTCACATCGACATCTACGTGTACCAGTAACACCTGGAAGAAGGTTCAAGTACCACAAACGGCATGGTATACGCCAGAACCGCTAACAATCACGAGGGAGGTAGGAGGGAGTAGATACCCGCTACACTTCAGAGACCCTAGGGGGGTTTGCCATTGGGAAAACGGTGGGCGTAGTTTGTATAAAGGCAGAGTAGCAGAATGGCAATACTTGACTCGGAAGGAAGCGAAATTGGGCATTGCACCATCGACAAATTTTTTGAAAGGGACAACCCAAGTCAAGAAGAAGGCACATCGCGTGTTCGCCTACCTGTGGAAGAGCCCATCGCAGGACGATGAGTCACTTCATTTTAATGTCGTGACGTACGCATTGCACGAGTGCAATCTTCGTTATTTCCTGCCGTACAGAACACCCGAGGATTTGTTCCCGTCCTGGAAAAAGGTTTATGAGCTGTGTCAACGCCTGAATATCTGCAAACTGGAGCCGGCCAACAACTCCTAGTTTTAGTTGCGTTGATGTTTTGATTTTGCTTTCTTTATGCGTTTGCTTTTTTTTTTGTTTGTTGGTTCGAATGAAAACAAAAATGTTTAGAAAGGAGGAAGTGTGAGGAAAATTCCCTTCACAAAGTCCTAAAACGAATGTATCAGTATAAAATATCTAGTCCGCGTTTACGCTACTAGTTCGCTACCGCTTAACCGTTTTGCGCACGGTACTTGTGGGAAAGAATGAATAAGTTTAAGGCTGTGGAGACCAAAAGCATCTCAATTTTGAATTGTTCTTGCAAAACCGAGAGTGAGAGAATTTCTCGTCTTGGTTAAAGACTTGTAGTGTGAGAGAATTTCTCGAATTCAAGTACCTGAGGTACCTCGTGAGGAAGGAAGTAAGAGAATTTCTCGTCCTTTTCTCATCTCGGACTAAATTGTAAGTCATTCTTATTTTCTATTCACTCGCGCAATACTTATCCAATCATTGTAAATTACCGTACTGTAAATCGCGCAATTGATAAGCCGCGTACTTGCTTTTTTAAAAAAAAAACATTATTTTATTTGTTTAAACTTTATTCTATTTTATTTAACTGCGTTATTCCTATTCTCGTAAACTTTTATCATTGAATACATTGTATAGCTGTCGGGTCCGCCATTTTAAAATCGCAGTAAAATTCAAAATCTTTGTCCAATTCTTTTAGAAATAATTCTAGGGGCTGGTAAATTAGTTTACTTATGTTAATTCTTACCGGCTACCAGTCCTAGCCGATAAAAGTCGAATTATCTTTATCCACCGTTTTCAAAAAACACTAAGCGGGAATTTTGGATTCTACATTAGTTGTAAATATTTACCTTGTTATTTTTTTTTGGTTTGCGTATACTTTTATATAAATAAAAACATTGTGTGTGTTAATTAACAAACTTGGTCATATTCCTTAGTAGTTAAAACCCCAAATTATTGTCGAGGGTCGAAATTTACTGATTAACGAGTAATTAGCGTCACTAATTACTCGATCTGTTGCATTTTTCTGGAGAGTGTTCGTTCCTGAAGGAACCCTGGATAGACTGAGCATAAGCATTATTCAACCACTTTCCTTCTAAACTTGTCTAAACTTGAAACAATAATTATTAAGAATAATGAGTAGTAAATTTAACATCATTTGCAATAATTAACGGAGTAAATTAATAGTAAAATTTGGAATCATTTACTTGAAATTTTCACAAAACCAGGAATAAACCATTACAATACATGTTCATAACATTATCGAGAATATGTGTGCGGATTTTTGCTCCTTTGTAATGACAGAAAGTCATCCATTTCAATTTTTTAAATTAAAAAGTGAATTAATTTTTTATTTTTTAAGAGATGTAAAATTTATATTTATCACATTATTACATCTATGATGGTTCGAATTCCCATACATGTTTATGAGATCATCAAAAACATGTGTGCGAATTCTCGCTCTTTTGTGCAAATATCCACTCGGCACCAGGCATTGACGGAATAGACTTTGAGATCCTTATTAAACTCTCTATAAAATTCAAACTCATATTATTAGATATTTTCAATGACATGTACGCTACAGAAAGTTACCCTACAGATTGGAAAAAAGTTTTTCTTCATTTTATAGATAAACCAGATGGTAAAAATGTCAGGCCAATTACCCTAACTTCATGTACCTGTAAACTGTTCGAGACTCTAATAAAAAATAGGCTACAATGGTGGTCAGAAAGTAATGCATTTCTGCCTCACAGCCAGGCTGGGTTTAGAAAAGGCAGGTCGTGTAATGATAACTTATTAAAACTTGAAATTAATATTGAACAGGCATTCCTAGATAAAAAAGAAGTATTGGCTGCCTTTCTAGACGTTAAAGGCGCAGTCGACAATGTCAATTGTGAAATATTGTTGATCAAATTAGCCTCGGTAGGAGTACCAAAAAAAAACGATAAGCTTTGTTAAACATTTGACACACGAGCTATTTGCATATTGCCTAGAGAACGAAAAAACATATAGAGTCATTAATAAGGGGGTGCCACAGGGAGGTGTCCTCAGCCCACTGTTACATCTTATTTACGTTTCTAAAGCTACAGACAATATACCTAAAAGTGTGGAGGTATCGCAGTTTGCTGACGAAATTTCCCTGTTTCTCAGCAGAAAAAATTTCACTAAGAGTGTAGGTATAATGGAGAGAGCTATACAAACAATAAAACAAAATCTGTACGAAATAGGTCTAGAACTTGCTCCTGAAAAAACACGGATTGTTCACTTTAATAAAAAAAAAATAGAAATATAGCCTATAATAATATATTTTTACTACAATGTACGTAAAAAAGGGAGGAAAAGCATAGTTAAAAAATAAATGATGAAATGTAGGGTTATTATTATTATACAAACAAGATGACACATAGAGAATGATTAAAATAGTTGTAATATATTTCTATTTTTAAAATATCATTAATAACAGGTGAATTTTACAGAAATGGAATGTATTGAATGAATATTTAAATCGATGTACTTATAGTTGACTAATAAATTTTATCATAATAAACGATGAAAATGGTTAAAAAAATTTATTTATATATCGAGGCAACTATTTATGTATATAAAAAAAGACGAATAGTTTTTTGCACCATCTTATCTATAGTAAAAATTGAGGACGCTGTTTTTTCTAGAAATATGAATTTTATATCTCTTAAAAAATAAAGAATTATTTCATTTTTCGACGTTAAAAAATTAAAATAGATGACTTCCGGTCATCACGACGGTGCAAAAATTCACACATGTTCTTGATATTATTAAGAACATGTATGTATAATTTTTTTGATTGAAAAAAATTGGAAAAAGGTCCACAATAAAGTTTAGCTAGATCGATAGAGAATTTAATTCTCTATCGATCTATGTGTATGAATATTGGACCGAAAATTTGCAATTTTTTTCTTATATATGAGGCGCGTAGAACTTAGAGAAAATCTTCGCGCTGATGAATCTCGGGCTCGGCATTCGAAAATGCTTTTTGACGTGGAGCCTGCATTTCAAATTTTCGTGATCTTTTTGTTTATTTTATCGGATCATAGGACGTTTTCTATGCCGCATGGGCCTAAGAACTCCCCCATTCACTCACCGTACAGTGTCTTTGTCACTCTCACGGTTTGAGTGTGTATCTCACTCGCACTTTATAATTTTCAGCTCCTGCGCATGTGCAGAAGTTTTGTATAAGTGCGAGTGAAATAGAGAGATATATATCGCTCTCTGTTGCACCCAACGGCGCCGCAAGAGAAAAAGCGCGTTCGGGGCCCCAAATATTAAAATTGCCATAACTTTTTGCAGGTAGAGGATAGAACAAAATTTTCAATAAGTGAATTGTTCTATTTTCGATTCTGCACATTTTGAGCCTAAAACCGGGCTGATTAGTGTATTTTTCCAAAAATGGCAGCGATTAACAAAATTAATTATCAATAAAAATCATGAAAACATTACTAAAAAAATTTTTTTTTTCTCTAAAAATCAAGACTTACACGTCATTATTCGATAGAAATTGCCAGAAAATGATATTTTTGGTTTAATTATTTTTTAGGAATTTTCAAAGTGTCGACTGGAGCTTTTTTCAGTATTAAAGCTTCAGTCTTGAATATCTTTTAATCTATGATAGATATGAAAAAAAGTCATCAGTACTTTTTTCACTGAAATTTAATTTTAAACAACTTTTATAGATGGGAAAATCTATTTAGAAGAAAAAATACTCCTCAGTCGGTAATTGCTCAGAAGATACAAACCAGGCATTAATGCTCCCGAGTGTATATATATATATCTATGGCAAACGTCTCAATCCAAGACCCCTTACAGTTCTTCGAGAGAATATGAATTAAAGTGGCTAGAATATAAATCCGTTGAAATTTTTTAAAAATATCAATAATTATAGAAGATACATGAATTTAAAGTTTTGAATGTTGTTTCCAAGACCCTTTATAAAACCGCAGATTCCAGGGCCACTGGATTCCAAGACGGTCTTGAAGACTGTCTTGACCCATTGCGTGGTTCCAAGACATCACATAATAGTCTCTTTAAAGCATTAATTTAACAGCGTATTCCATCAATTCCGGAATTCTAACCTCCGAAGGAAACAGGATGACGTATTAAATAAATTTCATATCAAATTGGTCGACCAAAAACATTAAAAAAAGAAGAAATTGAACAAGATGCTATTATCCAAAAGCTTCATGAAAGGCTAGTTTTAAAGGCCAATATTTTCGGAGACCGGTCTTGGGAAAATATTTTACTGAACGCATGATTCCGGGACATGTGAAATAATACGATTGCTAGAAAAGATTGAATAAGAATATCTTATTCCAGAAATAAATGGAATCAAATACATCAGAACAAACAGTGAACCAGAGAATGGTTTTGGAATCGAACAAGCTTTTGAAAATGCTTCACAATCGGACGAAAAAGGTTGAAATATTCTCTATGCAATGTTATGTCAAACTAAAATGGATTCGATATTCCTATCATAGATATCCAGAAGATTATAATGAATTATCGATTGCAGCTTAGTTACAGGGTTCTGGAATCTAGCATTCTGTCAATAACAACTAAACATTCTTCAATTCTCTGAATTTTGACTAGCTTAATACTTGGAATCGTAGAGTATGACATTTGAAACTATTATATTATCTGAATATTTTCATTAAAGAATAATAAGTATAAAAGAAAATAAAATTTTCGTAAATATCGTGAAAATAATCGCATACACGAATCGGTCTTGGGATCCAATTGGCAAATAAGGATCAGTCATTATTAGATAGAACAGAACTAAATGTTTTACTTTTCATGCTGAATTCAATATAAATTCGATTTCATTCGATTATAATGAATATTTGTTATCGTATTCTTGATTTTTCTTAAAGTTTATCGATAGAGTCCTGGAATCTATCATTCTGTCAATAAAAAATATACACGACCGACCATAACCTAGTTTGATACTAGGAATCGTAGAGTATGACATTTGAAACTATTATATTATCTGAATATTTTCATTAAAGAATAATAAGTATAAAAAAAATAGAATTCTCGTAAATATCTTGAAAATAATCGCATACATGAATCGGTCTTGGTATCCAATTGGCAAATAAGGATCGGTCATTATTAGATGAAACAGCACTTAATGTTCTATTTGACTTGCGCCTTGTTGAATTTATGACTGCAATATGTTCTTATTTATAAGTCATAGGAATGTCATAGTATTTTACGTGAATCTGACGTGAAACTGACCTTCCCTTTGATCAAAGTATGATGTAAATATATATGATATAATTTTGATGACATATTGATGTAAGTTTATGGCTTTCCTGTGATATGACACAATTATGATATTCTAGTGATATAAAATTTTACTTCTTATTAACGTTGCTGACCTAACGAGATTAAGAGAAACTCTCCTTCCAACATGGCTCGTATTAAGTAGACTGCTTATAAATAGACTAGAGGTAAAGCCCCTCGAAAACAACTTGCTACAGTGGAACTCCTATAATTTCGAATCGCTAATTTCGATTTCCCCTTGTTTATTGGCAGAGCGATTCCCCCACTTTATAGTATTCCCCTCATTTCTTTTTTGCGTCACGTGATACACACATATACTACATAGTCACATGCATGCAAAAAGATCTGTAGCATATTTTAGGTTATAATTGTAGCATGTAGTGAAATTATAGACATTTTGTTTCTGTAAAGGAATTTTAATAGAATGGAAAGTGCAAATCAATTCAAAAAAATCCTTGACATTTCATTCATTCATATAGAGAATCTTATTTACTTTCTTAACATTGAAGGTTATATTTGCCATAACCATATTCCCTAAGAGAAAAAGAGAGAGAATATATTCCATTTGTCTCTCTCGATTCCCCCTCTTGCGACGAATAGTCATAGGAAGGGGATTGAAATTAAAGAGAATTCGAAAAAAAGGTCGTCGAATTTATAGGAGTTAAGAAGCTTCACTGTTATCGACCTGGAACTGTCACTCTCCGAAAAATCTGTCGTTATCAGAAAAGCGCCGAGTTACTCATCCGTAAATTGCCATTCCAACGGCTTGTACGTGAAATTACTCAGGATTTTAAGACGGATTTAAGATTCCAGAGTACAGCTGTGATGGTTCTTCAAGAAGCCAGCGAAGCGTATATCGTTGGTCTTTTCGAAGATATCAACTTGTGTGCCATTCATGCCAAACGGGTGACCATCATGCCAAAGGACATTCAACTCGCTCATCGTATTCGAGGAGAGCGAGCTTAAGCTGCTCCATTGATCGATGTGACATTACATCAAAGTCATAAGCTTTTATATTATTCACGTATTATTACATAAAACTTATACGAAGTTATTTACGATGCCTAATTGGTCTTAGTAAAATATAGTACGTCATGATTCATCTTATTCTGGTTCTTAGCGACACAAAAAATTCCTCTGCATGTGATAATAATAATTTATATAATAATCATTTTGTAGTATCAATCAATGATAAAATAATTTAAAATTGTTAACGATACGATAATGCAAGTAGTTACAATTTAATATTAATAGTAATAATTTGAATTTAACTAATCATTCACCTTGAATGAGATGCAAAGCATCATGACATACTATATTTTACTAAGACCAATAGAGCATGGACTTCTGAAAACTAGAATTCTATCAAAAAAATTCATACATAACCTATTCGCATTAATTCCACAAACATAAAGCCCGAACGAGTACTGTCCAATAACGCATTCATATGTAATTAAGATATGTAAATGAATTAATCATTTATACAGGACCAATTTAAAATTATTGTAAATATATAGAAAATAGTAGTTTTTGTGGAGACGGTCTTGGAATCAAGCACGCTCAAAGGATTCATTATCTTTAGATCAGAGAGTTCAAATTACCTATTTTTTACATTATATTTAGCAGAAATTTCTCTTTTTTTATTAATTAGATTATTCATTACAACATCCGAGATTTATAATAGAAGTTAATACATAAAGTCCTGGAATCTAGCATTCTAACAATAAAATTAAAACACTACTAAATCTCTTACAATTTTACTAGCATAGATCTTAAAACAGTAATGTATTTCTTCTAACTTTTAGGAAATTGAAGTAAGTCAAAAGAAAAAACTTTGTACAAGAACAATTAAGAATTATTGTACATTTTTTAGTAGATTATGTTTATTGCGCAATCGGTCTTGGAATCAAACACGCTTTAAAAATTCATTATTTCATGATTAGCAAGCTCTTACAATTCTATTTGCTACATTTTTTTTAGCCAAAATTATTCTTATCCAAGTAATACGATTATTTATTACATCATCCGAGATTCATGATGGAAGTTAATACATGTAGTCCTGGAATCTAGCATTCTAACAATCAAACTAATACAGTACTAAATCTCTTACGATTCCACTGGCATAGAGTTTGGGATAGTACTTTATGACTACTTACTCGTATTCTATTAGTGTATGTCAATTAGAAGGTCATTTGTACAAATACAATTAAAAGATCCAGGAGATATTTCAAAAATTATGATTCTTACTGAGGTGGTCTTGGAATCTTGAATAACTTATCAACATTGGATAAATGTACCTTTCATTTCTGGTTTTTCTCCTATCAATTTTTGTTCTTTTAGGAAGATCTGAGAATTTTCTTCTGCATAAGTAATTCCAAATCTTGCTATTTTTTTCTTCTCCATTGTGTCTTTAATGACAATCCTAAGTTCTTCTTCATTGGGTATGAAAAATAACCATGCATTTTCTGTAGGGAAATTTTGTAAATATGATTTTTCTGGATCTTCTTTGGTGACAAAACAATCTTCTCAAATATGCTGGTCTGATTCCAACAATATTTTTATTTCACATTCTGAAGCACTTGATGTATTTAACAGTGGATATGTCAATTCAAAAATTTGATTGTTCCTATCTCCACTACAGCTGGATAAATTTTCTTCTGAAACTAAAGCAAACTAATCCCGATAATGTGACAATAATAAATATTCTTTTTTAGGGTGAATGAAGATCGTATCTCCCTTCTCTATTTGTAATGGATAATCATGTCATCTATAAACAAAAAGTGGTTTAGATCGTATCTAGAAGATTCAAATATTATTATAATTCTCATATCTTCAGTTGTCGTGTCCGTACGCATTCCCATATTTACTTGAATTAGGATTGCTGCTAAGGATTGCTGCTGCATGTATGAATCGACAGGCAGGGTGTAGGGTTTGTTTGGTTTTAATTCATGCGAAATATCTACAGATACATGCAGGAACGAGTGTAAATAGCATGCATAAGAGCGTAAAAAAATACGAGAAGAAAATACGAAGTATCGTAGAGAGTTTATGTTAAAGCGAATTATAAAAAGTAAGCGTCCAAAATATATCTTACAACTAAACAAAGGAAATATGATATAAATATAATATAGAAAAAAGAAACTTTCCTGAGGTAAATATATCGTATCCAGCGGTAACTCACACTTCCTGGGGCTTCAAGAGACCTCGCGGCGATTCGCAGGGCGTGATCAAGAGGGTATCGTAGTATGTGGAGGCTTTAGTTTCAAGTTACGCTAAACAGATGTTGAAAGAAAAAAAAAAAGTCAAAAAACGTGATATTAAAGGCCAGGTGACGCAAAGAGTTCAGTCGAAGGATTCCTTTCCACTGGAAAGGAATAGACTAAACCCGCGTTGCCAATAAGGCAATTAGCTAAGCTCGAGATGGTTTATCTCGGACTAGTTAATCTAGTCCAACAACCAGAAAAACTAAAGTTTGTAATAAAGCTTTTAGTGCATAGATATCCAAGCGTCTAATACCACGTTGAGTCCCTGGATTGGCCAGAGTTCCAGCCAGATAGCACTTTTACCGCGTGATGTGGAAGAAGGTGAGAGTGTAGCATGCAAAACTGTTTGAAAGGACCTAGAGATCAATGTTTGTTTACCCAAAAATATGTAGAAGTGGTCTCCTGGCACTCGCGTGCATTTTTAGCGAGGTAAGCCCTAAGTAGGGTCAAGTAGGTCAAAAAATGGTCTTACTTAAGAATATCAGAGATAGCACGCAGGACCTAAGGAGATTCTATTGGACTGGTTGCCGCACCGATAATCTTTACGGAACACAAGAAAATTGCGAAAAACCCAGAACTCTGTTTATCTTAATGAATTGACCAAAAAGGAAAGAATACCTCCATGTGCGACTTGATTCGCCTTGGAGAACCTTGTCGAAGCTGGATTCGTAAAAAACGAAATTGAAGTGACCCCGGTTTGAACAAGAATTATTCAATTAATTGATTGTAAACAATTGACTCGAACTTTTCTTTGTTTATTAAAGCCCCCACGAGATCAACTGTTTAAGTTTGTATTGATCATTGTTACATTGGTAATTTTAAAGTGTGTAAAAGCCAATGATCTTCGTTGCAGGAAACGAAAAAAAAACGAAAAGAAACAAATTGTTAACGTAAGATGTTTACAAGAAATGGTAGGTTTTCTAAAATTTTCGACTTCGACTTTTAGTTGATCAGAATCAGCTTATTGTAAAGTTCGGAGTCAGCCAAGGAAAATTTATAGAGGAGAAAATGTTTTGATTGTTGTGAATCTTATTGAAAATTCGATGAGTATAACATATTATAATAAATTTAAAATTAGACGCGATGAGTTGTAAGTGTAGTTAAATTAATCCTGTGTTAGTTGAGTTCCGAATAAATTTTAACCCAATTTATTCCTTTTAAAATATACAAGCTGCGGAATGAGAAGCATTTGATGCCCAAGAAGGTCAAACACGCCTACATATATATGTGGTCATGTATACGCAACTCGAAATATACTTGAAAACTCAAATAATTATCCACCTTCCTCTTCATTAATTGTAATTTTTCAAATGAGGTGTTCAAAATTATTATAGAGAAAAGGTTATAATAACGTGGGCATTCATTATTTCAGAGTTAGAGTTTTTATTATAGAGAAAGTAGGAAGGAGATTTGTTGATGGATCGATAATTAAGAGATCTTTGAGTAAATTGATGATTTGTCCCGACGGTAATAAATTAGGAATTTGAAACTTGGGAATGAAGGGCTCTATTCTTCCAGTGTATTGCTTTCCCGGAGAAGATAATTTATACAACTGCAGTATAAGTAATAATTGTAAAAGATTTGAATTGCAGGCGATTATTTACGCAATAGCATAAAAGGCGTATTACCGATATTTGAATTATCAGGGGAACAATTATTTATTGCAGTTACAGATCAAATACAGGACGAAAAGCGGTTGAAAATATGATCGATGAACTTTATAAAATTTTTGAATATTGAAACAATATTTCAAATAGGTAAAATAACTCAAGGGCGTTTATCTTTATAGAACAAAAAAAAAAAAAAATTTTGAGAGTTTTATTGAAAGAAAGCGAAGGCGCGTTCGCGCTTTCCAGATCGTTGGAGAGGATTAAATAGATTTTCAGAAATTATGGTCATAGTTTGTCAAACAGTAAATAGGTTATTTTATTGAATTAGTTTAACGCCGAATTTAAAATTCGAATTAATGAATGAGAGAAAATTGGAGTTGAGAGAAAATGGGCCCGTCAGTGCGAAGGCGCGTGTAGATCGCCGCTTAGCTAATTATAAGTGGGCGTACGCCTTCAATCCGTTACAGATTGTATGGAACAGCGGGATTTAGCCATCTCTCGGAAAGACAAATTACTATGAACGATTGATTTAAGTGTAACAGTCACCGCCGATGTGGTATTACGAGTTACATTTGAGATTTTAAAGCGAGAGACTCAAAACGAGTTCCCAGGAGGCCGGGCGTGAACTCCAACAGGTATCACATGGAAGTAGTATGGAACAACTTTGGCGGACCCCACTCCTATCCCCACAACAAAGTAGGGATCAATTTGTGTCCGTCAGAGCCGTGCTGCGGGCGGTGGGGGTAGTCGCGCAGCACGAAGTGGGGGTAATATTTACATGTGTAGAAATAATTATATTAATAATTTCTCGGTATAGTTAGAATTTTTATTGTAATATGATCTATTTTTAATTATAAGTAGTACTGTAAGTACTTAAATTACATGAAATTATTTCAATATTCACGTATTATTAAAGCATGCGCATAATAGGAGCCTTATATTTGCAATTGAAAGCGTGAGATGCATCAAAGAGCATCGACGTGCCATCTAACGTTAAAAAATATAACGCGTGACTCAACGGGTGCGCTGGCAGTACCTGTGTGCAGTCCGTTGTTCGCGCGCAAGTATAGGAGGTGCCGTGTGGGCGGGCTTGATGCCACCGCTGCGAGCTGTCTGAGTGCAGTTTTTAGCGTTCAGACCCGCCAGGCGAGGGCTTATGAACGGGTAGCGTGTTATTGCCGCTCCGTCCGAGAGGTTCCCACGGTCTCATGAATTCCTTTTTTCAGCCAATGAGTGGCGTCTGTACGAGCTGCGTACAAACGCTTTTGCATATTTTTAACGGTTGTGCGCGGACTATTGACTGCGGCATGTTCAAGCACGTGTCTTGAGGGGTTAATTTCATTTTTATTATAAACAGAGATGTTCATTTAATTATTTATTGTACTATTGCATATACTTGTACATTATTCTAAGTGTATCATATTACATATTCTTATCTCTACATGAACATAATTATTGTTACATGTATTTTTATAAGTGTAAAAAATTTCTTACATTACTTTTACATTATTTCTTACGTATTATGACGTGTAAATACATATTAAAAATTACAACATACAGTACTTTGAAGTTATAATATTTTTTATGTTACAACTAATTACTCATTCGATACCCGAAAGGAAGTGTTGAAAAGTTGTCTTTTATACGGCGTTTCTTTTTTTGTATTTGAGTTGTTTTTGTCTCGCGGCGTGTAACGACTCGATTAAATGACGTTCTTCTAATAGCATCAAAAGAAATAAAAATGGGCTCTGAACGTTCACCAGTAATTAGTGATCGTATTGTTTTATAATTTAAAAAATTACTATTTGTATAATTGAATGTCACGCTTTTAACTTTACATATCTCAACACTTGAACCATCAGGTTTCTGTACGAGATACGTATAAAATTGTGGACCACAAGAAATAGAACATTTCATATAACTACCTAGGCCATTACTTTCTAGCTCGTCGGTTAAATCCCCAAGATAGTTACCCGTTTCTAGATCAATGCTATTTTCATTAGATACATAGATAACTGAATCAGTGTCACAATAAAGTGCGCGTCTACCTAATTTTCCTAAATAAGAATATAATTTTAAACGAGCTTGTGCTGTTGTATAAGCTGCGATGACAACATTTGTCGTAGGGTGTAATTCGAGAGATTCTTCTTTTTGTACATGTGAAACATATAAAACAGAGTTATTAACACAATGTCAACCTGTAATATCAATTTCAGGATTTATTAATAATTCCCTAAGTTTTGCACGATTGGTAACAATCACCGTTTGTGTAAGATTTTCGCGCTGTCCAACTTACCACATAAAGAATTCAAAAATAATTTTGCGACTGATCTTAAACCAGGATTATGCATTATTTTTTCAGCCTCTAATTTGATACCCTCAGCTTTCTCATAATTTTCTATGTACAATTTTTGTTCAGTGGAATTATTTTCGCATGACTTTGGCCAACCACTTGCCTCTTGTTTTATTTTCAAAAACGTGTTAATGTCGTCAGTGAAAAGACCACGTATACCTGTATCCCTATTATATTGAATCATCTCGTAATGCCATATCTCCATTACTTTGAAAACACGATAACCTTTTTCTACAGCTCTACGTACTTCGTCAACGACCCAGGTACAATGGAATATACGTTCAGCAATATCATTATGATAACAATTACCCTGATGACTCGTTTCGGCACAGGTCCTACATAATACAAACAGAAGTCTACCGTAAAATCTTGATGGTAGAACAGGATATGAAAGATCACAGGGCGGTAGAATCGAATATTTTACATGACCCTCAACAGCAGAAAAATCATTTTCATTTGGTAGTATTTTATTACATTCAGAATCGACATAAATTGTCGGATGACCAACGGGAACTTTTCCTGTTTTACACACGTACGGATAAAGCGAGCATACATCAACATATTTTATTTTTTCTAACTTATCTACATCACGTAACGTTACGAACTTTTCAGTGCGCCCGCCAAAAAAAGCATCACGAGGTTTAAGTGGCGTGTTTTGTAGCAAATGATGTACATTAGTTGATATTTCTGAACTGGGATTATTCTTCAAAAATTGTCTGTAACTGCATTTCCACTCTTCTATTAATGTATAACCGAATGAGCGTATTCTATGTGAAGTAGCACGGGTTAATTCTTAGCGCTGATTAAAGGTTTCACCGTGACGAAGTTTTTCATCTCTATTTACACAAAAACACAGTGGGCAACCATGCCAAAGACAACCGTGAAATTAAAATACAATTTTGTCTTGAGTTTCTGGATTATAATAATAACCATCTACTAAAGTACCGCAGGGTACGCGAATTTCTTTGCGACGAACGGCATGAGCTATCATATAACCGCGTTTTTGTTCCTGAAAAATTAACCATGAAATAGCTATAGGTGATTGATTTAAGGACCATCGATACGCTCCCCGAGGAGGTAGAATTCCTATCCTATTAGCTTTCAGAAATTGTTTTCTAAAAATTTTTGAACATGTTGATGCTAATGTGCAGCATTCAGTGAAAGGACATACGTCACCACATTTAAGTATCATATCTCTAAAAGTTATGCGAGCCCGTCTTGAAACAGTAACATCAGCTCTACAGTAATGAATAAATTCTTTTTGAAAGTTGAAAATGTAATTGGACGGTTTTTGTCATTATACCACGATATAACAGACGCACGTTCTTTTGCACTCATTGTATCAAGGGTATAATATTTCATATCAGGAAGGGGCCCTTCATAATTGATATTTTCAGGGATGTTAAATAAATGAGGAAAATACCCTTCTCTAATTACATTGTCGAAACCAAAGGCCTCAGGCAGGGCCCTTAAAGGCATTTGTGAATAATTTAAACTATCTAAAAAAATAGCATTATCTATGTGTATGACAATAACTTAACTGCCGTTTAAAATGAGGTTGGGGATACGTGTTTTTTCATTTTCTATTTAAACAACGCAAAGATTGGGAACGTGCAATTTTGTTGTCTTGTCGCCTTTAATATGCTGGTGCTGCTGTGTTTCAAAATCATAAGATAAAAAGAACGCTTCTCGAAGGCTTGGATATTTCGAGAACACTCATATAGCATTGATGATTCAACGGCTGATTACAACTACAAATATGACCGTAAGTTTCATCACAAGCATGCTGTTTTTTTTTATCTGTAGTATATATTTTTTGACGAAAATATTCGTTACGAATTTGTATTAGATTACAAATAGTTAAATCTTCATCAGCACCAGTCAGGGTCGCAGAGTCTTTAAGTAAATGTTTGTTATAGCAGCTATCACTCGGAAAATATCTAGTACATTCATGACACATGCGCGAATTTTCAAGCCTGCAGACAGGTAAGCTGCCGCACTAAGAACATTTCGAATGACAACAATGCAATGCTGGAGGTGTAGAATAACTTTTATTACAGGCTGAACAAAAAGAACGTGCGCCTATTGCAGCACTGAGATTTAATATTAGTTCATAATGATGCGTTTGTTGATAATATAAAATGAATAAAGTTCTAATGATAGCACCGTGACTTTCTTCAACAACGCCCCGACCATCAAATAAAGGTGGTTTTCTCTTTCCTAATGTATAAAAGTCATAAATTACAATAGCTATATTTTTACGAGCAAAATATCGCTGGAAAGCATTTATTCTATCAAGCCTACAGCCATTACGAGGCATTTTAACACCAGCTTCGCTTACCAACTCTAAGGCTGCATCGCCGACAGTACACCAAGGTCCATGATCCTCAGTAATAATTTGATCCCCATAATCAACATCAAACCACTGACCTCGCTTAGCTTTCGACCTCGTGGCTTCTTCTCCATCGCTTTTTTCATCATCCGTGGAATCAGAAGTTAGTAAAATATATTAACTTCGCCTCTCTATAATAATAATAATTTTAAGAGATCCTCCAGACATATCATTTGCAATGGCATTTGAAATAATTATAAATAACCTACCATAAAAGTTGAGGAACGGTAAAATACAGGTCGCATTACCTTTATCACTGCCAGTCAAAGCATGTGCCACTTCACGCATGATACTAAAATTTGATGTAAGTGAACTATGTTTGTGTGCTCAAGCTAATAAGTGGCATGACACAAGTAATATAATACGTCTTAATAAACGTAATAGACACAGTCAGGATAAATTACCCCACCTCTCAAGGTGCGATTCTGGGTAAAAACGAGAAATCGCCGGTAATCGATGACGTTAATATCGAACAAGATTTAATAATGCTACTAAAAAAAGGGCCTCTTTTGTATTAACCATTACAATCGATACAAGCTGCTTTGTCAAATAATCACAAGACCGAGAACACTCTCACTTTAATACTTTTCAGTTACTGACTGTCCAGAAATGAGGCATGAAAATGCAGCAGTTGTTTACGTTGCATTTATAAACGATTATCTTAAGAATGAAAATATTATATTGTCTTCAAAAATTCTTACACATACTGAAATCTTTGACATCCTGTACAAGCACGCTTAAAAAAATAAAATAGAGATATAATAAACAAATCTCCAAAAGGTTTTACGATTGCAAAGATCATATCCAAACCTTTGGATCATTTACTGAGCATAACTTGACTTAAAATAAGAAATATTAAAACCGTTATTGTTGCAAAAATCACGAATTAGAAGCTTCAAACTACATAGCCAGGTCAGCGGGTGTTACGTCATGGCATTGAATTATTATAATGTTGGAGAGACAAATCAAACAAGACGTTCGAGTTGTTCATTCAGTCTCATCGCGTTGATAGTATAAATACTAAGTGCTCTAACATGGCATGAACGTCGATACCCACGTCATTCCAACATCAGATAGAAATTTTAACGGACGACAGCCAGTGGCCGGATATGGATACTGCTGGAACACAACTCCAAAAATCGACGCTCCGTGGTCATATCTTTAAATTTCTTTTTTTAACATCTTATGGTTTGAACGCCTCACACTCAAAATCAATCATCACTGGTGTTCGTTTGAACTACATCAGTAATAAATTCGAAGTGTGTGTTTAAATCATTGACGCCAAGTGCTCAGGAGTGATTTTTAATGTTGAAAACTGGAACGAGTTTACGGAGAATCTGCCGCAGCTAATTAAATGCTTTAACAACTCTGATGCTGATTATCGTAAATTAGTCAATAAAGAAAACAGTTGTGCTGGCTATTCCTATACTTTCATGAAAGAAAATTACTCAAAAAATATCATTCTTTAACAGATACAAAATTATCAATAAATGAGTTAGATAAAATTTATGATTCAGTTTTAGCACGCCTCGACCAAGGGATAAATGGAATATTATGTTCTACAGCTTATCAAAATGAATGTGAGAAGTAGAATGCTTACTCCCAAGTGCTAGAAAGGTATTTACGCCTTATCAAAATTGAAAATCAGACGGTGACAACACCAAATTCAATTAAAAATGGAAATTCTTATGATAGCGAAAAATCATTGTATGATAAAGTAGGGAAGTCGATAAATAAATCGCCTGATCATAACATTGATCAATCAGTTATTGATAGTGTTTCGAAAAAATTTCAGTCAAAGGCAAAACTTCTTTACAGACGTTTCAAAGATATGCCTGATAATATTATCACATGGGATAATACAGGTGTTGTCAGTATTGAAGGTAGTCGTATCCCAGGTTCAAATATTATAGACCTGTTGAACGATGCTATGAGGTCTAGAAAGAATAAATACGCTATAGGCAGAGATCAGTTTGCACGCGTCATTCATAGAGGCTACGTGTCACGCAAGTACATAGGAAATAAAGAGTTATATGATGCTGAAACAATAGGCACATCTACGCTGACACACTCAACCCGTGGATGCCGGCTTATCATACCAGATATAATAGCTGAAGGTTCCTCGTCAATGAGATCGCAAAGTGAATCAGATATTAATGAAGGTGATGATTTTTTAAGTGCACGCAGCGCCAAATCACAAAGAGGCTCAAGTGTTTCAAAGCTGAAGTGTAAAAAGTGTTGGTTGAAATTTTCATTCAAGTAATGACGGCCCTAAAAAAAATATATTATAGTCCCGAACACCCCGCCAGCTTTTCTGGTGCAACGCGGTTCTTGAATTATGTGAAAAATACACCTCACAATAAAATAAAAAAATGGTTAGAAAACTAAGATGCTTATACTTTACATCGTATGACGAGACGTCGTTTCCCAAGGCGGACGTATAATGTTTCACATGTAAACGATGTATGGAAAGCAGATTTAGTTGATCTACGTATTTAGGAGTGTTCTGCCGTTCTTAAAAATCGGGGCAAAAGTTATTGGTAAAGAAGCCCTCAAATCAGGCCTAAATATTGCTCACGATGTACTTGACAGCGGTTTGTCCTCCGAAGAATCAGCACGTACGCGTTTACGAGAGTCAGGGCAAAATTTGAAACGTAGAGCAGAAGAAAAAACTAATAGCTTAATGAAAGGATCAGGCTTTATACCGCGAGGTTCAACATCAAATAAACAGTTGCTTATCGACAGCCGTTCAAAAAACATCGGCTCTCAAAAAAGAAAAAAACGCGGTACCAAAAAAGTTAAGAAGTCAAAAAAGCAGAACCGTAGAGGAAAGAAAATGAGTAAAAGCCGTAGAATTGAAAGAAACACGTGAAAAACCAAAAATTCAAAAAAGACAAGTAAGCGTAGCAGATATATATTCAAAAAATAACCATGGCTTTTCTTCATGTATATTCATCTGAATGTGCGAAAACAGAGTTGGAATTATTCTGTTCCATCTACACAAACAACAATTAAAGGCTCTCAACAAGTGTTTCATAAGCCAATTTCATCGTTAACGGATAATTCACCTATTGAATTTGTCGTTCAAGTCCAAGAAGATGGATACATAAACCTTGCGCATACTATGTTGACTTTAAAAGTCAAAATTATAGCGGATTATCCAAATGGATATTGTTTATTTGCTTGGGATGTCACACCCGATTTTTTAGCGAACAGTATTACACATTCGAATTTGATCCGCCATGGCTGTCTGCGGCTCGAGGTACGCTTTGATGACGCCCTAGCTTCAACTATGAACTGTATTAGTTATGCTGACTATGAAAATATACTTGAAATTGATTCATCTCGCCAAATTTTTGTGGATTTTGCTGGTAAAGCACATTTTTGATGAAATACAATTATATAATTCAATGAAGTGATCAGTATTGAGCTAGTCGCTCGCGTCGTAATACGTTAAAATCATAACGAAAAGAAATAGCGTTCATTGCTCGGGAATCAAACATTAGCGGTCACAGGATATTTTTTCCAGAATTTCCATATTCACTATTATCAGAAGCAAAACAACACCCGAATATTTCGATGACAACGCAACATGGTATTCCTTGGTACGAGAGGTCATCATCAATCAAGGCCGTATAAAATAATCTACGGGCTATTACACACGCTGCTGAAGAGATTCACACTCGTGGGTTCATGCAGAAACGTTTATTAGAGACAGTCATCTGCGAAAAAATTATAAATATCGACGACGTTTCTAGTAAACCATCATTAACTGATTTGTCAACCGTTGAGATCATTTGCTCATATCACGCTGCTCTAAAACACAATTTTATGGGCCACTGCTCAATGTCTGCTGCATGGTATTATAGTGCTTGGTTGAAAAATCATTCAACAACGCCTGGTGTCTTCCAAAATAATTCGTCAATAGCTGAAAAATCTACAGGCCAATCGACAGATAACAAAAATTGAAATTGCTGCGACAATAACTGCGAAGAATGTGATAAATACACTACAAATTATAGAAGCCCTCAAGTATATCCCGGAACATACTATAAGCATATATCCAGCCGACAAAATCCCGAAGGTGTGGACGAAACCGACAGCACTTGTCGTTAATACTGATGGCCACAAGCAACCAGGGCAACATTGGGTTGCCATGTACGTCAATTAAGATGGAGTCGGCTGCTACTTTGACAGCTATGGACTGCCGCCAATTATTCTAAAACACCTTAGACGACTTCGAGAGAATTGCAGATACTTCCGACACTCCATCAAACATTTACAACAAGAAGATTCTCAAGTTTGCGGGAAATATTGTATCATGTTTTTGCATGGTATGTCTATAAATTATCCACTTTGTGACTCTCTATCTTGTTTTAGTCGAAAATATTCTGAAAGTGATAATATTGTAAGTGAATATTATATAATATGTAATAATAAAAAAAAAATATAGAAGTATATATTATTTATATATTTATAAGTCTTTTATGAAAAAAAATAGTGTTACATATGTTAAAAATGATTTTGTGGGTAAAGGGATAAAATTTCATCGAATATGTTTATGTAGAAATAAAAATATGTAATATTTTACACTTATAAAAATATGTATAACAATAATCTTGTTTATGTAGAAATAAGGCTATGTAATATTATACGTTGATAACAATGTAAAAATCTATGTAACAATAAAATAAATAATTGATTGAACATCTCTGTGCATAATAAATATAAAATCATCCCCTCAAGACACGTCCTTATCTATGCCACAATAAATAGTCTGCGCACAACCGTTATGAATATGCAAAAGCGTTTGTGCGCAGCTCGTACAGACGCCGCTCATCGGCTGGAAAAAAGTCTTCATCAGGCCCCTACCACACGGCACTCCCACTACTTGCCCCCGAACAATGAACTGCACACAGGCACTGCCAGCGTACTCGTTGAGTTACACGTTATATTTTTTAACGTAAGATGGCACGTCGATGCTATTTAATCCCTCGCAGGCTTTCAATTGCCATATAAGAGTCCTCCTATGCGCATGCGTCGATAATACATGAATTTAAAAATAATTTCATGTAATTGAAGTACTCATAGTATTTATTATCATCGAAAATAGATCGAATTACAATAAAAATTCTAATTATACCGAGAAATTATTAATATAATTAGTTATACATATATAATTATATACCCCCACTTCGCGCTACGTGACCAACCCCACCGCCAGTGGCACAGCTCCGACGGCCACAAATTCATCCCCACTTTGTGGTGGGGATAGGAGTGGGGTCCGCGAAAGTTGCTCTGTACTATCATGGAATTAATGTTTCAATAATGATTTTAAAAATTTCGAAAATGCTTTGAGGAGGATCCCGTGAAATTAAATAGCTTGATCAGGACCCTTCAAAAATTCAATTTCAATAAATCGGTGAGGGAGAAAGAGCAGAAGGTGCAGCTGACAGCTACGAGCAGCGCAATTCGACGGCAATTCTCCTCCTGTGCTCACGCGTTGTCGAAATTCTTCCTCATGACGAAACGCAAAGCACGATTTTCGTGGAGAGGGTTGATCGTTCTGAAATTAATAATCAGCTTTTCAAATTCAGGTTTCGTCGTAAAGTGGTGGTGTGTATAGATAAGTAAAGAAAGAGAAAATTTATATACATGAAAGAAAAGAAAAATTAAATTCGACATAACACACTCAATTAATATTGGAAAAAGCAAACTATTCCGACTTCGATGGCTCGTCAGAAAAAAAAAATGGATTACGAGTGGACGGTAATCAAGGATTAATGTAGACTGTATATTTTTTGGATCGATAGGATGCTAGAACAATCGAGACTGTAGAACGGGTGTGAAATGAGTTGGCTGACACGGTTCAACAGTAATAATAAACAATTTATTAATCACTAACATAACAGTGATAAGTAAAATAATTAATTAAAGGGTATATCTGAGATTTGACTGATATGAGTTCACTAAAAACAACGTCTTTGCATTGCCTGTACAATGTTGAGTTCACTGTTATTGTACCCAAGGAGTTGACTGATATTTCTTATCATGAGTTCACTGATGATTTATCTAATGAGTCAAAATCCCTAGAAGGTTGTAAGTTTTCTAGGACTGGTCCCTTGACTAGGAGTAGTCTGAGCTTTTATGAGTTGGCGTCAGTCACAACGCACAAGCGAATTGTTCTGGTGTGGATCTTGTGTGTGTGACTGTCCATGAGGTTCTGAGGCGTCGAAGCCGACATCGTTTGCGTCTCTTTCAGCGACGATGTGTGATCGGACCAACTTTAGATGACTGGTGATATGTGATGAAAGTTAGGCTGCTTGATGAGTTCCCAATCATCTCTGTAGATGATTGACTGATGATTTATTCCATTTCTGAGGAATATTCTGGAGAGTCTTCTCGTTTTTTACTCGAGAGTTTGTCTGCGTGAGTTGTCTGTTAGTGCACACGTACCGAGTTGACTGTTATATTGAGTTGTCTGTCTGTTGGTATCATTCGGTGATGCCAAGGAGTCGTACGAGTACAAACACGTACGAATATTGACCGATATCGACTGTAACTGCACAAATACAACCAATGACTCACTAAATGAGAGTAACTAACGAGAACAGACGAATACTGACTAATATACCTGAAACTCATGTTCTCGAAGATTCTAGGTCCTTCGGAAGGGATATCAACGCCTAGAAATCACTTAGAGTACTCTAATTGGCGTTGATGAGTTGGCAGGAGAGACCTTGGGTTGTCTAGGTATTTGGTGGGAGAAAAAATGTCCGGCTATAGAGGAATAGTCCTGACCAAGTCAGAACACAAACAGATCATTTAAAATTGGATATTGATATCGAAAAGCTTCGAAACGACAAGCTAAATCGATTTCTCGGTACAACTGATGTTCGAAAAGAATAAAATGATCCATCAACATTTGCTCATCAAGTATTGAAGGTAATTGAAGGTAAAAAAAAAAAAAAACATGCAATAATGACAACTTACCGCTTACATAAGAGAACTTCTCACTCTACAGTACATTTATAGATTAACAAAGATTTATTTTTCCGTGTCAATCAATGTCAGATTATATATTATTCATAGTTTAGTATAGGCTATTTTTTATGATTCGAAAACATTAAGATTTATTGAAAGTCTTCACATAGTTATTGAATTTCTCTAGCTTGTATTCGATGCCGTATTGATATTGTGTATAAAATTGAAGAATAAGGACTGCTAAGTCATTTTCTGTTTGGAAAAAAATATTAAAAATGAGAGGAAAAAGCCACCGTGATGCTTTAAATTTCAAAAAATCAGGTTTAAGGTAATTCCAATTACTCCATTTCCGCTACTAACCGCTCGCACCAAGTAACGTTTCTCCTTTTCTGCTTCGTTTATGAGTTCTTTAATAAAATATTTTTATTGGTGTCTGTTTGTGAATGTATTCGAACTGGCATCGCTATGGAAACATTCTATATTCAGTATAGTGTAAGACCGCAAGTTCTAGATCTATTTATTTCTATATATTTACAATTACTGTAATCGGAGGATTTTCTATCATTTTTATTAATTACCACTAGTACTGAAGTTCTTGTCCCGCTCTTTTGACTATCCTCTCCTGTTCATTTCGATTGCCACTGTCAAGAATTTTCTTGCCAGTGTTATCTTTCACGTTTATAACTCATGTTGAATCACGTTTGTGTTAAGTAGGCCAAATTTATCCATTAATTCGAAATTTGTGATTAGAAATATTACAGAAAAATTAGTGATGTAATGACAATATAAAAGTTATTCCACCTAATACCCTTAGTACGCTTTTTCCGCTGTCCAGAGGGTTAACAGTTACAAAGACTATTGTTTTACAGTTTAAAGAAACCGTCGACTAATCTTACGTTAAAAAAACAGTGAAATTAATCCCGTTAACGTCATTGAATTGACTGTAGCTCCATTTCGATCTACAGAAACTTCTGAATACTCAATAAATAACGGAAAAAATAGGTTTAAGCACAATTTGTCTGTGCTCACACGTTAAACTTTCCATTATTACGAACAAATTCGTATTGTTATAAACAATTTGTAATTGGTAAAAGTCATAGTTCATTAATACATCATTAATAACATGATTATGTGAAAAGCATTCAAATCCATGTGATATAAGCATTACTTAATCAATGACTATAATTTTCAATTGTTTACAACAAATTTATATTGATGTAAACAATTTAGGATAGGTAAAATTCCTATTTAGTTATGAACAATAATGTTTAGCCAGTGTCAAATTGATTTTCGAATGAAATTGTTAATTTTTTGCTCAAAAGTATTTTAAATAGTTAATTTTTCTCTTATTTATTATTAGTTTTTTTGTTATAGGAAAAAACGGATCAACTGAATTCGTTCAAATTCCTTTCAGATCTTCTTTATAATAATATCTTCCGAGTAAATTTTGGTTGAAGTCGATATCTCGATTCGTTTTTGAAATATCGGATATGAAAAAACGTCCATACATACATACATACGTAGGTACACATACACACATCATTTAAAAGATTGGTCGGTATGCTTGAAATTTCTGAAACGTGGAAATATAATAAAAATTAACATTCCACTAATCTACCCGATTACAATAACTTCCGAATGAAAAGTTAAAAATACCAAGCAATAAAATCTGAAATGGATGTACACGTCGGCGATGGCTAAATGCATTGGCATAAGAGTCGTAAAATACAATTCTTTACACTTTGCAGCAATATTTATAAGTCAGCAATGAATAACTGCGTGGTCATTGTGTGAGTATTTGTCTGCACGTTATAAACTTTTAATGGGAGTCACGTTGTCGACGAGAATTTTTATTGTAGCACTAAGTAGTTCATGGTACAAAAGTGAAGAAATTACAGATAAACCTTAATGGGCTATATTTTTTTAATTTTTTGATAATACAACAGTTGAATATGTAAAAATGTGTAAATAAATGACCGAAAGCTATGTAGTAATACCACCTCCAGTTTTATTAAACAGTAACATGACTGCAACAAATGAAAGAGAGTTCTCTGATGATGACTAAAAAAAGTTCAGTAGCGTAAGCTCTATGCGAGTGTTCACAACTGAACTAATCTAGATCTTTGACAAAGGTTATTGATGTTGGAAAGTTCATGAGAGTAGCCTCATTAGCGTACGAAAGTTGACAGGATAGAAATTCATCGACATCAGCCACGTGTTTACCATCCTTACATTTAACTCCGGTCATAATTTGACACGTGGTACCATACAACTCATAAAGAAACCTCGCGATGTGTCCCTCATCGATTTTGTTGCGGCTTCACGATAATAATCTACATAAAGAAAATGAAATAAGTTATTTTTTTTTTTTTTTTGCTAACAAACGGTTTAAAGGACTGAAAATTACACCCGAAGATCATCTCCTAAAATGATGGTTTGCAGTCTTCACATATTTCTAATAAAAATTTTCCAAAAAGACTTTTACCGTTGAAAAGAACGCAAAGAATCATGAAAAATACCTTGTAGAAATCCATTTTTTCTTTATTAAAAATAATGAAATGCTCATATCTCGAAAATTATTCATTCGTTCTGTAATAGGATTAATTTTAAAAGAAAAAGATTAGAAATGACGAGATACGTGTCATTGCAATTTCCAAAATAACATCGAAATCGATGAAAAAAAAATATTCCCTTTCTTGTCAGATTTGTATCAAAATAAAGAAGATCAATTATATATTCATTGTACGCATTACATACATTATAATTATTATACCGATGGTCAAGACACAATGATTTTTTACTCGGTGTACAATGGATAGTTGCTATATTCTGACATCCTAAGATGCCACAGTAAGAGTTACATTTATCTCCAAACGTAAAATCTACTGGATTTCCAGATTCATCTGGTCTTAGAAATGTATAACTACTTCTGAACTATGAATAACGAAAAAGATTAATGTATCGCGGAAACGAGAGTTGATTATGAGTCATCTTTTGTAATTTAATAATATTGTTCCTCAAGTGTAAATTTAGATTATCTCTTCGTAATAAGACACTGTCCAAAAAATGTTTTGTAAAAGTTTTCCATATTCTAAACCCATAAACACCTAAAAGTTGAATTTATCCAGTGGTCTCTTGAGGGATCATCATTATATCAGTTCCTTTATCTGATGGTTTGGCAGACCCGATAGCTCCAGGACAATGACCAGTCCAGGAATCAATCGAACGTGAAATTTTTTTCCATCATTCTGAAAATGATCATTATGTTAACTTTTTATGTAAATATAATATTATATCCATATTAAATTTGCCACCCGACGTTAGTTTTCCAGATTTTGATACTCTGTATAATACCGTCTATTATATAAAGTAATGAGCTCTTTATAGTTTTTATAGCGTAGGATATGTAGTTATGTGTCAGAATTGATTACCAACAATCTTGTAGAATGCACTTCCAATGTGAAGCCACTTTATTCAGAATTGTATATATTGTCTAGACTACATGTCTAAATCTTCATCTGTATATTATCAACAGATGTTACTAATGTTTGTTTGAGAATTTTACGATCTCCAATGGTTTTTCCGATACACATCAACGGCAGATTTGAAATTTTTTAAAGTATATTTGCAGATTTAAGCTTTTTTTTTCTTTGTATGTTTCACTTTGATGCAATTGATGGGCCCAACGCTGTAATTGTCGAACGAGTTGTACTTTTCTGAATTAGGGTTGCCAGGGAGTATAAAATAATGTAGCGCTACTCATGAGTAAAAGTCCCAAAAATTTTGTCAAAGTCACCCAATATTAGCAACCAATAGGTTACTTTTCAATATAGCACTTTTTTCCATCGAATAATTATCAAACTTGACGAAATTACTAGATATTTAATAAGTTACGGATATTTTTTTCATCCTTAAAACTTTTATGACTATCATAAATAGTATAATTATGCCTTAACATGTTAGTATTTGGCTCGAAATCGCAGCAACATTTTTCATCTTCTTGAAGTGCCATTCTTATTCTAACCAGCGTAGATATCAGACCTAAACCCATACGACTTCTGACTTTTTTTTATCGACGAGATCCGAGAAAAAACTCTCTTCACCGTCGTATTACTTATTGGGAAACTGTAGAAAGTCAATGCAAACATAAAAATTTCTTTAAAATCATAATTATTTGAAACATCTTTCAAAGTTATTAATTTCGTCCAAAAAGCTGCGCTTTTTTTCGAGATGTTATTCGAGAATTCACGACTAAAATCTGTAATAAGTAGTGAACGCCACTGATGTTCCATCTTCTGAAGATCATTTGGATTTACCAAATGCGATGGTAGTTCTTTAAGTGGCAGACGACTAGGATTGAGACATACAGTAGATGATAAATTTCTTATTTTCCACAAAAGTTCAATATTATTTTTAACAATCCGTTTTGATACTTTCTTGCAGGCATTGAGAACTGATAACATCTTAATCTCACATGTTCCAAAACGTCTCGAGCGATTATCTTATTTTGTTGTGTATTCGTCAACTAATTTGGAAAATTCATACCCAAAACCAACTTCATTAATTGGAAGGTAGATTGATCTGAGCGAAGAATCTACATCAGTTTCAACATTTTCTACTGCTAATATCAGTTGATTGTAAATTAATGAAAACGTTACACGATACATAGTGTATTCTAATATACCTATCAGAAATTTGTTCTCTTAACAGTAAAGGTGATGCCACATTTTTTATTAAGGCACTACATTCAATTCGATGTAATTTTAAATGATCGATTATTCCTTTTTGATTGTTATGATCATTATTAATAGCTATAACTTCTTTCTTGAAGAATACAGATAAATTTGTTGGTTGAAGAACATTTTTTATATTTGGTTGAGCTATAATTTGAGATACATTAAATTTATGCTCAAATGTTAATTGATGTTTCATTAAATCAGATTTGTGTGCTCTAAGTTTAACTGGACATAACTTACATGTCTCTGTACCGTCGCCAACCTTTTCTTGTAACCAACCAACAAGTTGTGGATCAATGAGCCACTTAGATTGAAAAGTTTTTTCGTACTTGCAACATTTACCCATTTTCAGATTCTCATTCTTCTCTTGTACCCGGAAAACCAACACGTTCGTCATATAAATAAAAATTTATCACTTATAAAAATGATTTATTATTATGAATCGAAACTATTGAGAATTCTCAAAAATGAAATGAGCCTAACCGTTTAAGGATAGGGAACAGTGTGCCGGGTCAGAGCAAATGGTAGACAGGTCTTAGTTTAACAAAAATTATAACAAGTTTATTTAACACTATCAACAGGTACACAATAATACAAGTTTGATTTCTCGAATACTTGGTGAATGTCTGCCACTGATTTATCACTGAATGTTTATGAATGTCTATTAATTAGCTCGACTTGGTGTGTTCAGTATTATTGACCTCCCACACGAGCTCAACACGCTTCTCAAGTCAGGCAAGAATATGATTGTGCACGTGGCGTAAGCCTAACTAGCGATGCGAAGTGAATGTAATTTATTTCAGGTAAAATAAATCTTGAATGTCTAAAATAACACTTGATGTAGTTATCGAATGAAGTACTGAATGTTTCTGTCGATTCAGAATGTCACTTGAATTAATGATTGATTCAAAATTTATAAATTTAAGTGAAAGAAATTAGAATGGCGTGTACACGTGAATGAGAACACAAAAAGAATTCACTTCATTCTATAGATTGAAGATACTATGAATTGTCTCGGAATATTCGTTGATTAAGTTTTAGAATGACTAGATGAATAATTTATATTACTTTGAATGTCACAAGCTTCACAGATTGTCTCACAAGAATTAAATTTTGATGAATAACTATGAATGGCGTCTGAATGTCTTGAGAACAGGAAGAAGAATAAAAGCGCGACAGGAACTTCACAGGTCAAACTTGACACCAGATTTTAGTCAATTGAGTGACTAGAATTTGAGAATTTATTGATTCTCTGGTCGATTGATTATCGACTCAGTATCAAGATGGCCGTCGGAGTTCCCTCAGCTGATTATTTGAATTGAGAATTAATTAAATCTCAACAGAAACATTTAAAAAATCTTATAAATTGATAACTAATGCCAGGACAGTAATAACAGGAAGTACATTTTAATTTGGTTTATTTTCTTATACTTATGTTACAATATAATTATTAAGGTCATTCAATCACTAGATATTCAATAATGATAACTGTTCCTAATCACGATTGCTTGAGTGTCTTGATGTGATGAGTGTTTGAGCGTAAAGTGTGTGAGTGTGGATGTCAGCGTGGGAAATGCGCCACACAAGAAACTGGGTTGATCTTGTGTCAAGTTGGACCCACAATTTATGATGGAGTGTAGAGAGAGAGTGTAATTCCCTTCAATGCGTTTGAGTGTCTCAAGCCGGTGCTGAAGCGGCAATTTTATTAATCTTGCTTCAGTGGTGTTCATCTGCACCGACTGTATGTTTGTGTTGCACGTGACGCCCACGATTCTGCGACACGTAGATCTTCCTTGAGTGTCGGATGAAGCATTGTGACTCACTGGAAGTCTATCTGACTTCACAAATGTCTCTCTGTTCTTTTTTACCTTTCTTCTGTTCACGAAAACTGTTATGTTTCAAAAGAAACCTTACGTGTTGGGAAATTGTTGGCCATACACGTTGACACAAGTGTTGGGGATGGCGCCAGCCCACCAACGGTTCCATTACATGAACGTTAAGTGACAGTGTAGGCATGGCAGTCCGGGAGGTCCTGCCATCTGAGTGGACGGCGCAGAAAGTAATGAATTTAAGTTTTTAACCAAATTATTCTTCAATAAAAAAAAAAAACTTTATACTGCTAAGGGCTACTTTTGCGTCCTCTCTTTTCATTACACTATATCAAATATACATATACAACGTTTTAATTTAGACATAGATTATAGTGTCACGTCATGTGGCACTACGCGCTCATTCGTTTTTAAATTCAAGAATTTAAGTAAAGAAGTAGACTTAAAAATTATTATCAATAATTATTAATAATTTGAGAAATATTTCTTAATTTTATTTTATTGATTTTGATTATGTTTAACAATGCTTCAAATGTAATTTAGTATTTCAAAGAAATATGAAACGTTGTCGGAAGCATTGTTCGCAAAAATATTCAATTACAATTTAAAAGAAATAAAAAGAACGAATTATTGATTTTACTCTAACCAATCAGAATTAATTATTCAATTAAAACTGTAAAAAAGGGATGATGCTATCTGCTAGCAACAACCAAAAATGTCCTTTAAGTGACACTTTAGTTTCGACAATCAAAATATGAAGACGTGTGGAATTGTTTATAATGAAAATTATTTTGAATAATTACTTGTAGTCAGTATTTAAATGAAAGGAATACAATTTGGATTTAAAATTATTATTTAGATAAAAATATCAAAAGTAAGTTTTAAATATCACTATTATAAAATTTTCAAAGTAAGTGCAATTTTATATTTTAACTATCATTTGAATTATTTTCAAAATTATACTTGATCTTTAATTGATTAAATTATTAATTGGCTATTTAATTCATTTGTTATATTAATGAATATCCTTATCAATTATATCCCATTTATTAATTTATTTTCAAATTTAAAATATTCTTCTATTATTATTAAAAAATCCTAATACAACAACCTTTTACTCTATCCCATCTATTACACTAGGTGTAGGCTAAAAAGGAGTGATTTTTAAGATGTCTTTTTAATAAATTATGACGTCACATTTTTGGGGGCTCGTCCGGGACACGAGCGGCTTTGTTGTCGATTAATTCAAAATTAGGAAATTCGAAATTCCTTTTTCAAAATTTTCATTTAAATTTCTATCAATAATATTTGAATAATGATATGTCTAAATCGAATAATAGACCTTTAAATTGAAAACATGCAAAAGATAATCCAGAGGATTTCATTGAATTAATTACGAATTAAATAGCAGTAATACAAGGAGATAAAAATAAAAATCCCTATAAACCTCAATCGAGAAAACCAATAAAAGAATTGAGCAAAGAGATTTCACTTCCTTATCCTGCATTTGCTGATAATATTTTACATAGTACTAATACTGATAAATTGCCATATGAATTACATAGAACTAAAATTGATGAAGAAATATCTGATTCAACAGATACACTTTTAACTAATATTGAAACTTTGCTAAATAAAAGCGTGGAAGGAGTGATACAACACATAGATAATATAAATTTTGAAAGTTCTGATGAATCATTATATTCCAGTACAATTCAAGAAGAATCAATAAATTATTCGATCGTAGATAATAATACGGGTCAAGTATTTAATATCAGTAAAAATACTCCAAAAATTTACTTAGTCACAATTCGGACAATACCAGAAATCAGTCAAGGCCAATATCGATTAATCCGTGTAACATGGCACTATCGAATAATTAATATACAGCTTTAAAAGAAGCACCTTCAACTGTACCAGAATTTGATGGTGAGAATATTACTCTCACTGAATTCATAAATTGCTGTAGTAAAGCATTTAGTTCGACCCCAAAAGCAGTAGAAACATGTTTAATTAGACTTTTAAAACGAACATAACAGGTGATTTGAGAGAATCTTTTATTGGAAGAACAATAACAAATAAAAAAGAATTTTACGATCATTTGCGAGGTATTTTCACACCGTCAAAATTAGAAATTAATTTATTAGGAAAATTAGGAAAAATCTATCAAAAAAGAAATGAATCGGTATTAAAATTTTCTAATAGATTAAATAAGATAGGTCAATCGTTAGTTGAACTTTATAGATTAGATTGTTAGGTCCGAATTAATTATTAATAACTAAATAATTACAATAAAATGAAATTTAGTATGGTAGTGGCCAAAAGGGTTTCGGAGACTCGGACTAACAAAGGGTTTTTGTAGATATTGGAACTAGTCCTAATATCAACAAATATGATTGTGGGGTCGTTTCCTGAATACTTTGATTCGTCTGTTTGTTCTCAGTCCAGCTCAAGGTTCTTCACCTGAGTAAAAGAAAGGGAAAGAATATGTGTTAGATATGCAAGTTATTCTTACGGTTGACAATTAGTTGTAATATGAATTTCGATGCCAAACGAGAGAGAGAGAGACATCAATTTAGAGGCTCGAAATCGTAGATAGAAGAGAAGGATAAGCGTTGAATTGAAGAGTACAAGTTAATAACTTTAATTTCACTTTTATTTAAATGTAAAACACTGTTTAATAACACATTCTTGTAATTATAATTTACCGAACTCAATCGGATTTGTAAAACAAGATTTATATAATTTGTCGAGGGTGAAAACCCCAGAAAGTAAATGATTAGATAATAACTATAACTACTATCGGTTTCAAGCCGATACACACTGAGTCTTTACGCGAACCCAATCGCGATTTGATTTCGAAGACATTTCAACGGATCCTGAAAGACTTAAGTTAATGAACTCTTCGTCAGGATAACTGAAAAAATGCTTGAAGACTATCACTTATAACGCGACGGGTTAACGTGCGCGGGCAATCAACCTACGTTTTACCGTTTGCTTGAGCTGATTAAGCCTCGAGTAATGTTTTGAGGCGGTTTTTATACTGTTCAACGTAAGGCGTTGGCCCTGGCTATTTTAGGGGTAAATTGAGGACGAGAATGGAAAACTACCAAGTTTCTACATCAATGTCGCAATGAGATTTTAAGACATTGGAAATGAGGAAACTGTGGAGTTAGGAAATTTCTCTTATGTGGAACAGAGCGATGAACCGAGGAGAGTTCATATTTCGCTGATGTTTAAATGAGGTTAAAATTAATGTTTAGATGAATTGAGACGCGAAAATGTCGGACATACCAAGATCATACTAATCAAGAATGTGATGCTTATCAAGCACAAATTGAAAAAAGGATTGCAGAAACTTTATTAAAACGTCTTAGACCGGAAATGGAACAACGTATGTCTAAAAAATCACAAACTTATCAGCAAAATATTATTGAAGCAATTCAAGTAAAAGATCAATTATCTTTTTGGAATGAATTATGTGAATCAGAAGATGAATCATCTACTAAGAAAAGTAGTAAGAAACAAGAAAAAGTTGTCGCGATACAGTTAAATGAACAAAATTCCAAACAAAATAAAAATTTTCAGAAAAATAAAACTGTTCCCATTCGTGAATATTGTAAAAAGCCAGGTCATGATATTGATAAATGTTTTAAAAAGATAAGAGGTAGTAATAATGGTACTGATAGTGATAATTCTCAGACTCAACAAAGAATAATTTGTCAATATTGTTAAAAGTTGGGTCATACTGTGGATAAATATCGTTTCAGAAATAATCATAATTCAAACAATTCTGTAATTTGTCAAAGTTGTAAAAAGAATGGTCATACAGCTGATCAATGTCGTTTTTGATTGAATCAATCAAATAATCAAGAACCATGTCAACAGTGAAGTAGAAATGGGCATAACGCTAGAAACTTAGAGTCAATAACAATAATGAAGAGAATAGAAATAATAATAACATTGGTCAAAGACTAAATCCAAATATTATTCGTTTATTATGTAATAGCGCCGGTCATACATTTAGAAATTGTCTTGAATGATGAGTAATTTGTTCTTTATGTCATAAAACCAGGCATAGTAAAGAAGATTGCTGGCATAGATTGAATAATGAAAATAATCAGGGAAACGAGGAGAGTCCTTCCTGCTCGGGCGTGCAGAAAGGCAATTCTCGAAATCACCGAGTTTTGAGAAATTTGTCCAGAAGGATGTTATATCGATGAATCAAAAGTTATAAAATTAGTTGGAATAAATGATATTTCTGTTTATAAATTAGGAGAAGTTGAATTAGGATTATTAGGGGGAGAAATAAATTGCTGATTACTTCCAGATGATTTTTCAATTGAACAATCAGGAGTTTCAGGTACGGAATTCTTTGAAGGAGCTAAAGTAAATATTTGTCATGATAATAAAACTATTAAAATAAATAATGAAGAATATCCTTTATTTTGGAATGATGATTTAAAATCTAAAAATAATTCATTAAAAGTTCATATTACAAAAGTCGATAAAAATTATGCAAATGCTTTTCAAAATTTTTCTAAAAAAGATAAAATAGAAGTAGAACAATATATTGCAACAATTAATAAAGCATTTGCTGAAAATGAACGAATTGAATAAGAAGAATATATTGAAAGAGTAAGTTCTGAATTTCTAGACTTATATGATACAGACGACGAAGACAATATTACTTTTGAAACGCATCAAATGTTGACGATTAGGTCACAAAACTTAGACGTTGACAATATTGACTGTGAATCAGATAATGAATGTGTAAATAATACAGAAAAAGATCATGTTAAAGGTGATAAAATTGATAATAAATATAAAATAAATAATAATGAAATAGACCAGGATGCGGTAGAGCCAGAGTTAAATCTAGATCATGTTGATTCTAATAACTACCAAGAGCCAAAACCAAAACTTAGTCTTAATTTCAATTTTTTTATTGACCAGGATGAAGACGATTAATAGATTAATAGTTAATAGATTACGGAAAAAAGCAAAAGAAATTGTAATATTTTATAAATCAAATAATCCAACTGCAACTGCAAATGAAATTCAGATTCATAAAGATAATACTGATAAAGCCGTAGCTCAATGTTTTGTTTAAAATTTAGGATATGAAATAGATTAACGACTGTCTCGATGTGACAATGTCACTGAGGCTTCAGAGAATAGAGATAAAAAGACGATTAATTGCGCGAAAAGAAAATCCTAAAAGACCCAAATAGTACAAAAACTGAAGAAAATAAAGATGAAGACAAAAGTAAACCCGTTAAATTGGTAACTAATAAACAAAATATGGTAAAGACAAAAATCCAGATAATAATAATCAAGTAAAGACAGAAGTTGTTTTCCATTCATGTAATAAGCCCGGCCATATGAAGAAAAATTGTCGAGAGAAAGATAATTATTCAAAAGAAAATTGTCAGCTTTGTGGTAAAACTGGACATGCTGCTAAAATTTGTTTTAAAAATCCAAATAGAGTTTCATTAAATGTAAAATGTCAAATTTGTGGAAAAAGTGGTCATATTGCTGAAACGTGTCGATTAATTACTAATTCAAATGAAAGTAATCAAAACAAATCCTGTAAATTCTGTAAAAAATCAGGTGATGACATTTCCAGCGGTTTTCGTCTTAAATCTAAAAAATATGACGAACAGGAAAACTCGAACGTGTCTCGCCAGATGGGCGCGGGGTCAGAGACACTTCAAAAGCGTCCGGTGACATTGACTTCCGAGGAAGAAACGGAAAGCGAGTACTAATCATGAGCGTGAAATTAGAAAATCTAGACGATCTACCGTATATTGTTGTGGGAAAAACAAATAAAAATAAAGATGTCATTATGATGATAGATTTAGGGGCTTCGCCAAACTCACTTAAGTATAGCTATGTAAATGATCCCACGATGATTGACAAAAATAAAATTGTTGAATTACATGGTGTTGCAAATGTACCCATAAAGACACTCGGAAGTGTAAAAATAAAATTGTTTGATAAAGAGACTGTATGTCATGTGATTCCTGATACTTTAGGTATTCCGCATGCAGGTCTTGTACGATCTCGATTTTTCGCAACTCACAGGGTAAAAATTGATTATAAAAATAAAGTAATGAAAAAAGATGATTTTAAATATCCGTTTAAAAATGCTAATAGAGTCTAGGATGGAGTGATGTACATTCTCCCTCGTAGTGAATCGACCTTTTTCGTAAAAGTTAAAAATAAAGATATTGTCGAAGGTTATGTTCCAAGATTGAAAGCGTGTAAGGGCATATTTTTAGGCAATTATTTAGTACGTGTTAATAATGGTCGTGCTTATATGCAGGTATTCAATACGACTGAGAGCGAAGTGGGATTGAAAATTCTTACTTTATCTATACAGTCAGTAGAGAGTATACATGATCCTAAAATTCATCGAGAAGAATATTTAAATAAAAATTAGAAAATTAAAAGCCAATCAGATTTTAATGAACTAAATGTTAATTATTCTAATACAAAAAAAATTTGTCAATTGTTGAGACTTTTGAAAATAATAAACGATTTAAGAAAATTATAAAGTTGTTAAGATTAGGCCACTTAGGCAAAGAAAAAAGAAACCATGTTGAAAAAATTTTTAGAAAATATGCAGATCGGTTTTATATTCCAGGCGAACCATTGGGTTCAACTGATGTATATAATCATAAAGTACCAACTACCTCAGATATTCCTTTAACAGTAAAACAATATCGTACACCTCAGTTTTTAAAAACAGAAATTGAAAGGCAAATTAAAGAAGAACTCGATACAGGCATTAGTGGGCCTTCTGAGTCTCCTTATAATAGTCCAATCTGGATCGTGCCTAAGAAACCAGATTCGCATGGTAATAAAAGATGGCGAGTCGTTATAGATTATAGAAAATTAAATGAAAGAACAATTACTGACGCTTATCCTTTACCAAATATTACTGATATTCTTGATCAATTAGGAGGTTTAATGTATTTTTCTGTATTCGATTTGGCTTCTGGATACCATCAAATTGAGATGGATCCAAAAGATAGCCATAAGACGGCGTTTTCAACCCCACAAGGACATTCGGAGTTTAAACGTATGCCGTTCGGTTTAAAAAATGCACCAGCGACGTTCCAAAGGTTAATGGATACGGTTTTGACTGAGTTGCAAGGTATGTCGATGTTTGTTTATTTAGACGATATCGTCGTTTTCGCGAAAAATTTAGATGAGCATGAAAAAGGATTGATGATTTAATGCAACGTTTACGTAAAGCTAATTTGCAATTGCAACCAGATAAATGTGAATTTTTACATAGTGAAGTAAATTATTTGGGTCATATCATTAGTAAGGAAGGGTTGAGACCTGATCCATCGAAATTAGATGCAGTAAAAAATTTCCCTATACCGAAAACGCAAAAAAATATTAGAGCTTCTCTTGGTTTAACTGGATATTATAGAAGATTTATTAAGAATTTTCTAAAAATTTCAAACCCTTGACGCGTTTATTAGAAAAGAATGGAGATTTTTAATGGTCTCACGCAGCACAAAGTGCTTTCGAGATATTAAAGGAAGCTTCATGTGAAGCTCCAGTATTACAATATCCAGATTTTTCAAAACCATTTATAAGTACAACAGATGCTTCAGGCATTGCTGTTGGTGCAGTTTTATCTCAGGGGGAAATCGGTAAAGATAAACCTATGGCTTATTATTCAAGAGCGTTAAGAGGCGCTGAATGAGAATATGGTACATATGAAAAGGAAGCTTTGGCTATTGTCCAAGCTGTAAAAAATTTTAGGCCTTACATTTATGGGCATAAATTCACATTAGTTACTGATCATAAACCATTGATCTGGTTTCAATCTGCAAAAAAAGCAAATGCAAGAGTTCTTAAATGGCGTTTAAAATAAGCAGAATATGATTATAACGTGAAATATAAACCGGGAAAAATTAATTGGAACGCGGATGCGCTGTCGCAAAATCCGGTAGAAATTGTAAATATTACTACTGGTGCGCAGGCAAAAGTCGGAAATGAAAAGAAAGATTACTTTGATCTCGACTTGCAAATGAACAATAAAGTCAACGATTTAGATAATTTATTAGAAAAATCGTCAAAAGAAAAAGAAAACGGCGGTGTTATTCCCAAAAAAAGGGGTAGGCCGCGTAAAGGAGCTGTAAACACGAGTGAAACCATACTCAAGTAAAGGGATAGGCCATCGAAAAAGGTGTTAGACTCGAAGGAACCTGATAATGTAAATACTCAAGGTATCTCTAGCGATGATGATACGAGATTTACTGGTTCTGAACACTCCCATGATTCTGACTCTGAGTCTGACGTCGAATCAGACAATGAATCGGATAATCCATTGGAGAATGTAGCTGTTAAAGAACAGAAAATTAAGAATATTAGGTCGAATATTATCTTATCAAAAGAATTATTTAAGTATAGAAAAGATAACCTAGTTTATTTTGTTGATGAGAGTGGACATCCTTGTGATGAGGGCTCTGAAAAATTAAATGACCTCAATAAAATGCCTTTAATTAAAGCTCCTAGTGTAGGGAGTATTTATTCGTTTAAAGTTAGTTGGAAAGTTCATTTTGCATGTATAATTCGAGAATCAAAAGGAGAATCTATGATTCGAGTAAAAGGTCATATAGGACGGTGTTTGGTCAATTTGAAAGTTATGTTAAAAGAAAAGAATATTGACACAGTTCCAGTTGCTTATTCAAAATATATAGAAAATATTCCTTGGGATGACGTTTTAACAATGATTAAAGAAATTTTTGAAAATGAAAATATAAAAGTAATTATTTGTCTTGAAACTATTAGGCACGTTCCTCCAGATGAACGTAATAAAATTTTTGCCAAAGCACATTCTTCACCTATCGGCGGTCATAAGGGTGTGTCTAAAACGTCTAATAGATTAAAGCATAATTATTATTGGGAAGATTTGAAAGGTGACGTACAACGTCGAATACAGCAATGATTAGATTGTCAATTAAAAAAACTAACTCGTTTAAAAAATAGACAACCGATGATTATCACAGATACTCCGGGTACAATTTTTAAAAAAATTGCAATGGACATAGTAGGTTCTTTACCAGTTACGTCACGAGGAAAAGAATATATATTAACAATTCAGGATCAGTTATCAAAATATAGTGTCGCGATTCCGCTTGAAAACATGACTGCGATTTCGGTTGCAGATGCATTTATTGAAAGATTTATTTGTGTGTTTGGGGCACCAAAGATTTTATTGACTGATCAAGGTCGTGATTTTATCAGTGCTGAGATTCTACAAAACAGCCTAGCAATCGCATCAACCCAGCCTGACGAATTCGCATATAGGTTCATGAAAGGACCTTGATTCATGGCAATTTTGGCAGGAGAGGTTATTCATATTGTACAATGTGTAGAAGTAAAAATTCGACATACAGAAGTCTGTTATAAGAGAATTCCAATCTTGAGAAATAATCAAAGCTTCTTCCTATCACCAAAAACTCATATTATCACAAATCATGCAGCTTGAATTCCTTGTAATTCGCCATTATTACAATTGTATAGAATCAGACAGACCTGGTATAAGTTTATGCCAAATCCTGTCGAAACAGCACCACCAATGAGTCTAACACCAGACTCGAAGATCACTTGGGAATACAAAAATCCCGTTCATTTGGCGAGTAGCGGAATTTATACATCTGAAGATTTGGAAGCAATGAGAAACAGAATAATGTTCACCATGGAGCAAGCAGCAGTTTTAGAGACCGTTGCAGGAAAGGCAACAAAGGGATCCATATCCAATAAACCGTCAATTTATAATATGCTCGATAAAGAATCGTCGGAAAAATTAGCTAAAAATGCCTGAGAGAAGACCTGGGGAAATTTTATTAAATTTGGAACTATCAGTGCAGGATTCATTGGCGTTTTCATGGTCCTGAAAATATGCAAACTAATGGTAGACACCATTGTAAACGGTTATACACTCCGTACCGTGTACGGATGGTCACTGAAACTAATAGGAGCTCTTTGGGACTCAATCACATATTTATTAATTCATTTGGCAAAAGACAAACCAAACAAAAATTCTTCGCCAAATATGAAGATGTCAGATATAGACGTTGAAAATGGAGAAGATGGTACAGAAGCCCAAGCTAGTTCTCCACTATATCCAAACATAAATAAACTAGAAACTGGAATGACAACTAGGGTATTTGTAAAATGAAAAACTTCCTCCAAAATTGGCCTACACCATTTTTACCAATCTCCAGGAGGATGACAACAGAGCTACCTGCCAGCCACCAGAAGGACTTTAAAATATATTGTAAGTTAGTTATAAGAAGTCTATCATTGTAAACCGACAGATGAAAAATAATTTTAAATAATTAACAATGGATGTATTGAGTGTGACTAATCTTATAGTGAATGTTTTGATTTTACGAAACGTCGTACTCGATCAAATTTTGTCACTTGTACTTCTGTCTTACGCGGAGGGGTGTAATGTCTGAGTGTATCTCAATAATTTTCTATAATTATTTAATATATACATATATTTTACAAGAAGGTTAAAAATGAAACTCAATGATTGAGGTTAACGATTATTACTTAAGTTTTTTTTTAAATTTCGTTAAAATAGAAAAGATTTCGGAGAATTTTTGAGGAAATCATCTTTTAGACATTTTATTGCTTTGGAAAATCCACGTGGCGAAAAAGCAATAAAAGTTTAAAAAAAGAGTGCGTGACGAAAGAAGAGCATTAGCTTTCCAAATTAGGAAAGGACCATGTGAAGGGACTTGTGCGCGCCTGAAGCAAGGGACTTCTAATAATGTCATCCTCGACTAAATAAATACGTGAGATTTGATGCATCACTCAGTTGTCGGAAAAGCAAGATCGAGATCAGATCATCGTGAAACATTGCTCGAAAATTGTTAGTATTATTTTGTCTTGTATCGATAATTTTGTTGAAGTTAGTAAATTTTTATGTGAAGCCAATATAATTTTCAAAATTGTTAATAACGAATATTTTAATAAATTTGCGAGTAAAAACGAGAATATTATGCTGACTGGAGCATCAACGGAGGACCAATTAATTTTAATACATTTTTACCTGAGCAAAGGAAATCACCTGTTGATAACGTTTTAATTGAATTATTTTAATAATTTTCATTTAATAAACTTTGTTATTGTTTCATATAAATCACACATTTTCACTTTCTCTATCGAAGATCTCCTCATCCCTGTCTATTGGTCGAAAGGCTAGGACTAAAACGAGGAATTTAAAGTCTCTAACGTTAAGCATATGTATCTCATATTGACACCTTTAAAGAGCAAAATTACATAACAACCTAAAACTTGTCAGAATAATTCTGTTATTATTGGATAAATAAATAATAAATAAGAAACTAATTCAAATAATGAAATCGAAAATAAAAACGTGTCAATAAATAATGATAATAATAAGAAAAATAATGAAATTGTTATCAATGATACTCCAGAAAGAATTTTAGAAGTTATAGCAGTTTTAAATACAGATTATTTAAATGAAACAGGAAAATAAATTGTTGATAAAATAATAAATAATTATTCATTGAATTTTCGTTTAAAACATAAACCATTACCGTATACAAATAATGATGAACATGAAATAAGAACAATTAATGATAATCCTATTTATATTAAAAATCATAGAATTCCACATATTTTAATTGAAGGAGTTACTCAACAAAGTCAAGATTTACTTGATAATATAATTGCTATATTTTCAGTTTCTTCTTATAATAGTCCAATATAGTGAATGCCATAAAAACCTGATTCTAAAGAAAATAAACAATGGAGAATAGTAGTTGAATTTAGGGCATCAAATGCAAAAACAATTCCAAATAGTTATCCTCTTCCAAATAGAACTGAAATTTTGAATAGTTTAGGCGGATCTAAATATTTTACAGTTCTTGATCTATCATCAGGTTTTTATCAAATTCCTATGAAAAAGTCAGATCAACATTAAACTGCTTTCTCAACTCCTTTAGGTCATTCAGAATTCATTAGAATTAGTTTTGGACTTATTGCTGGTCCAGCCACTTTTCAAGCTATTATGGAAAAAGTGTTAGCAGGATTAATTGGAAAAGAATCATTTGTTTATATGGATGATATTGTAGTATTTTCAAAAGATTTAGATGAACATAAAAAAAGAATTGATAATTTAATTGATAGATAGATTAGAAGATGCAAATTTAAAATTACAACCAGATAAATGCCTTTTCTTAAAAGAAGGAGTTTGTTATTTAAGACATTTAATTACTCAAAATTATTTAAAACTAGATCCTAAAAAAGTTGAAGCAGCTAAAAATTATCCACGACCAACTACTCAAAAGAAAGTTCGACAATTGTTAGGATTTAGAAATTATTATAGAAGATTTATTAAAGACTATGCTAAAATTGCTAAACCTTTGAGTAATTCATTAAAGAAAGATGTAAAATTTGAATGGACTCAAAGAACTGAAAATTCATTTAGTTTATTAAGAGAAAAATTATGTACGCCACCTGTGTAAATTACTTTAGATTTTACTAAACCTTGTATTATTACCACTGACGCATCAGGATATGCTATTGGAGGTGTTTTATCACGAGGAAAAATTGGTCAAGATTTACCAGTCGCTTATGCATCAAGAGTTTTAAAAGATTCAGAAATTAGATATGATACTTATAAAAAAGAAGCTTTAGCTATTGTTTTTAGTGTTGAAACATTCAGACCTTACGTTTATGGGAGAAAATTTTCACTTGTAACAGATCATAAACCTTTAGTTTGGTTCAAAAGTGCAAAAGATGTTAATGCACGAGTTTAAAAATGGAGATTAAAATTATCAGAATATGAATATGATGTTTTTTATGAACCAAGATAAATTAGTTGTAATGTTGATGCATTATCAAGAAATCCAGATCAAAAGAATGAACAACATGTTGAAGTAACTACAAGATTACAAACTCAAAAAAATAAAGAAAAATCAGAAAAAAAATTAGAAACAGTTAATAACAAATAAATTATAATCAAGATACTGATAGTGATATAATTGAACCTAATAAAATTATTAAAACATCCGCTGGAATTCATAAAAAACCCCAAAAAAGAAAAAGAGGGAGACCAAAGAAAATTTTACCTAGAGAAAATCATAAAGATATTTTTAAAGAACAACGTAAAAGACAACCAAGAAAGAAGAAAGAAAAATTAATTATGAAAAATCATGAAGAAAAATTTAATGAAAATAAAAATTTTTCATCATCAACATGTAGTTCAGATGATAATATAGAATATTTAATAAATGATAATAATGATAAAAATGACGATGATAATAATAATGACAATGACATTGACGATGAACAGTCAAATGAGAATATAAGTGACGATGAGGAAAATTTATTTAAAGGAAATACTAAAAATGTAATTGACATAAAAGATTATTTTCATTTTAGAAAAGATAATTTAGCTTATTTTGTTGATTTATCAGGAGAACCATTAGATGAAGGAAGTTTAAAATTAAGAGAAATAAATAAATTACCAAAAATAAATGATTCACAATTTCAATTACAATTACAAAAATAGTAGGTTAGCTATGGCATTATTTAAACGAGTAAATAATAGATATTATTTTGCCTTACCAATTAGAGATAAAGAAAAAGAATCGACAATAATTTTGATAGAAAATATAAAAGAAGTATTTAATAATCTAAAAGATAAATTAATTCGATTGAAATTAAAATCAATTTGTTTTGCTAAAAATAATAATATTGAAAATTTTTCATGATATGATATTGTTACAGAATCAAAAGATATTTCTGATCAAACAAATATTAAAGTATTCATTTGTTTGGGTACAATTATATATGTTCCAGAAGATAAAAGAGGTGCAATATCTTTCGAAATGCATAAATTACCTATAGGAAGTCAACATAGTGTAACCAAAACTTATCAAAGGATAAAAAGAAATTATTATTAGGAAAATTTAAAAGTAGATATACACAGACGAATTCAACAATGTTTAGAATGTCAATTAAAGAAATTTGTTCGTAAAAAGAATAAAAAACCAATGGTTATTACAAATACCCCAGCTACTTATAATATAAAAATCGCTTTAGATATTGTAGGAGAAAGATAAAAGACTAAAAAAGGAAATAAATATATCTTAAAAATTCAAGATTCATTTTCTAAATTTTGTGTAGCAATTTCTTCAAAAGATACTCAGGCTGTAACAATTGCTGATGTTTTTATTAAACGATCTATTTGTATTTTTGGTCCACCTAAAGTTATTTTAACAGATCAGGGTCGCAATTTTATGAGTGCCTTGTTACAAAACGTTGCTAAAAGGTTCGGAATTAAAAAGTTACGAAAAACAGCGTATCATCCACAATCATACGGTTCATTAGAACGATCACACCAATCTTTGAATGAATATCTTAAGTTCTGTTCATCAATCGACGATGAATGGGATGATTGGATAGAATTAGCAGTATTTTCTTATAATACTAGTTATCATTTTGGCATTTAAAATGCACCCTATACAGTAGTTTATGATCAACAAGCTAGATTACCATCTAGTGAACCTATAAGAGAATGTGAACAATTACCTACTATGCAAGAATATTTAATTGATTTAGTGACAAGATTACATGAAATCAAATTATTAGCTTATCAAAATTTAGTTCAATCAAAAGAAACGTCAAAGAAATATTATGATAAATATTGTAGTCCTCAAAATCTTAAACCAGGTCATTATGTCTTTTTACAAAGTGGACCTAATCCTGGAAAAACTAAAGATCAGTATTCAGGTCCACATAAAGTTCTTGAAATTTTGGGAAAAAGGAATGTGGAAAATTAAACTGAAAAACGAACACAAGTTGTTCATAAGAATAGATTGAGATATTCATCCATTAATCCAGAAATAACACCGAGGCATAAAACAGGAAAAATAAATTTTAAAATAGGTGACAACAATGAAACTAATCAATTTTTTTTACAGATGATTATCAAAATGATATTTGCTGCAATTTTATTTTTATTAAATCTAACATCCGTTTTTTGGATAGTTGGATGTAATTGTAAAAGATCAACAACAGATTCAACTACATTTTCAATCAGTGAAATTCGAGATTGTGAATTCCCAGAAAGAGAAGTTAATATTTCTCAACCTATTATTTAATTATTACAATCAAACCAAATTTCTTCAATTGAAGTAATACAATGTAAAACTGAAATTTTACGGACAGTTTATCGTTGTCGAATGCATTCTCATATTTCAATTGTAAAAAAACGGGTATAATGAATATTTGTACGGAATTTCTAAAATAAAATGTTCTGAAATTTATAAAACAAGTTCTTTAAATCTTGGAAAAACATTTTTAATAGATTTTAAAATAAATGATACAACCACAAGAAGTGTAACTTACCGGTTGTAGATGTAGTTCCCAGTTCCCGCTAGATGGCGCTGTATCGACCTGCAGTCGGTAATTGTTGGGCAGCGCTGCTGTTGTGGCGGGTGAAAGAATTAAAATTTTTTTTGAATATTATCGACCTGTAACGACTATCGATCACCAGGCGATAATTATTACCAACATTTTTTCACTCAATGGCGTTGTAATTCCGGCGGTTTAATATCCATATTTATTTCACACACAAAAATTTACCAATCACTGTTCTACACTTGAGCGTGTACACTTAGATATGTGTCCGATGATCTCTGTTGCTGAACTGACTTGTTGGGAATCTGTTCTGTTCATATATAGCCCCCTTACTCTAGCGACCGATAACTCAAACACATTTTTCTAACAGCGCAATTTTCTTTGTAACATTTGAAAGTTTTATCCGCAGAGGAGTACGTTAGATTTTAATTCCCAGAAAAATATTATTCATAAATATTATTGATTTGTTAGCTTTTTCAAAACAAACGACGTCATGGACATAACAACGCTTCTTTATTCGTTTTCTCTTCATGTAATTGTTAAGTACCCTCTCACAGAAATTCTTTGACTGATAGGATAGCATTTTAACGCCGATTTATATAGCTCTTACTCTAGCGGCCAATTATTGAAACACATTTCCTAACAACGCAATTTCCTGTGTTCCATGAAAAGTACGTCATGTTTCAATTCTCAGAATAAATTCAAATCTTGTTATCTGTTAGAAGGTAATATAAATAAATTTCAAAACATGTAAATTAAAAAATATTTTATTTTATAAATATTGTTATAGATTTTAATTGTATTACATTAATATAATTATGTATATATATATATTTTGTTTAATCAGTCATCTTGTTTTGCGGATTTCTCTGAGATTTTGTCTTCTTGCAATTCAATGAACTTGAAATTATTCCATTCTCCACCAATGTAGAGAAGGGACAACTCATTGCGTTTGACGAAGTCCAGGAACATGTTGAATGCAACATCATCATTTTTGAACACTTCAACCAGTCGTTGTAGTAGAAAAACAATGAATTCATCATCCAAAGTTGCAATGACTGCGTCACCATGCTTTGCTTTTACTTTTTTCAGCCCTGACACTTTATATGGCTTTGTTGTTTCCAATTCTGACATTTTTTTCATAGGTTTTTGCGTGTTATTGGCGATGCTGTTGATGTAATCCATTTTTAAGTTCCTCGACAATGCACTATTGAATAGTTTATATATTTTTATTCAAAGGTGTACACTTAGATTTGAATTCGATGATGTCTGTGACTGAATTAACTTGTCAAAAGTCTTTTTCTGTTTTTATATAAACCTTACTCTAGCGGTCAATTTTCAAAACACATTCCCTGACAACGCAATTTTCCTTTGTTATTGTTTCGTGATTCCTAGAATAATACGTCATCTCTGTTTGGTTAAACCTCTTTGTCGGCTTTTCGGAGAAATGACGTCACAGAAGTAAAAAATAAAAAATTCTTTTGTACATCCGTATCAGATAAACCGTTCTGAAAAAAAAAAAATATCAGAAGCTTAACGATCGAGAGTATAGATTTCATTCTCTCTCCACATGTATTGAGTTTTTCTTAGAATAATAATAATAAAACGTCATATCTTTTTCGGAAAAATGACGTCACACCAGTGAAAAATAGAACATTTCTTTGTTTATCTAGATCGAATAAACCTTTCAAAAAAAATAATGACGTCAGAAACTTAACGGTCGAGAGTATAGATTTCATACTCCCGCCACTTGTCTTATATCTTAATATAAACGACCGATCTTGTGCATTTAAAATTAGTCTTGCAGAGAAAAACAAGTGATCACAATGGATCTAATTCTCGATACACAAGGATATCATTTATCTAACGGTAAAGTTATTGTGAAAGAGTTGGCGTCATGTAAATGGCTAGGATTGGAAAAAATTTGTGAATATCACTTCTTTTTTAAACCGCCATACGATTATAGACAATTAACTGATGATGAAGCATGGGCAGTGGCTGTCAGTACAAGATATTTCCATGAACTTTTATGGGAAATTGGTGATACACCTTATAAAACATTGGTTGAATACTTCAAAGAGACATTGAACAACGCGCACTATATTTTTGCTCGCCATTATGAAGTGCAATATTATTTGGAATCATTCATGAAAATAGATATACCAATTATAAGATTGGGTAGAGAGGATTTTACAATTTACAATAATTCGATTTTTATCAAATGTCCACATCACGACCTACACTGCGGAGGAATGATGAAGGAAGAAATAGATTCAAAATTTCCACGTCTATACAACCCTCGATATGAATGTGCACTTAGAAATGTGAAAAAACTAAACCAATGGGTTCTTGAGAATATTTTAATTCTTGATGATGATATCAGACCAATGAGAATTTATCATTTATCAATTTAAAGGATTTCATCATAGAAAATGCCACAAATCTTATCGACACTGCATGGGATGGACTGCCTGATGAATGGAAATTAGATGAAGATTTTAAAATGTATCGACGATGTTATGAGCATCATCCACCAAAAGACGACCAAAATGATGGCCCTGTTCAATTTGTTAAGGATTGTAAAATGTGTAATGAAAAATCAAATGATTTGTGAAATGTGTTTTAATAAAATAAAAAAAAAAATTATTCATACATGATTTATTTTATTCATATAATCAATTTTTCTTTATCATACAGGATTAATGATAATATTATATTATTCTATTCGTAATCTAAATCTTTCTCTATCTCGAGCTGCTTCTTCCCAACATCCTTGTCTAGCTGCTCTGTAAGCATAAGTCCATGTATGCATTACGGGTATTTTCGGTTGAAGATTGAATTGAACAGATTTTCGTTCCATTATAATAATTTTCTTAATTAACCACTCAAAGGTTTGTATTCAACAATTCGATCATGAACGATTAAACAGTATGCTGATGTATTATCGGGTATCGGTTTTGTAGATTCAAATCCGATTCGCACATCCACAGGTCCAGATTTTAATGATTCATTTTGTTTTGAACAATCGATGACAATTAAATGTCCTTTGCCTATAAACTGTCCTTTTGTGAGGAGAGGTTCTGAATCTTTACCATAATATGATTCTTGGAAATTTTTGTACATATCATATAATAATGCATATTGATTGTAAGATATGTCAAGATTCAAGTTGCTATATGGATAACATTGTGAATTGAGAAAAAGTTTTACGTCTCTCAAATTACAATGATCGAATTGACTGGAATCTTTTGTTGCATCATTTTTTCGTGCTGTCTGGAATGCCAGTATAACATATGTCGGTTTCTCCAATTGTGTTGATGTTTTTACCATCCAGAGGTTTTTCGTTGTTCACGGTAACAATGGATATTCATAAGTTTCCCAAGATCGGAAACTCAATGTTATTGGCGGATCCTTGGCAATATAATTTAATAATTGTATTTTTCTTGTATCCGACACTGTGATGTAAGGAATCATCCATTCAATTTTCGTCGATGTAATTTTTTCATCTGTACTAGCTGTGGCTTGAACTATAGCATTTAGATCGGTGTTTGAACGTGTTAAAACAAGTTCATGCTTAGCATTGACAATAATCCGATGATAATCTTCAGCAAAACCCAATAGCATATTCAATGGCATTTTCATCATTGACAATCCAACCTATGTTATCTAAGTAATTTAATTGACTTGGATGAAGTGATAGATATCCCTTAATGACACTCGTAAGACCGACATCTTTATTACGATCAATCTTAATGCCATTCAATTCATATCGTATTTCTTCGAATAAGTGACATAATGCCATGTTTACAAATTTCGTTGTAGCTGCTATACTAGTGTCATTAAGTTTGGTAAATTTCCCAGTAATATGTAGAGAACTCTTGCAAGGCAATAAGCACAAGTCTTGATGTTGAACAGCAATCCGGATTTCATCGTTGTTACTGAGTGAAGCTGATGCATAAGGTTGATGAGCATGTAATTCATAATGTGATATAGACTCATCAAAAACAACTTCTGTGTTGATAGCTAATGTCTCCTTAGCCGGAGCCATGGCAATAAACACGCAAAACGGCACACTTTTACTTTAACTTTTTTTGTATGCGAAGGCCCAAGCTCTTGAAAACCGAAATATTCAGACGACTTAGTCGTTTGAGGTTTCGTCGTTGACTGGCAATTTTTTGGCATGATAACTCAGTTTTATAGCTTCTTCCAACAATCGTTTTATAAACAATACCCATTATTCTACAGATTTCACATGTAGTCGTATTGTTATTGTTTCTCCTCGGAAATTAACTGATTATCCGTCTTGATCAATAATTCTCAATTGTATGTGATGTATTGCTTGTACGGCAATTGGAAGATGAATGACGTTAGATGGCACTTCAATGATTTTATATCCTAGTGGAACTGATGGGAAAAATTCATGAATTGTATGCACTAATTTATTATTTATGTATGCTCCTGTAGTAATATTGCACTCGATTCTCAATGCATTTATTTTCAAGATGGAAACTGGTGAATCTGACGTCTGTGTTGATTTTGGCGCGATAAATCTTGGACCAAAACCCAACAGACGACCAATAGAATCATTGGGCTCGAAATTCATTGCAGCGTTATCACTGTAAATCTCACTGTGTAATTCATTGTTGTTAGGTTTAATGGAAATTGACAATTTAGGATCAGCTTTCTTCAAATAATTTTCAATATCTTTAATTTCATAGCTTTCTGTTGGTATTTCAATAATTTTATCTTGTTTATTTATAGTATAATAAAATTTATTATTTCCATTGTCAATATTTGAGATGGAGTTGAACGTTAATAATTCAACAAAACCCAGTACGTAATTTTTTGTCCTTGTTAATTCGATAGGTGGAAAATAATATGCCTCTAATACAGAGGACTGTCCAGACAGCGTTATGGTGAATGAATCGTCCATGACTGAAGTACTATTATTCATGTTTATCGCTTATATATCTTCGAGATTATATTCCATACCAAGTCCCCAGATGTCTTTAACTTTTTCTCTGAGAAACTTTAAACATAGATGTCCACAATTTGTTGTTGAATAATCTTGGTGCTCCGTATGATTATATAGTATGCTACCAACATCGATATATTTTCGAAGTTCAGTTGGAGGTTTTAAATTACCGAAACTATCAAAGTATATTTCTTTATTTCCATGTTTTTTATATGCAAACCAGTGAGTTCCTGGTCCATCTTTATCATCAAGGTTAATGATAGCTGACTCATTTTTCCATGGTTTAGATTTCGGTAAATCATTTCTCGTGAAAACTCCACGAAAGTATGGAATTTTCACAATTTTTGCATACTTCAAAATATCGATGTTTGTTAATGCTCGATGTGGTAGCTCTATACGTTTGTTTTCGCCGGTTTCAAGTATAGACCATATCCTCGTTTTCGAAGTTTAAAACGTAGACCTCTACCCAAGGCTATGGCTTCCATTTTTCGATTGTGACGTTTTGCTTCATCCAATTGACGATGAGCAGCTTTCGCATTACTAACTGCCTTTGCAATACCTGAAGCTCTACCAGCTGAAGCACCAATTGCACTTAGACCAGCAAATATCGGTATAAGTGGTAAAACACCTCCAAACTTAGTCGGTACAGGTAATACACGAGGAACTCGAACATTCTTTTTTTCATCAATCGTTTTTACTGCTTTCCGTGCAGCTATCGATGCCGATTTTATAGGATCAGCACTCAAATTCATCATCAACTTGGCCGAATCCACAATTTGTCTTAAAGGTTTTTTCTTCAAACCTTTTCCAACTTTTTTCTTTCCCACTCTTTTCTTCAAACCCATTCCGAGTTTTAATTTAACATTCATGATATTTGTAACTCCTAATGCAGCAGCTCTTTCACCGAGATTTGCGTTTTTTGCAAAAACTCTTTGCCAAGCTTTTTCAGCAAGCACTCTATCAGCTGCGTTTCTTGCTTCTACGTTTTCTCGATTTCTCGAATACGCAATATTGTGCTTTTTACACGCTGCATCAAACGGATTTACACCAGGATCACCACGTTCTTATCGTTTTTGTAATTTTGTTCCGGGTCCATAATACTGATATCCAGGGATATGTAACTTAAATGGCAATTTATTTATAATGGTGTTAACTAAGCTGGTGCCACGTCTGTACTGTGTCATCACCTGAGCCGTACTGAAATAATTTCCATAAAAGTCGCGCATTTATACTCTAGCTCTTTAGTTGATATCGAGATGAAGTTCGAACAACAAAGAACTCAATTACCGATGTCAAATTTCGACAACGTCGTGCCACAAACTGTAAAAATTTAACGCCATGGTAATTTATTACCAAGTAGCGTTCGCGGCGTGATATGTGGCCCCTCAAATTGCGGTAAAACAAATGCTCTCTTAGCTCTTATTGTACACCCGAATGGATTACGATGTGGAAATATATATTTATATTCGAAATCCATACATCAGCCAGAATAGAAATTTTTGGAAAAGTTACTTAAACCTGTAGAAGGTATGGGTTATTTTCCTTTTAATGAACATGAGGAAGTTGTTAAACCAGAGCAAGCAAAACCAAATTCAATAATGATTTTTGATGACGTAGCGTGTGAAAAACAAGATAATATGCGTGCTTATTTTTGTATGGGACGACACAGAGATGTTGATAGCTTTTATCTCTGCCAAACTTATGCACGTATTCCCAAACATCTAGTGCGAGATAATACAAATTGTCTCGTGCTCTTTCGACAAGATGATATGAATTTAAAGCATATTTACGATGATCATGTAAATACTGATATGACATTTTCTGATTTTCGAGAACTTTGTTCTCAATGTTAGAATGATAAGTATGGATTCGCCGTTATCGACAAAGATAGAGGAATCAGTTGTGGACGTTATAGAAAAGGGTTTGATTGCTTTAGAAATATATCAATTGAACACCAATAAGAGAAAAAGAACATTTGTGACGCGGTCATCAAAGTAGTAGTATGAAGATAAAAAAAAATACAAAAACGAGCTGATATTTAGCATCAAATTGCCAAAGCCAGTGACGCAATACGACAGAAGCATGAAATTATCAAACATGGGCGAGAAATATCTCAATAAGCTATGAACGAAATGTTGAAGCCAGTTGTAACTCCTTTACAACAATTAGTGGACAAGACTCCGATGAAAACAAAGGAATTTAATGTGAAAAAAGAAGAGCTAATCAAAGGAGATCCTACAGAAGGAGCGACAAGCTTTCAAACAACACATGATAATAATACTGTGGATTATGATGTGGATAATAGTATAATAGCTGATGATGATTCTTTTACCACTGCTCCTCATCAAAGTATATCGAAAAAAGAGTTACCTGCGGTATCATATTTAAAAAAATTCGATTCGAAACATCAAGTGAAGAAATTGGATACAAAGTTTGGCGTAAGAAAATTGAAGAATGAACTGATGATTGGTAATGCTGAAGTAAGATTTGATGATAAATTTGTTTACATCGATAATAAAAAATATTGAAGTACTCCGGGTCTCTCAGAATGACTTCCATGGAATCACCTGATCTAAATATAACAACAGACATCGACGAAAATACTTATGGACTAATTTTAAAAAGCACTTACGCCTATCATAAACATTACCACCCTGACAGAAGTCTCAGAGAGAATAAATATTCAAAGAAATATCAAAATATTATCAGCAAATATTTACCGAAAAGCGGTAAAGGTTTCCCGCAATATATGATAAATTATAATCGACCACTGGACTATGTTTATTGGGATGATCCCAATGACTTTGTCGATCGATTACGTCTACTTGTTTCATCACGTGCGGCTGGTAATTTTAGCCATAACAATGAAATAATGTCAATTATTGAAGAACTACGTGAAGCTGGAATCATATATTAATTAGATGCTTAATTTCATTACTCATTGATCAATTATCTCTTGAAGAGAGAGGATGAGTGTAGACATTTTTGGACGTCAGTTAGACAATGATTCACGGAAAAGTGCCATCCGTGGTCCACCTGGTAATGGATTTAAATTAACAATCAATAAGCAATATGATATGAATAATAGAAGATTGTGCAACCTTGCTGATCCAGTAGATCTAAATGATGCTTTAACATTAAAAGTTGTTAAATCAAGCATCAGTAATACGATAGCATCTCTAACACAAGAGATACAAAATCTCCAAGCAAAAATATCAGTGAGCAAGTAATACAGCAATTGGAACCATCACAAGCAGCACAACAAAGTTTGAAGGCTGAATTAAATAAAATAAATGAATTTATCAATTTGATCAATTAAATACGTTCAAAGAGGCAGATAATAGGCATACCGACATTATTAAACAGCTGGAGGAGAACGTTCAGAAAAAATTGAAAGGAAGACCTAAAGTCCAATTGCCATGAACTAGGAAAAAAGACAAATCGCAGAAGAGCTTCATAGACCAGTGAGAAGAAATTATCAACGACGACATGTGACTATACGTGGTCTTGATGAGACTTGGCAGGCTGATCTTGTTGATATGAGTGCATATAAATCCTACAATCAAGGATATCAATATTTATTGACAGTTATTGATATTGTCTCTAATTATGCCTGGGCTATACCAATAAAGACTGAAAATGGTAAAGATGTCACTGCTGCAATGATGATGTCAATTTTAAAAGGAAAAAGAATACTCAAGAATTTACATGTGGATAGAGGAAAAGAGTTTTATAATAAAGATTTTGAAGGACTCATGAAAGAAAACAAAATTAATATGTATTCGACATTCAGATTTAACCGAACTTTGAAAAATAAAATGTGGAAAAATTTTACTTTACATGGAAATTACAAATGGATAGACATTTCACCGAAATTAGTATCATCATATATTAATACTAAACATCATGCAATTGGGTTGAAACCTGTGGATGTGACTTCAGCTAATGAAAAGCAATCATTTGATACTGTTTACAGAAAGCTTAAAGTCATGAAGATAACGAAAAAAAATAGATTCAAAGTTGGTGATAAAGTTCGCATTAGCAAATATAAACATGTATTTGAGAAAGGGTACACTCCCAATTAGACCACTGGAAATTTTACTGTCAGCAAAGTCAAAAAATACTCATGCAGTGACTTATAAATTAACAGATTATCAAAACCAATCAATAGAGGGCGGTTTTTATGACGATAAATTAATTGGAGTTCAATATTCGGATGTTTATTTGGTTGAAAAACTTTTAAAAAAACGTGGAAACCAAGTATCTGTGAAGTGGTTAGGATTTAGCAATGAACACGATAGTTGGATAAATTTAAAACATATATAATTTATTTTAAAAACTTTAAATTGTGACAAAAAATAAACAATTTATAATTATGACAAAAAGAACAATCATCAGAATGAAATATAACGTATACAATAACACTTGAAACCTTAAGCTATGATAATTGTAATTTATAACTATGACAATTGAGTAATGACAATTGTAACTTATATTTATGATATTTGTAACTTGTAATTATTTTAATACAACAATAAATATAAAAAAATTACGAATTCGTATTACATTCTTTGTAACCCCATGGTAAAGTATCAGTAGTTCCCTCTAATAACTGTCTTTTATTATTTTCCCAACTTAAGGCTTTTTTCATTCTTAAAATAGTTTATACTTCATGTTTTTTACTTACGATATAATATTCATCTTTTTTCAAAACAGTATGATAAAACAAACAATTTTTATAATCATCAATCGTAATCGTTTTAATTGTTGCTTTTTTCACACCTTTGGCTCTCTTTTGATCGTCTTCATTTTGAACTTTGAAACTATACATTTTTGCTCTAAGCCCAATAAATTCAGTCATAATTTTTCCTTCATTTTCATCATTCATCAAGCCTAGAACTTTCTTATTAACTAGAGGAATACCAAAAACATTATTTTCAGAATAATCAGACGTGTCATATTTCTGAATGTCACGTTGAATATAATCATATATGTTTACATTAGTAAAATGATAGATTAAGCTATCTGTGTCTGTATATAATAATTTCACATTTTCAAAAGTCTTCATGATATAATTATAATGGAAATCATAAATAAAAATTTTAGATAAATCAAGTATTGCAAACTGTACATAAATTGGCTTATTGAACAGTATTTATAGTTGTTTAATTTCTATAATGACTATATTTTCATCAAATATAATGCTGCTATGAAAGTTGGGTTGTGATATTAGAGTTTGTGCTCCCCATTTTCCCTCCCATTTTGTAATTAATTTTATATCTTTGTAATTACGGACATTTTCTATTGTCTTTCCATAAACAGCGTTATTCATCAGTTTGTAAAAGGGTTTTTTCAAATTAATTTTTAGATTGCTTTCTCCTATTTGTATATAAATCTATATATTTATTTAACCAAGCTGATTGCTTGAATTGTAAAACTCGATGAATTTTGTTAATTTTTAAACCAAGTTCAACACACTGCTGTAGGTTTCTATAATGTATAACATACTCATTTTTAGGTAATAATGTAGTCATCAACTTTGTACTTTTGCATTCAGGTAGTTTCCAATGCTCTGGGCATAGTGGTAAATCTTTATGATGCTCATGTAATGATTGTGGATAATCTAAATCTACCTCAAAAATATAACCGATTGGTGAATCTTTGGAAATATTTAAAATTAAATAATTTATATCATTTAAATCAAATTTTTCAGTAACCCATCTAAAAGAACCAGCGGGCAGGTATTCACTCATTGCTGCACCATAAAGATTGTTTACATCGAATTACATTAAGTAAGATTCATCTTTGTTTGGATCAAAATCATCTCTCATAAATTGATTATTAACTTTGCCATATCTATTGCAACACTGTGACATGGCTCCTCTTATTCCTTTCTCTATGAAATTAAGCATTTTAACATGTTGCAGAGGATCAAGTTCTATTTCGGTATATTTCAGCATAGCATCAAAAGCTAGGCCAGGTGCAGTTAAGTAATGTAAAGGATCTAAATTGTATGCATCTAAACAATTTCTACGAAAATTTTCAAAGATGTCTGCTAAGAGCAAAACATCAGTTTTCAAATATAAATCTGAATAATCACCTAAAGTTTTAAGCTGAAACTTATTCAACACAGCGAGTGCATGCTCATAATCTTCATCTGTGATATTTGCATCATTTAATTTAGAGTGAAACGTTGATTGGGCAGGAAGCTGAGTTTCATCAAGTTTATCCCAATTATCAATATATTCATAGCGAAAGACTCCCTTCCGCACTACTAATTTAAACTGTTCACGATCATTATAGAATATTTCCGTAATATTCTTATTATCATCATGTAAAAATGAAGCTAATTTTTCAATGCTACTTGCCATGAATCTGAAGGAATCTATGAACTGTAATTTGACCGCTACGTCACAAGTTCTTTTTCTATTGTTTCCATTGAATTCTTCTTTACCGACAGTTTTAGTAAAAGCTATATATTTTTCCTTGTTAATTAGTAATAGATCAACTCTTCCTTCAAAAGATGGTGAAGCTAATTCTTGAATTAGAAAATGCGAATCGTATCCTGGAAGATTATGGAAAACTATTGGAATGATATAGGAGCATTGATAATTTAAATTACATCTGTTGTGAGTAGGGCCACGATAATAACCAGTAAAATGATCGTGACAATGATCACGAACTATTGTTTCATTATTTAAAAAAATTTGATTACAGATGCGACATTTTTTAGCTTCATTATGAGTTTTCTGTTGCTGTAAAGTCAATGGTTTCATTGGCTTGACATTTTTAATGGTTGTCTTTTCGTATTCATATTTTTTTTTTAATCCTATGACAAACCAATTAATGCAATCATCACCACGTTTCAAATAAAATCTAGATTGAGATTCATCAAATGAACAATGAACATAGAAAGCAACACTGTATGAAATATGTTTCTGCTTATTATCATATGGTTTGAGAATGCATGCAAGATCGGCATAAACAACAAATGATACTTGTTCATTATTTTGATAATTTTTGAATTTAATTCTTTCATCACTCGGAGGGAAGGTGATTGCTGTTTTATTCATTTTAATGCAATCTTTTCAGTGACTAATAAATGACTATTCAATTTTAAAATAACACAAATACCTATCACATACAATTTATTTGTTTTAACATTAGAAATTTGAGAACTAACCAATCTAGAGAGATCTTTGATCAAACAAAAATGATAGATAGGTTTTACATTATTATCTTCATCAATCTCAACATCACTCTCGACCATTAACAAATGTACACATTTTTTATGAGCTAATTTACTTAAATATAATGGAGCTATTTTATCTTTATTATTCAACCCATAAACATTAATAGATAGACTATTGTCTAATTCAAATTTAGGAATATCATGGAAAGTTGCTGGACAATTAATACCTTGATACTTGAGAACTGTCCTAAAATCTGGATATGACGATGTTCTGATGGGATTATTTTCAGTTGAAAATAAAGCTGCAGTTACTGACCAAAGAAAGCAACACTGGTCATCATTCTGAATATTCAACACGGCTTTTTTATCTTGAATTAACTCTGGTAGAGCAATCGAAGTTGTTCCTCCTCCTGCTGATAATGGATCATATCGATTGATGTTCATTTGAGGATGGATGGTTTCTACCATGGACCACCCTGAATCGCGTTCTTCAAAGTCTTCAACTTTAGAAGACAAAACATCAATGCATTTTTCTTTTATAATTTCTTCTATTTTACTTGATGGCATAAAAAGTTCATTTGGTATTGTAAAATACTTTATATCTTCAATAAATTCACCATCCTTCAAATTTTTTTAAATTTACAAGCCAAGGAGAAATTCACTTTCACACTGCCATTATTATCAATAATATTTTTTATTTTTTTACATATAATTGACTTAGCATCAATCAAAAATTCATCCAAATTTAAATGCTTCAAATTAATGATTGATCCTGTAGAAATACGGAGTTCAAATATACTTTTTTCATCTCTCCAGACAATCGATGGACTTGGTCTTTCAACATCACGTTGGAGATCACCCCCTCGCACAACATTTTGTTGAGAAATGAATTTTTCACACAGTGATTTTAAGACAAAAATTGTTGTTTGAATTTTCATCTTCTTACCAACTAATAAATTATTGTTAAATTGTTGATTCAATGTATTATCATTTTTTTCTCCAGTCTCCAACCATTTATTAACAGCTTCATCCTTGTTTGGTCTACTTAATGATGAAAGAAGCACATAAGCCTCTTCGATTATTTTAATTAACTCTTTATAATCACACATTTTTTGTCTTTTACTTCTCAGTATTCACTTGTTAATTTTTAATTATTTTTATTCACTAGCTATTTTTTTTCTTTTAAAGAAACAACACTTTCTGGAAAATATCTTATTTATCCACTTGCTATTGTTTTTAATTTCAATTAAATTCCCATGTTTACTCGGCAACTTTTGAATCAAAAATAGTAGAAAAGCTTATACATTTATTTAATATACAAGCCAATACTACCCTCAAACATCACTAGATTCTATCGTCAATACATTCTAATGATATCACTTCATGAAAAATATACAGTCAGTTTGAAAAACGTCATTATACATATGCTAAATAACAACTATCCTTCTACACTTTCTGATTACATGGCTTTTTCTTTGTGATGTCATTTTTACGAAAATATACGTCAGTTCAATAAAAGATATTGATAAATACTTTCAGAATCATAGACGTAGCTTGAAGAGTCATAAAGAAAGATATTCTCAGTCGTGTATAGTCTTGAATAATTAAAGATGGAAAAAAAATTCTTTACGTAATTGATATGGAAGGATTCATGGTTAACAAAAAATTTGTTTGCAAAGAAATGGGATTCAGTAACACTCTGACAAGTGAAGTGAATTCAAGATTTTATAAAATCGGTAAATTTAATGAACTATCATATGAAGATAAAAGAACTTCATCATTCTGCTTGCATTATGTCCATGGAATGCTATATCAAGATCAATAAGATGATGAAGATCCATCGAACCTAGATAAATTATTATTAAGAATTGCTAATGAAGCAGAAAATAAAAAAATGGTTATAGCATACAAGGGTGGAAATTTTGAGAAAACAAGGCTAAATCATTTAAACATCAACAATTACATCAATCTGGAGTCAATAGGATGTTCAAAATTTGAAGTCATCATGAAATACATAGAACAGAAAGATAAAGCAGCTTACAATCAATTAGAAACTCTATCGTGTGGAAGACATTTCAAGCTAAGGAACACATAAAAAGTAGCACATTGTCCAAGAAGAGAAGTCTTTTGTTCTAACTATTTCTTGGAAAATATGTTTTAAGTTCATTATTATTTTTAGAATATTAATTTTGTCATTCTAAATTACTCTTTTATGTTATAACTCACTGACAATGTTCAAATTTTCAATGATTAATAATGTAAGTTTTTTGAAAGTAACTTAGAATAAAAAATAACACAATTACAATAATGAAACTATTATGTATTTTTATAATAATAAACGATATTTATAAGAGAAAACGAGAATAATTTTTTATTCAATTATAAAATATTATAGTATAGTTGTGAACATTATAGTTACTTTTTATCTTAAAGAATATAATTAAATTAACTTATAATTACATTAACATTAATCAGAATAAAAAGATAGATAATATTTTTGCAAAATAGACAAACACTTGAGATTTACATCACACAAAGTATATCATGATTAACTCTCTGTTTGCGAACTTTTTTCATCAGAATTATCATCATCATCATCGTCAGAATCACAATAACTCGCACTATTCTCATTTCCATCACTATCATTATCATTGTCAGAATTATCACTTTCATCTTCATTAACATTAGAATAGTGAAGTTTCTCTCCAACGCTGACAATTTCTGAATCGCTGTCGTTATTATCATCATCATCATCATCGTTTTCATCCCCAATACTTCCTACTCCACTGTCGTAATCATTTTCTTCTTCTTCTTCTTCCTCATTATTAAAAAATAAGAAGATATCGTCACCATGAAGTTTCTCAGCAGATACTGGTAAAAACACATGTGTTTGTTCCACATCATCGTACTCTAAGCGGCAGATTGTGTCATTCATACACAATAAACGTTTCTGCCGTCTTAATTGGGAACCATAATGTTTCATGGCGTAGTTGATCCTTTCTTCAATCTGATTTACGTGTTGCTATTGAAATAGAATGACAACAACGTAAAAAAACGACCATTGCTGGATGTATGGGCTGCAATAATAAAGATTTCACGTCATACATTGATAAAGATATATTACATATATAAATATTTTTCATTATTTAAACTGTACCTTTCAATGCTGTTGACTTGAACCTCAAGATTTATAATTTTCATGGAATCAATATCTTTAATAATGATATCTCCATACTGAATTTCTAGCACCCTCACAAATGTTCATGTTTTATCATTTGGATTACGAGTAGCGTTGTCAAAATTCCTTGGTATGGAAAAAAGAAATTCTGAATACTACCCGTCAACTGCACCTATACTTTCATTGCTGAAGATATTTGAGCTGAGCGTTCAACCATTTCTTTCCATGGATGATTTGAAAAAAAAAATCTGCTTATATATGAATATTTACTTATACGTATTAGGAATACTTAAATGAAATATTTAAAAGTAAATAATTATATGATTTTGAACTTCAATCATTATTTCATCCAAAACAGACACATTAAATAATAATTTTATATCATTTTTAATTTGTTTAATTTCTTTTATAATCGAAATTACCTTAAATATAATTATTATTTAATAAGAAGTCTTATTTGATTAAGTTTTGGTTGATATTATTAGATAACAATTGAATTATTATTGAATAATTAACATAATACTTTCATGAGAAGGATAAAAGGCTGATTTTTAAAAGTAGCATTCAAAATAGATCGACATTTGAACTCTAGTTACCAAAGGCAGACATATTGATTGAAATGAGCCGCTAGATGGCAGAAATGTACATCAATAGATCGATATTTTTTGATTTCTCAGTCGCTAGAAGGCAGGTATGTATATCGATAAATAATAGATTTATGTTCTTCAGTCGCTAGAGGGCAGATTGATCAATTCAAAATCATGCAAATGTTTTCTTCTATCAAATGGCTCATTGACAACTTAAATTTACCAAGGCTTAGGGTGTATTTTTGGTTGTTTAGGGTGTTCACACAATCAAAAAACATAAGCCGTAAGGCGTAAGATTCAAGACGTACGCATGCGCACAAACCAATTTTTTCTAACTTATTATGATGTAAGTGCGCACGCGTACGTCTTACGGCTTATGTTTTTTATTGTGAGCACGGTCTTAAAGTAAATTTCAAGATTCTCTGTTGATATTATTGAATATTTTTTCAGATAACCGCTAGAAAGATTAAATACATGAATGAAGTTGATTTGATTACATACATTTATTAAAAATCAGCTATAATACATAATAATAATATTTGAAGTAAAAGTAAATCTATTTAGTATTTCAAATATAAAAAATTCTGAGTAAAGTAATTTTATGTGCATACAAATGACATTATGAATTAATAGATTTGTTTTTTATATCTTCAATTTTTTTTTCAAAGTATATAAGAAACTTTTCTGGTAACATATGAATTTCATCCAATGATAAGCAATTAGAATCCATTTTAGCGTAGAGCTTTTTCAGCACTGGTCGCATTTTGTTGATTGAGTTGGAATCAAACCACATCTTCATCTTCAGTACATTTTTTAATGCACAATTTGAAGCTAAACTTGGTCCATGATGCGAAGCATGTTTTCAACTAGGTAAATCGGGAATAATATGTAATGGTGGGCAATTCAAATCATCCAAGTTAATCACAGTTTCTCGGTTATTCACAAACTGATGCATCCACACTTTCTTTTCAAGACCTTTCACATAAATGAGATTAGCTTTGCCTATTACATCAACAATTATACCAGGCATATCTTTATATGTCATTTCACCAGACTCCCATCGAAGTCCATAGTAATTGCGAGTATACCAACGATTTATTACTTGAAATTTTAGTGGTAATAATTTCCAATCAAATGGTTGTTTGAAGAAGGAACACAACGGATTTTGTACTGCTCCGTCAATAAAGAAAAAAATCACAGCAAATTCTTTCACAACAAATTGATTTGGAGGAGCTTTGAATCCCTGAATATCAACAAAGATATCCATTGTGTAGGTTTGATGTTACCAATTTAAAGGTCTCAAACTGATTGATGAAACTTTACAAACGTACTTTATCTAAATTTATGACACCACATCTTTTCTACGAAACCGGCGATCTGTTGATATTATAATAACCAAAAAAAGAAAGACTTGTTACTTCCATGACGTCGTTTGTTTTGAAAAAGCTAACAAATCAATAATATTTATGAATAATATTTTTCTGGGAATTGAAATCTAACGTACTCCTCTGCGGATAAAACTTTCAAAAGTTACAAAGAAAATTGCGCTGTTAGAAAAATGTGTTTGAGTTATCGGTCGCTAGAGTAAGGGGGCTATATATGAACAGAATAGATTCCCAACAAGTCAGTTCAGCAACAGAGATCATCGGACACATATCTAAGTGTACACGCTTAAGTGTAGAACAGTGATTAGTGAATTGTTGAGTGAAGTGAATGTGGATGTCCAACCGCCGGAACTACAACGCCATTGAGTGGAAAAAGTTGGTAATAATTATCGCCTGGTGATCGATAGTCGTTACAGGTTGATAATATTCAGAAAATTTGAATTTTTCACCCACCACAACAACAGCGCTACTCAGTGAAAAAGATTGGCAATAGTTACCAACATTGAATTGGTAACAATTGCCAGTAAAAAAATTCAAATTTTTTTACCTGCCACAACAGCAGCGCTGCCTAACAATGACCAACTGCAGGTTGATATAGCGCCATCTAGCGCAAAAACTGGGAACTACACTTATAGCCGGTAGGTTACCGGCCCTTACAGTAAATTACCGACGCAGCTGGTAATTTACCGTTACGGTCGGGAATAGTAGATTGAATGAGACCCCCTCTCCCCCCTCAATACTTAACTACTGCTCTTCCCCATGGTGTCACAGGTCTGTTCATCTAATGATTTTTCTTACCTGTTTATCCCTCTTGGATCTGCCTGCTTCCTTTGAGCACGCTCTAACCCAGTATTCTAATTTTCTGTATCTATATATAATAAAAAAAACTCGCGTACTTTGGTCTATAAGACATATATTTAAAGAAATAATATGGATCATGCTTATTATTTATAAAATGAACTGGCTCATTTACCATCTTTTTGAGGATGTGCGAATTTATGCTAATCATATTGTTCCGGCAAATTTTCATTGAATCATATATATTACCTTCATTAAAATTATTTGGATAAATTTAAAAAATACATTGTAATGTTGCATTTATGTAACTTGATATACAATCACAAGAATTTCACGTATTTTCAGTTTCTCTTGAAATTGTTTTATTTTTTCAATCGTATTATTCTTATCTTGAATATTGTAAGATTTTATAAACCATATACAATTGGGAACTTGGTGATAACGTCTATCAGGTATTCCTATAATTGATAGATCAGGTGTGTATATTTTTCTGAGTCGATTATGTTCCTCGATTCTTAATACAATTACATTAGCTGAATATGGATCCAAATTAATTAAATGTAACCCATCTAATGTTTTTACTCGAGATAATACAACATAAATTTGACCAGGAGAAAAAATTGTATTTCCTGCATCTACGATTATATTATTTAAATTTGAATCTTGGCTTTTATGAATAGTGATAGCATAACTAAGACATATTGGAAATCGTTTCCGTATAATAAATGCTCGATCCATAACTTGGAACTAATTCCAAATCAATATTAATCAGCCTGTTTCGTAATAATTTTATGACATCGGAAATCATTGTACCTATTCGTATACAGAATAATAGTTTAGCGTATGAATTGTCTTCTTTCTGACGCATATTAATCTGCAATTCATCACATTCAAAATAATGAGTCTATACGTTAATACAGCTTAATCCATTAACATATTTTTCTACTTCTAACGATGTTAAATTTACATAAGTGGGAAAAAGATTTATTGGAGGAAGTTGGAATACATCACTGAAGACGATAATATGTTTTCCTCTAAACCATTCATAATGATAATATTTTTCAGAAGTAATGAAAATTTTAACTAATCTTAGATGTATATATATATATATATATAAACATTATATTCGATTGCCCTGCTCTCGCTGACCACGACGCGTTAGTAAGTCCAAGAATTATATAAAGATTTTTCTCAGTTATCCTGACGGAGTGTTTTTGAATTCAAACCTCCAGGACCTGTTTAGAATCTGATATGGAATCCTCTCGTTCATGTGCGTAATCAGACGCCTTCAAAAAAAACTCAATACGAAATATAGTAATAAATCTCTTCTCGAGTTTTAGTTCTGTTTACTAATTATAATTTGTATTGACTTGTAAATTGTATTTAAAAAAAGTGAAGTAAACAACAGGGTATTTAGAGCGTCGAAGTCTTCTTGAGGAAGCACCTCTATCTACCTTTGTCCAAGCTCGCTTCCTGTCAATCCAATATCATAAGTCAACTCTCCAATCATCAGCTGATTAAATCGTTTTTATATTTTACGCCGACACTGTAGTGCGGTAAGTATTATAATAATTCATTTCATCACATTCATTTCATTAACTGAAGTGTTGGTTCTCGTAAGGTAGAACTTCATTGCGACAATTCCTTTTTAAATAACAAATTCTTCTAGTATTATATATGTTAGAAGAGAAAAGCCCTGTCAGTCCAAAATCCCTCGTTTAGCCTTTTGGCTGCTACTAATCCATTTTATTATTTCTTTTAATTAATTCATAATAAATACCTTTGGACATAACAGTATCAATTTATTGCAGAAACAGTTTATCAACTGAAACGCTTACTTATCAGCTACAATGCGTCTAACCATATCAATAAAATATTTACAGCTAGTATATTTATCTTTTGTGCCATTTTATACGACGGTCCACGTTTATCATGTACGTATGTATTAGCTGTTTTTTCGGAACAGACGGACGTCAAGATTTTTGTGAAGAAATTGAATATTAAGAACTAAATAGCAATCTGACTCGGAAAAAAAACAGACGTACATAAGTCTGATTAGAATTCTTACATTAGAAATGGCTACTAGGATAATAGCATTTTACAACAATTTATCTTGAATAAATTGAATTCAACTTGCATTGCTAGTTAGGCTAACATCACGTGCACAATCATCATCGTGCTCGACTTGAGAAGCGTGTTGAGCTCGTGTGGGAGGTCAATAATACTAAACACACCAAGTCAAGCTACTTAAGAGACAATCATACAACTTTCAGTGATATTTAGTGACAGACATTCATCGTTCAGTGAAATAGAACTTTGTATTTGTATGTACCTGTTGATAGTGTTAAATAAACTCTTCACATTTTTGTTAATAAAACCTGTCTACACTGTTTGTTCTGACCCAGCACAATCATCCCTATCCTTAAACGGTTAGGCTCATCTCATTTTCGTGAATTCATGACAAATCTCTTTATTTTATGTATAAAGCTATAGGGAAAATAACTATTGAATATTGTTGTTAACACTGAAATATTGTTAATAACAACGTCTAGTTTGTAATTCTATAATATTTATCGTACTTAACAATATTTGATAAATAGTGTTTCTCGTTCCTTCTTGTAAATATAAAATAAACTAATTTTTTTCTAGTAGGATGTTCAGTATGATCATAGGTTTATTCTCATTTCTCCAATGAACCTGGTTTGATACTAAACATCCTGAAAAGCGCAAGAAAGTTGATCAGAATGATTTTAGTATCAAAAAGGTTGATCTAAAAATCAATTCAGGACATTTAGGTTCAAATAAGGTTCATTTCTTCGCCTCGGGATATCACTCCTTTTTGCTTAATTTATTCGGTAATGTAAGATCTAAATATTTGAATTTTTATGATTGATTATGATCTCAAATTTGAAAAAAAGGAATCATTTCTTACACGGCCATGATGCTTTTTTAACTTAATGGAGATGATCAGTATCTGAGATTTAAGTTACAAATGTAAGATTCAACATGTAATAACGCGATTGTGACTTTAAGAAGGGGTTAGTGCAAAAATGATCGTCAGTGGCATTGATTTTTGTTCAATTTACTCATCTGATAAAATAACAATAAATGTGTATTTAGCACGCAACGTGCAGAGAGTTAAATAATGCTTATGTATTCATAAACACTTATACAATTGAAAGTCTTTTGAAAGTAAACTAGTATATAATCGTGACTTCGGCCACGAAGATAGCATATTTTTGAGATTAAGTTGAACTGTTTACAATCTATTTCTAGCTCACTGAACGCTATGTGACAAAAAAAATCAGGATTCCATTGTAAGACTCAGTTTTTATATATTTGCAATGAATTCCGTTGTCACAAACAGAAAAAGATCATTTTGATTCGTGTTAGGTAGTAAGTGAATTGTTTTTTTTTGCAAAAGAAAAAATTTCTTTTTCAAAGAAATTCAATTAATATCCTAGATATCTTTTCCAATAGTTTCTAATAGTTCAAAGAACCCATTTTCAATTGTTATAAACAGGAAGAGTTCATTTTTATATATCTTACGTAATTGGTAATTTTTTTCCAGCAAACGAAAAAGTATTCTTCTGGTGGAATTTGAATATGGTGTAAAGATCCCGTTTTTGATTGTTTAAAACAAATTCAATTGTTATAAACAGAAAGACTTCATTCTTATTCATGTCACATAGTTAATAGCTCTACTCTAGCGAAAGAAATAATTTCAGATGTTTTTAACCTTGACTGTAGTACGGTTTCAAGCTTGATTGTAGTTTCTGCAGGGTTACCAACTTGCAAAATTTGAAAATGTCACATTTTCTGTTACGGATCCAATATTTTTAAGGAAAGTTCCGACTGTAAATCTTTGCAGAGGAATATTTTTTTGATCAGTGAATAAAAAATTATAATTCAGAAGTCAGATGAAAGCTTATACATAATTTATATAACAAATGTAAGAATCATTTCCCTATGCATGGATTATTTTTAGAGTAATTCGAACAAATACAATAGTGGGATGAGGAAAAAGAAGAAATTTTGAGTATAAGAGTGTCTGCCGTCACGCGCTGGTATGACAGAGTAGCGAATGACAGAAAGAGTAAGAAAAGAGGCGGGAGACGTGACGTGGCGCGAGTGACGAACCGTCACTCTTGATTATAGACAAGCGATACTGCAAAAGCAATAGCAAAACTCCGCAGTCATCGATATTCGCTTGTTGTAGTACTTTCGGAAAATAAATGTTGTTTACATCTACGCTGTAAAATGGATATAAATGTTTTAAAAATATTTTATGATCTTTATGCAATAAATTTTATGAATCATAAATATATATATGGAGTTATCATAATAACTTTATACCCAATGTTCATTTCTACTATACAGAATTTGGATATGTTTCTCCCATATCTCAACAGGCTTTATGATCTATAGTCTAGCTGGAAATAATGGATTGCGGTGATCATAATTAGTACAATTAGCTAGAATTAATTAAAACTGTAACACATAATCATCCGTCAGTCTTTTACCATTCAATATTATGTTTATTAGATTGTCAGAACATATTGGAATGGTCTGTTTTAAAGTTTTTCGTTGACGATTGGTTGGTCATGATCATTCAAATAGTTATCTGGCTATTGTATTTTCAATCTTCTACCTCCATTGCACGATTGATTATTACAACTTTTATTTCTACAAAAATCATTCAAGATTATATTTTTTTTCGATCTTCTAGTAATATCTAAAACACTATGTTTTTGTTTATTGGATAAAGTTTTTTATATTCCTGTGATTTCATTGCTGTTTAATGATTTGTGCTGATATTGAAAATTTATTATCTCCGGAAAAACTGATAAAAATTGATTTTCAAATATATTTAACAAGTGTCGACGTATACACTGTTGATCATATAGTCAACTTTCTGGCCCTTCATCATAAGCTAACGAAACAGCAAATGCAATTGCAAAATTCCGCAGTCAGTATCATTTGATCGATACTGAACATGTGGAAAAATGAGGCTAGCTCCGAGATTAACAGGAATTGAAGGGTAAAATCTATTGATACATTGAGTTTGTTTTTCAGTTAAACGTTTATTATTCATAGAATCGAAAATATTAATTTTTTTGTATCGTAATACACACATATCCAATGATCAGAAGCATGATAATTATAATCTAAGTCACCAGCTCGGTTATGCAAAATTTGAATATGCTTCTTATTAAAATCCAACGATACTTTGAATATAGTTCCTGGTGGTCAAAACCACCTGGTGGTTTTTGACTATTGATTTAAAATGTGGTTATTGGCAAGTTGAGGTTGCTCCTGAAGATCGCGGAAATCAGCATTTCGTATTGGAAGTGAACTTTAGCAATTCGAAGTTCATCCTTTTGGTTTATGTGATGCTCCTGCCACCTTTAAAAAACTTTTGAACATCATTTCACGAGGTCTCATATTACTTAACTTCAATTTTTTTTCGAAAGACTTTCACAATCAGAAGTTAAAATTAATGTTAAAAATGTATGTTTTTCCAAAACAAGGTAATCTTCTCGGGCCATGTTGTTTCTAGTGGAGGATTAAAGAGTTGTCCGGAATAGATTTCTGCTATGATTAATTGGCCTATTCCAAAAAAAAAAAACCTGAACGTGGAAGTTTTCTTGGACTTTACTCGTATTGAAGACAATTTATCAAAGATTTTTCTACTTTAGCCAAACCCCCTTACTTAATTAGGGAAGAGAGAAAAGATATTTTTGTCCCACATACAGTGCATAATCATGTTATATAATTGTAGAAAGATCGGCAAAGTTATTTAACGGTAAGTTTGTAGTTCGAAAAAGTCCGAGTGTGATGGTATTGAATGAAGAGTAATAAATTCGTAAGTATTAATGAGGAAATACAAATAGTTAAATTCTTTGTTTACATCAAATTTTTTATCCTTTACAGTGATTTAATGTGACAAACAAAGAAAGTTTGTTTCCATTCATGTTATGTATTTTGTAACATTTCTCTCTTAAAAAACAAATTTTTTCTTGAGAAAAATCGAAATGATAGCATAGATCCTGTTTTTAATCGATAATAACAAATTTAATTGTCATAGTTTGGTGAACCAATACATCCTTAAACTTTCCATTTAATAAATTCTAATGTTCGAGTCTTCTTATCTACGCATCATCATGCCTCCTAAAGTGAGTGGTAAAGCTGTTAAGAAGTCTGGTAAAGCCCAGAAGAACATCTCGAAGACTGATAAAACAAAGAAGAAGCGTAAGAGGAAGGAGAGTTACGCTATTGACGTTTACAAAGTCTTGAAACAAGTTTATCCTGATACTGAAATTTCCAGCAAAGCTATGAGTGTCATGAACAGCTTTGTCAACGACATCTTCGAACGCATTGCTGCAGAATCATCACGCTTAGCTCATTACAATGAAAAATCTACCATTACATCTCGGGAGATTCAAACTGCTGTTCATCTTAAGCTTCCGGGAGAACTCGCTAAACACGCCGTCAGTGAAGGTACCAAGGCCGTCACCAAGTACACAAGTAAATTATTATCATCAGATATTCAAATTTCTAAAATTCGAGTTTTTCCAAAGCGTGATATATTTAACTTCCCATTAGAGAGTTATTGCAATTGGGTCGATCGTCGAAATGTTCATTTTCATCATATCTCCACGTTTCAAGATATTTTAAGCGCACTGAACAATTTTTAGAATTATGTGTGTGTGGTCGTACGTACGTATGTACAGACGTCAGCATTTTTTTCGTTTCCGATCTCTCAAGAACGGATTGAGATATCGACTTTAACCAAAATTCATTCGAAAGATATTGTTATAAACAAGATCTGATAGAAGTTTGAATAAATTTGGTTGAGCCGTTTTTTTGAAATAACAAAAAAACTAATAGTGCATAAATAAAAAGATTATTTTTTTTCTTTACTATTTACTTTTTAATTTTTACTACTATTTAAAATTCTTTAGAGCAAAAGAATAACAATGTCATTCAAAAATTAGCTCAACATTGAATAAACATTATTGTTTACAACTAAATATGGCTTTCAACAATCACGTATTGTTTATAACAACATAAATTTGTTTTAAAGAATCAAGAATCGGGTTTATCAGTTAACTGATGCGAATTCTGCACCGACTTGGATTTGTTCGACGAAAGAGTAGTATTGAGGACGAAATATGACTTTTAACAGTCACAAATTGTTTATAACAATAGAAATTCATCATGAACAATTCAAAATTGTAGTCGTTGATTAACTAATGTTTATGTCACATGGATTTGGATTTTTTTAACATAATTATGTTATAAATGATAAACTGTGACTTTTAACAATCACAAATTGTTTATAACAACATAAATTTGTTATTACAATAAGAAGTTCATCGTGGAAGCACAGACGAAGTGTGCACAGACCCATTTTCTCATACTACAATCAGATCACTCACAGGGAAAAGGATATAGGAACTCTTTTCTTATGATGAGACATACTGAATTTGTTATATGCGATATGGAGAAAACCTTCGTTATGAACTATGTAGTCAAGGAACAAAACTGCAAACCTACTTTGAAATTCAAATCTTTTTCGTTGATGTCTCAATTTCATGACACTACAATCGGTATCTAGAAGTAGTTCACTCTTCGAACTACAAACGTAGAATGTCAAAACTGTTTAGATCAGTTGACCATAATATGAAGTATCATGCAAATTACGCGAACGAAGTCTTAGGAATCTGCCAGTACCGCTTATGAATTCCTGGTGTCTGTCTATCTGTCTATTCACAGTAATCTCGAAAACGGCAAATCCGATTGCAACTATATTTTGCAGACATGTAGAGGCGGTCATTGGGGAGGTTACAGGTTTTTTTTGTTAATGTTAATTGTTTATTACAATTGAATTTGTTATAAACAATGAAAAACGGGATCTATTCATTGTATTTGAGTTTTTTCAACGCGTAATTGTTTCTTTTGGTAAAATAAAGTTACAAATCATATAGAATGCATGGAAATGTACTTCTTTTATTCATAACAATTGAATTTGTTACAAACAATTGTAAAAAAAATCTATTCGAAATATGTTAGTTGTGTTAACGCGAAATTACCTATAATCGTCTCAAGTAAACGTTTTTCAGTCAAATTGAATAGTTCTCAATATAATTATAGCTAAACAACCATAGTTGAATGAGAGAGATTCAAATTGGTTCAATAGACTTAGCTTTTAATGGTTTATAACGAAAACAATCGTTATGAACAAAGAAAATATTTTTCAGAAAAAATCGGCCCGCTTACAACATTGTTTTTGCTAAATATGCATAATTTGATAAAAAAAATTTGAATTCGTTCTATAGGTGCCGTTTTCAAGATTATCCCGTAGACAGACACTCGAAATTTATCTGTTAGTACAGATATAGATGGCTGTTGTTAGTAATGTTAATTGGTTTTTGTCTACAAATATTCATATTTTGTTTTCATCTGTATAGAAATGTTCACCACACAATCGTATTAAGGTATAGATTAAACATTGCAATTATACAAAAGTTGCACTTTTGTCTTTATCTCCAGATTTCCTGAATCACCCAGGATGAAGTTGTTATCCAGTACTTCCCTCTGCAGTCAGCTATCTAGGTGTATTCGGTATACACATGAATGAAGAGAAAATATCTAAAACGATACAAAAACAAAGTATCCGCAAAATAAAACTATTCAATCGCATAAACGATTGACAAATTTATCACTACCAACGAATTCGCTAAATTCAATACGAATTTGATTATCAGAAAATAAATTGCTCTGGTCGATATAATCGATGTTAACGTTAAGATTGTTAAAGATCTATGTTGGCTAAAAAGAATAAGTTATTCTATATCCTTTTATACAAAAGAATTGAAATATTCCCAAAACTACGTTAAAAAAAATCTAATCTTTCGGGAAATATGAAAGACGGAAGAAAGAAAAAAACATCACGAGCCACTGAATCTGATGCTTCCGAGGATCAACGATTAGAAAATGATCGTGTACGACATGCAGTAACATGACATTTGGAATCAGATGAGTCCAGAGAACAGCGATTACATGATGATGGTGTACGACATGCAATGACACGAAATCTGGAATCAGATGAGTTGAGAGAACAAAGACTACAAGATGATCATGAGCGCTATGCAGTGACACGAAATCTAGAGTCTGATAATTCTAGAAAGCAACGTTTGAGGAATGATCAAATGAGAAGAACCAACAGACGTCATACTTTGTAGCGAGAGAAATATCAGAGTGGATTTAATCACGATCTGCAAGAAAATTATTCTACTGCAGCAGACATAGGTTCAATGAGCAATGTGTGTAAATACTTCAAGGCTGTGAAGTGGAAAGAAGAATCAGATGGTCTTCGTTGCGCTGAAGGCAAAGTTCTTTTGGAACCTTTTCAGCAGCTTCCTAAACCTCTGAAATCGTTGATGATTGGCAATCATGAAAAGTCTAAACATTTCGTAAAAACATTTGTCACTACAATTCAGCCTTTCAAACGACTTCATTCCGGGACAAAGAAATCACTGAAGCTAATTTTATGCCAACATTTAAAGTATAAGGACAAGTAAATCACTCAATCGGCTCTCTACTGCCACTTGAAAATCAGCGAGAATCGTTTTTACAAATGTATTTTATAAGTGATTATAAATAACAATGAGATACAAGATTAAGTTACTTTCCACATTTAGATTTTTCATTACTGGAAAGTTTACAATTGATGCTCTTTGAAACAAATAATTATATCCGTAATTTTAAAACAGCTCTCCAATTATGTCTGTCAGACCCTAATGATAATAATTATAAAATTGTGAATGAAGAATCTGTATTTTTAGTCGATCAACAATGTGATAAACGAGACATTGTACTTCATAAAAGAGATAACAGTTTACACAGAATTTTAGAAACACGTCGATCGTACGATGCGTTACAGTATCCCCTTATGTTCGTTCATGGCAAAAATGGTTATCATTTGTGAATTGTGAGTAGAATCATTTGCAAACCTATAAACAATTATTTAATCAGTACTTGGTCGATATGTATGCAAAGATTAAAACAGAAACACGCAATTACATGCGTTTTAATCAGAAAAACTTAGAGTTGAAAATTAAATTTATCTCCGAGATGCTATCAATCGAAACGAAGATTTCGAAAATTTGGGAAGATCAGTAATTTTGCCTTCTTCATTCATAGATGAGCCTTGATACATGCACGAACGTACACACGTCAGAAACGGCTGTTACGTCAAAAAATATGGTCGTCCCGGTGTTTTTATAACATTCCCGACTCACCCTAAATGAAATGAAATCACTAATGAACTCTTACCAGGGCAATTAGCTACTGATCGTCATGATATAATGTCGAGAGTGTTCAAACAAAAATTAAAAACAACGATGGATCTTTGAGTAGCAGAAAAAATTTTTGGATCTGTCCGCTGTTATATGTAAAGTGTTGAATGGCAAAAACGTGGCTTGCCTCATGCTCACATTTTAATATGGCTAGAAATAGAAATTACTACAGAACGAATTGGTGGTGTGGTCTGTGCAGAAATACCTAATAAAGAAATAGATCCTAAATTATTTGGAATAGTAAAAGCACACATGGTACATGGTCCATGTGGTGCACACATTCCACAATCTCTTTGCATAAAAAATGGAAGTTGTAGCAAAAATTTTCCAAAAACCATTCACAACAGACACTCTAACAGGTGAAGATAGGTATCCATTTTACAGAGGTCGATCACCTGAAAATGGTGGTAGAAAAGCAACGATTCAATGCCGGACAAACAGTTTTATTATTAATAATCAATGGATTATTCCATTTTTACCGATACTATTACGAATATTTAATGCACATACCAATGTTGAACTTTGTGGTAGTGTATGATCAATAAAGTAAATTTGCAAATATGTCAACAACGGTTCATATTTTGCTGCTTTTAGTGTACAGAATCAGAATGATGAAATAACTGCATATCATAGTGGCAGATATATAAGTGCTTTAGAGGCAGTTCGGCGCATTTTATCATTTTCTATTCATGAACGTTTCTCTCTAGTAACACATTTGGACATACATTTGAAAAACGGTCAAAACGTTTATTTTGATCCAAATAATGTCCGGGAAGTACTTAAAACTCAAAAGAATACAACGTTAACTGCATTTTTCAATTTATGTCAAGAAAAGAATTTGCAAGTACTTTACTTTATGAAGAAATAACATCTTACCATAAATTCAATAAACGTTAAGGAATTTTTCAACGGCGACGTCGTGGGACTCCCGTTGAAGACTATACAGGTATGTTTTACGAAAGTACTCTTGGAAGAGTATATACACTAGATCCAAATAATCATGAATATTATTATCTTCGGATATTGTTACATGTTGTAAGAGGACCAACCTCATTTAGAAGTCAAAAAAATGGCAATGGCACTCTACACCCAACATATTAAGCAGCATGTTTAGCTCTTGGTTAATTAGAAGGCGATAATCACTGGCACGATACCTTATCAGATTCCACTATGAGTTCCAGCTCGTCTAAACCGCGTGAATTGTTTGCTATCATATTGGTTTTCTGCAATGTTTCTAATCCACTAGAATTGTGGAATAACTTTGAAAGTCACTTCATTGAAGATTTTGAAAGAAATATTGAACAAAAATATCTAGATGTCAACATAAACGCTCATATTGAAAATATAACTAATCGTGCACTTCTTGCATTACAAAATATTGTACTTTCAATAGGAGGGAACACCATTGATTATTATGGTTTACCGTCTCCACGGATAACTGATGATGATTCCAGCGGTACATTAAACAAAGAATACATGGATCGAATTAACTTTGATCCACTTGAACTTCAACATAGCATAAACCATAATGACCCAAGGTCAAATACCGAACAGAGACAAATCTATAGACTCCGTATTAATAAAATAAATAGACGTAATGGTGAAGTATATTTTTGAGATGCTCTAGGTGGTACTGGCGAAACTTTTTTAGTTAACGTCATACAAGAAAAAATACAGGCAGAGAAAAAAATTGCTATAGCAGTAGCATCATCAGGAATTGCTACAACTTTACTTCCCATAGAGAAAACAGCTGACTCTATGTTTAGAATACCAAGTGGAGCCCATCATATGGAAAATCGAGTATGTGGAATATCCAAGAATAGTCACAAAGCCAATAGTCTAGTAACAGTGTGATTTTATCGTGCATTAATGATAGAATAGAAGTAGAAATTTTTTGATTGCGGATTCTTGTAGGGGGTGATAAGGAGAGCATTTGTGCAAATTGTACCATTTGTTACCATTTCAAAAAAAAATATTTCTCATACTGTAAAAAATCTGAATAAATTCTGAAATGTTTAGAATCGTTTTCTGAATATTTTCCAATCAAAATTGTAAAAAAATATTAATTTCTTAATTTTTTACATTATCTGAATGTTTTTTTTTTTTTCTTTTTTTCGTGAAATTTGCACCCTTATATCTTTCTAGTTTAAAGGCACATTTAATAGCCAATTTAGCAGCAGGTAGGATTTTGCCTACTCTATCAAATAGCTATCTATGTTTTAAAGAAAAATTTTTTTTTACTATTGAAAAAAAATCCAAACGTTGCTTTTGGATTCTTTCACCCCTATTTTGAGGATGAAGTTATTGCATCACCTAAAAATGATCCACGGCGAAGTTTTATATCTTCATATAAAGAGAATGGAACAATTTGTTATTCATTTTTTTTTTTCATGTGTTATTAATAAATTTTATAAATAAATGCGTAATATTTCATGACTCATTATCATCACAAATAATTATGCTAATATGCATCAACTTATACATAATTGAAAAAAAAACAAACAGTGTTACAGTAATTTATGTAATCAGACTATTGAGTTTTTTATTATGACATCGCTTTTATTACTGTAGTTAACATACATATTAAATTCATGAGAATTTTTAATACAGAAAGGTGGACGATCGCTCGAAAATTTGAGAAAGAGGAAGAAATATAAAAAATTATTTCATAATTACCAATAAATAATAACAGGAAACTTGTAGGAAAAATAAAGAGTGACTGCTAGTTTCTCATAATAAAGTAATAACTGGAAAAAAATGTAAGAAGTTAATGAAATTGTTGATAAAAATGAAAATATTGTTTAAAAAACAATTAAATAAAAATATTACGATTTTTCTAGATGCATTATTAGGAAGAGCGTCATTCATTATTAAAGAATTAATTTTTCAAAAACCCCAATTGTTATTAAAACAATTTTTTCATAAACAAATGAAAATTCATGTATTACTGATGAATTTTCAATGAATCCAATACTTTGTTGGTAATTGTTCATGAAAAGCCTATAAATTGTTTGAAAAAAAAATTTACGTCACGAAAAATTACGCATTTATTTATAAAATTTATTAATAACACATGAAAAAAAAAAATGAATAACAAATTGTTCCATTCTCTTTATATGAAGATATAAAACTTCGCCGTGGATCATTTTTAGGTGATGCAATAACTTCATCCTCAAAATAGGGGTGAAAGAATCCAAAAGCAACGTTTGGATTTTTTTTCAATAGTAAAAAAAAATTTTTCTTTAAAACATAGATAGCTATTTGATAGAGTAGGCAAAATCCTACCTGCTGCTAAATTGGCTATTAAATGTGCCTTTAAACTAGAAAGATATAAGGGTGCAAATTTCACGAAAAAAAGAAAAAAAAAAAAACATTCAGATAATGTAAAAAATTAAGAAATTAATATTTTTTTACAATTTTGATTGGAAAATATTCAGAAAACGATTCTAAACATTTCAGAATTTATTCAGATTTTTTACAGTATGAGAAATATTTTTTTTTAAAATGGTAAATAGAAAGGCACCCAACGGCATATTCTACCGGAGCGCCCAAAACGCTCGATTTTCAGCGTGCCTTCGCAGCGCTGTACATTTTTACCCGTCCACGATAGACAGGTGCTCTTGCATACTGTTTTCGTAGAGAATTGGATTCTTTACAAAAAAGATATTAACTTTTTTTGATATCTATCACCGTTCTCGCTACGTAAGTGGTAAAAGGTGAAAAAATGCAATTTGCCAAACTTTGACGTTCAATAAATAATTGTAATTATTGTTTCCCAGTATTAACAATTTGCACAAATGCTCTCCTTGTCACCCCCTACAAGAATCCGCAATCAAAAAATTTTTACTTCTATCCTATCATTAATGCACGATAGCATAGGGCTTAAACTTACGCCTTCTAGATTACAAAGTCTTACGAGACTGTGTTTTTGTAGTATGGAATGAATGTACTATAGCTAACGAAGTATCTCTTGAAGCTGTAAATAGAACAATGCAAGATTTAGGGAATAATGATCAACTATTCGGTGAAGTAACATTTTTATTTGCTGGAGATTCCAGACAAACATGACTGGTCATTACTGAAGGCACAAGAGCGGATGAAATTAATGCATGTTAAAAACGTTCAGTACTATGAAAACATATTGAGTAGCTTCATTTGAAACAGAATATGAGGGCACAATCAGATGGTTCACAATTTTGTAAAGTTCTTCTAGACATTGGTGAAGAAAAATATCCCAAATTCAATTCTAACCATGACATTGAAGTTCCAACTGCTCTTAGCCAGGTTGTTACAAATACTCACACATTGATATCAAACATTTATGACGATATTTACAATCTTACCTCTAAAAAGGATTCATGGTTGTGTGAGAGATCAATTTTAGTACCAAGAAATGATCAAGTATGGTTGATTGATAACTGCATCATAGATAAGATACTTGGTACGTCAACAACATACTCATCTATAAATACGATGTGTCAAACAGATTAGGCAGTGTATTATCCAGTAGAATTTTTAAACAGCATAAATGTACCTGGTCTTCCATTTCATGAAATAGAATTGTAAATTGGTATTCCCGTAATGCTACTTCACAATTTAAATTCACCAAAACATTGCAAAGGCGCCTGATTGCGGCTAGTTTCTTTACAAAACACTATATTTGTAGCTGTAATTATATCAGGTTATAGCATAGGTGAAACCGCTTTTATTCCCTGAATACCCATCATCCCATCAAACTACCCATTTCAATTTAAAAGATTACAATTTCCGATTAGTGTTAGTTTTGCAATGACCATAAATAAATCTCAAGGTCGAACATTGAAGAAGACTGTCATTGATTTAAGCCAAAGTTGTTTCACTCATGGACAATTATATGTTGCATGTTCACGTGTCAGTGATCCCTCTAATATTGTAATTTTAACGAGTGGCAATCGTACACCTGACATTGTTTATAAAAAGGCATTACAATAGGTTTATTAAGGCTTACATGAAGATTGAAGTTAACTATTTTAGTTCTGAAGTTGTGTTGTATATTATTTAGAAACTCATTGTATGAACCAGACAAAATAATTGTTTTTCTTTTCTTTGAATTTTCGAGAACATTACGTATATCTAAGAAACACATTTAAACATAAATTCTACTCATTACTTATAAACAATATATTTCTTTTATAAAAAACATGAACTTATTACTTTTCTTTTTATTCCATCAAAAAGCAATACATATCGAAATTATTACTGAACACTCTCTTCAATGAATCTATTATTATGTGACGTTATTATGTCACATTAATGATTTAGAATGGATAAACGCATTCTCTAATCAGCTAAAAAAATATGGTGGATTTAAAATTTTATGCAGTAATTCTTTTAAGTGAATACTTTTTATACCAGTCAAATGATATCTACGCGAACGAAGTCGCGGACAAAAGCTAGTCTATACTAATATACAAAATTCTTGTGTCTGTCTGTCTGTCTGTCTGTCCAGGGTAACCTCTGAAACGGCTTAACCGATTGCAACGAAACTCTGCAAAGACTTAGAGGGCATTATGAGGAACGTTATAGGCTACTTTTTGTTCATGTAAATTTTTTATAACAATTGAATTTGTTATAAACAATAGAAAACAGGATCTACTTTACATATTTGAGTTTTTTCAACGCGTAATTTTTTCTTTCACTAATATAAAGTTAAAAAACATGTCAAACGTCAAGCTACCTATTACTTTTTGGCTATAACGATTGAATTTGTTATAAACAATTAAAGTCGGGCTCTATTTGATATTTTGAGTTTTTCCAACATGTAATTTTTTCGTTGCGTAAAACAAAATTGGAAACCATGTAGAATACATACTTATGTTACTTATTAGAAAAAATATATGAGAAACTTTTCTTTCATGTTGAAGAATACAGACTTTCTTATAAGCGATATGGAGAAAAAACCTACGTTATAAGTAATGATTTCGGAAAGCAAGAATGCAAATTTACGTTGAAATTTGAATCTTTTTCATTAATGTGTCAATTTTATGATGCTTTAAACGGTATCCGGGATTAGCTTATTCTTCGAATTACAACCGTACGATGTACAAACTGTTGAGATTAGTTTATCATTATATAGGGTATCACGCATATTAGAGGAACAAAGTTGCGGGAATCTGCTAGTCATTAATAAAGATGCAGAGTGATGACGTGTACTCGAGCATTACATAAGCATTAACGGCTGCAACGAACGACATGAACCAGTCCAGTTTAAAGGTGGTGATGAGGTTCTCGAAAAGAAATGTGAACAGCAATTGGCGCTTTTGAAGCACAACTTTCCTATGATCTTGACTTTGACAAGTGCTATTTGTTTGGTGATTATAAGCAACTTGATATCCTGATGTAGGTCACTCCCATGCCTCCTTCATGTCTGTTTGCATTTGGAACTTAAACATTTCCATCACGCTATTACATTTGGTCTAAATTTCAAACTTATGCCTCGCTCTCTAGTTCTGCTCTTTACACTCCCACTTTTCACCTTACTTCCCTACTTTTGATTACACATTCTCATATCTATTCTTACACTCCTAATATGTCTCCCCAACTCGACCAGTTTCCACGATTGCACAATGTGATAAAAAATTTAAATTACCTAGTAATATTCGATTTTCAGCAGATAAACAGACAGACAGACACTCAGAATCTATATATTGGTATAGATTGATACATATCCAAGTGGCGGTTTTTTTCCTTTTTTCTATTTCCTGTCTTCAATCTATAGATCATTTTCAGAGTTACTGTTTGTGACATCAATAAATTAGGTTTAATGGCATAATGGCTTTGTCCCAATTTTTGTTATTTTTACGCTCGAATTTCAAATTCTAAAACATTTTCTGAAGTTGAATGATCGTGTCTAAACTTTACAGCATCAAATATCGGAAACGTTGAAATAATTGATCATTAATTAAATAAAAATTAGAATGTTTAGATAAATAAAAGATTCAATCGAATTATTCCGACTTCGTCAAGACCTGAAATCGATGGAATGTAAAAGCTTGAATCATTAATAACTAAAAATTTTAGTTTCTTCTCGGATTTTGTTTTTTTGTCCACATATCTTCGTTAACTACACTACTTCATTTAATTTTCATGCGTGGATATTGCTTTTTCAAGGCTTATACTCTCCGAGAATACAGGTCTATCGAATGTTACAGATCAGTAATCAGGTATTATATGTACGGATCATTAGACAATGCCGAACGATGGACAACTCGGTTTTTCAATTCACCTACAATTCATATACTCGCAGACAGTTTATGCAGCTAGACTCCTCAGTTCTAAAAAACTGAAAACTTCTGTAAACGTTATAATTAGCGTAGAAGTAAGTCTTGTGCAGTCATTTTTTGACACTAAATAATTATCTTGCACAATTACTGAATTGTAAGTACCAACTATTTCAACAAAATGAAACTATGCATAGTGGAATGACGATTTCTAAAAAACGTGCAACTCGCCAGAATCCTCCAACATACTATAAAAATTTTTGTGTATTGGAAAAATTTTTTTTTGCTCCAGGGAGTTCAGAATTTTTAACTTTCTATTAGAGAGTTATTAGATTTATCGAATTTGGCGACTCTGTAAAATAAAGAGATCGATCGCGACTTCTCGATACGGGTGGAGTTTATATGGATGATGAATTGTTCTTTGTTGACGATTTCTCGAAAACTAGCTGAGATATCCACTTCAAACCAATTGCTTCCACTGAAAAATGTGACAAAGGCAAATTACAAAGAGTTTCAATAAAATGAGTCAATTAGATTTAAATAATGAGCCAATCCCAGATGTCGATTGTAGTGTCATAGTGAAGAGAGAACTGTCATGTATTTGCAAGTACTTAACATCGACAAAAAAAATTCAGATATAAACATGTCATTCTATTTCTGCGTCTTTAAAACCTTAGTGGAGGCCTCATAGTGGAGGCCTTTGTAACAGCGCTGATGACAAATTCAGTATTCTCAAGCAAAAAGAATAGATTCATATAAACTTTACTTGGTGTGTAACTTTATGTTACTAAAAAAAAAAATTTACGCGTTAAAAAAACTTAAATATGTTAAGCGGATCCCATTTTCCATTGTTTATGACAAATTCGCCTGTTATAAACAAAAGAAGTACGTTTCAATGTGTTCTATATGGCTAGTCACTTCATTTCACTAAAATAAAAATTTACGCGTTCATAAAACTCAAATATGTCGAGCAGATCTCGTTTTCCTTTGTTTATAACAAATTACATTGTTATAAACAATTTACATAAACGAAAAGTAGCCTATAACCTTCCTCATAACGCACTCTAAGTGTTTGTAAAGTTTCGTTGCAATCGGTTGAGCCATTTCAAAGATTACCATGGACAGACAGACAGACAGGCACAAGAATTTTATATATTAGTACAGATTTTATTGCGATCATTCTGTGTTATATGTTTATTGTCGAGGAACGTACTATTCGAACGTTACTTAATGGCAAAGATCTGATAAGAGAAGATGTTATATAATCAATAGAGCAGTTGGTCCTATGAGGAAAATGTAAAGAACTTTCCTATCCATTAATCAAGATACTTTTATCATCCGGAATGAGATACAATTACAAACACAATACGTGTGAACATAATTATGGTCTCATAACATTCGAAGGAGCATAAACGGAGAGGTTACAGTACAATGAGGATAACAGTAGAAAATAACTATGAAATTTTCAATATTGAGCTAAGAAAAACGATGAAAAAAAAATATATTTTCATGGACCAGTCATGATAGTGTAACCATTTTATACGTGCGCTGATTGATCGAAGTTTTTTTGAATTTATTTCTAAATTATTCAATTTTAAAATAAATTTGGAACAGTAGAACAATAGTATAAAGTATATACCAATTGTTATGAACGATTCAATTGTTTATAAAACAATTAAACTTTCTTATAAATGATTAAATTGTTTCTCTAAAAATTAAACTTTCATATAAATAATTGAATTGTTTATTAACAATTAGAAATAGTTATAAACGATTAAATTGTATATGAAACAATTAAAGTTTCTGATGAATAAATAAATTGTTTATATAACAATTGAATTTTCTGATAAATAATTAAATTGCGTATTTAACAATCAAATTGCGAATATAACAATTAAGAATTGTTCTGAATAATCAAATTGCTTTATCATTATTTCTTCCATTGCTGTCGTAGGTTGGAAATCAGCAATTCATAAAAATACATTTTATATGAAAAAAAGTAGCAAATACTTACATTGGTAGATTATCGACACCATATTCTAATATTTCTTCATTACTTGTAAAGAAGTCTTTAATAGATTCCATATTGTTTCGTAGATTTAGTCTCTCAATGTAAAGGAAAGAATGGAATGAATCATACAATGATTGTACGTGATAAAAGAAAGCGTAGAGCAATTTTTAGAAGTATAAATGGACAACCAAGTAAATAGATGGTAATTTAATCAGATGAATAGCACAATATCGGTAATTTCTCTAATATATTGCATAAAATTTTTACAAACTGCTAAAGATATTTTGATTGTAATTGTAAATATTCCCAACAATAATAATTTTTTCAATCGGTACTCAAATCTGTGTACGTTAATTCAAAATGCTTATAAACAATAATACATTGCTTTTAATAAAAAAATACTTCATTTTTCTGATAATAAGTTCAAACTAAGATCTCAACCAATGTCATGAAATACGATACACAATATTCTTATAACTCTACGTTACGAATAAAAAAAATTGTCATTGTAGGATTATTGTCATTTTTTTGTATAATATCCCTCATATCAAAAAAAAAAAAAAAAAAAAATATAATATATTCGTTAATATTAAAATTTTTTTTTCCATAAAATATAAAAACATTTTCTATAAAAGAATGAATCATACTACGTTTTCTAAATTCAAAGCAAAAATAATAGCAGAGATAAATCAATATTTCATTACTAAATTCGCATTCTTTACATTTGCATTACCTCTAATGATTTTTTGTTTTTTTTCCAGAGGAGTATAGTCTTCTATTTCCAGTGGAGATTGCAGTTTTTCCAATGTTCGATATCCTGATTTTAACTCTTCTGATGAGAGAGGAAGTTTATTCCTTTTTTTCATTGAGTCCATACTTTTCAAGAAAATCATAACACTATCTGTTTGAATGAAAGTATTTGAAATACACGAATTGATTGTTTCATTAAAAATAAAAAGATAAAAATGTATTACTTTTTCAGCTTACATTTATCAATTCGTATCTCGCCTTCTATTTAAACTTCTATATAAACAATTTAGTTATTTATAACAATGTTCAATTGTTAAATACGCTATTTAATTATTTATAAGAAAGTTTAATTGTTTTATAAACAATTTAATCTTCTATAAGAAAATTTTATTGTTATATACACAATTCGATTGTTTATAACAATAATCAAATGTTAAATACGTAATTTAATCGTTTATAACAATTCTCAATTGTTATATATACAATTTGACTGTTACATACGCAATTTAATTATTTTAATTGTTTTAATTGCGTTTAATTGTTAGAGAAACAATTTAATCATTTATAAGAAAGTTTAATTGTTTTATAAACAATTGAATCGTTCATAACAATTGGTATATACTTTATACTATTGTTCTACTGTTCCAAATTCATTTTAAAATTAAATAATTTAGAAATAAATTCAAAAAAACTTCGATCAATCAGCGCACGTATAAAATGGTTACACTATCATGACTGGTCCATGAAAATATATTTTTTTTTCATCGTTTTTCTTAGCTCAATATTGAAAATTTCATAGTTATTTTTTACTGTTATCCTCATTGTACTGTAACCTCTCCGTTTATGCTCCTCTAAATGTCATAAGACACTTGTCCTGATATTGTAAAGCGTGTCTTTAATATTTAAAAAAACGCATCACTCTGATGAAGTGTAAGCTTACGTATACGTTATTGAATTTCAAAAACGTCGATTACTTCATATGCATATGTTGGTGACATTGAAAGATCGATGTTAAATAACAACTCCACAAATAGTTAATCAGTTCAATTGTGCTGAAATACCAAATAAGAATGATGATCCAATACTAATTGTTATCATTACGAAAAATATGCTTCATGGACCATGTGGAAGTTGGTGCATTGTGAATGGAAAATGTTCTAAACATTACCCTGAAGAATTCCAAGAAGACATTGCTATGGACGAAAATTGTTATTCTTATTATCGTTGCAGAGATTTAGGTATCACTTATATCTGGCCACAAGGAGACACTTTCACAAATCAACATGTTGTACCATATAATAAAATACTTTCGAAACGATTTAATGTTCATATAAATGTAGAAATAGTTTCGTTTATAAAATCTGTAAAATATTTATATAAATATGTATATAAAGGGCATGGTCTAGCTTTAATAACAATAAATGGGAACGTTTCAAATACCAATGACAATAACACTATAACATACGATGAAATCAATAATCATATTAAACTCGCTATGTTGGACCAGTAGAAGCTGTATGGAGAATTTTATCAAAACTATTACAAGAAAAAAGTCACAATATTATGCGATTACCTACACATTTACCCAATGAACAAAGTTTGATAATAGACAGTAACTGTGATGAATCACAATTAAGAAATGTCCTAGACAAAGTTACCATGTTCATTAATTTCTTTGCATTAAATACACGCGATGGAAATGCCTGACAATATATTTACACAGATATCCCTAATCATTACGTATTTAAAAAAGAGAATGTAATTTGTCAATGGGTTAAACGTCAAAAGCAATTCAAAGTTATTGGTCGAATGTATTCAGTCAGTCCATCAAATGTTGAATGATTTTATCTCAGGTTGTTATTAATAAAAGTAAAAGGACCGAAACGTTATGAAGATATAAGACTAATTAATGGTCATACATATAATACATATGTCAACACTTGCCTCGCATTAGATTTGATCGAAGACGATAATGAGTGGAAACATGCACTTCATGATGCAGAAATTTAGATGATGCCATGTCAATTGAGATATTTATTTGTGCGTATATTGTTACATTGTTATCCATTGCACCCTGAAGAACTTTGGGAACAATTCAAGGAATCAATGTCAGAAGATTTTACAATGCGTTTTCGATGAATTTTAGGATAGAAAAAAGCATATCTTCATATAAATTCTGGTTCCGTAACAAAATATCCGCGGATAAAATGTCCGCGACAAAATATCCGCAGACAAATCACCCGTAAATTATTCTCATAGATCTTCATGACGAAAATCAAATTATCAATCACATTTGAATCTTATTTTTTTCCAAATTATCTGTTATCAAACACATATGCTCAATAAAATAAACAATGTATTCATTAATGAAAATAGACATTTTTTAGTTTCACTATACCCTCCATATACATTTTTACATCAAAACAACTTCACTAATGTGAATTCCATGTCATTGCAATTGTTTCATCCAATACTTTCAGGTATCTTAATCAACTACACTGATTACAACTTCAGCCTTTATTATCACTGGTTTATTATTATAAATTATTATCGTAAACTACTTTCAACTTTAGCGTCCTGTATTGCTTGATTATCACAGCAATTACAATTACAAATCACCGTTAAGTATCAGTCTATCACATTAAATGATTAAATAATTATTAATTTTAAATAAATATATTACTATGACTATCGTCTGACTATTAATAACATCAAATTATAAAATTAAGTATGTCTGTTAATAAAAATACCTGAAATAATACAATAATTAACTGACTCTTAATAACATCAACTTAGTCTGACTATGAATAACATCAAATTATACAATTGAGTATGTCTATTGAGAAACATACATGAAAAAGAGACAATTATTAAATCATATTATAATAAAAAAATTTGGATATAATTGAGAAATGATTTAAAATAACTAAAACACAAGTACACACGCAATGTCATGTAAATATTGAACTTGATTGTTAGAATTATACATTAAAACGATACTTTTTAATCTCGCATCAATGTCGACATACTGTCATTTACGTTTACTAACAATGTCCAAACCAGTATTTCCTTGAGTAATTTAAACTTCTGTTAAGCTTGAACAGACTGACGTTTAACACTACGCACCATTGACACCATTTTAAGCAAACAAGCAGCAACAGGTAATAAAACATCGACTACCACTTTTCCAACAACAAGTCCTGGAGGATCATCATATTTTCGACCTCGTTTACGTATTTTATTTTGTACTTTCTTGGCCTCCACGAATGACAAATCAGCCGGGTGTTCATGATCTGGTAACCCACCTATAACCTTACCTATATGGATAAATCATACAATTGTCAATGAATGAATAATACCAATAAAATAGTTCAATGAAGTAAAAAAAAAAATAAAAAACTAACCAGTACGTTTCTCTGAATCTGTATGAACACTACACTTGCAAGCTACATCTGTAAAATAAAAAATACAACGCCATAGGATACTTGTTTTGTTAACACTTTTACGTGAAAATAAATAGCCATTCAATGACAACAGTCTCTGATTTTTTTGAGACATCACAAGCTGTAACGGCATTATCAAAAATTAAACTATAATTCTTTATTGTAACGATTAATATTAACAATTCATTGACTACTAATTAATTATTCACTCAAATACACTCAATATATTTGTCACAAGCTACGGTACTCATGTAAAAAAAATGTGTGAAGCCACTTACATTTGTCACTGTAAGATGTCACCACTAGTAAATACTCGGTTATTACCGACATCAAACAAAACAGATTATATTTTAAGCCAGACTTTTTCAATTTGATATTTATCACAATGACATATAATATATATATATAATAAACAGAATTTCGTTTAATTAACGGTTGGTTTTGCCCTCAAACACGGGATTGCATATTCTACATAATCATAAACAATTCTACACGGTGCCGTGTAAACTACGTGTAGAAACAATTCTACAGAAATTTATATGATTGACATTTGGTTTTGTTCTCAAATCCGTGTATTGGTGTGAAAGATTAATTTTTGGTCAGTTACTATAGAGATCGATTATTTTGTCGTTCGGTTATTTTGTCATTCGGTTATTTTATCTGCGGATATTTTACCCCGGATATTTTGTCCACGGATATTTAAGCGCGGCACCATAAATTCCATTCTATGTAACGAAGGATGCCACTTATCAAATTTTCCAGCTATGGAACAAATTACAGATTCAGATGATATAAATGATAACGAAACTAGAGAACAAGACAATGACCGTGGAATTCAACAATATCAAAAATTGAATCAAAAACATAAGGAAATCGTTGATTATATATTAAGTATTATCGTTACCAACAACAATAATCGTATATCCAATTGTATTTATATAGATGGACTTGGTGGATCTAAGAAAACATTCATCTATACAACCTTATGGTATTTGTTAAGATCTAAAAATAAAAAAGTTTGTACCATGGCATTTACAGGGATTGTTGCAACATTACTCCCAAATGGGAAAACTGTTCATAAAACTTTTGGTTTACCTGTACCTCTTTTTTCTGACTCATCATCTGACATTAAAAATGATTCCAAACAAGGAAATGATTAAAAATGTATTGATGTCTTTATATGGGACGAAGCACCAATGTCGCCAAAGTATGCTTTGGAAATAATAGATCGAACTTCACGTGATATGATGGATAACCATTTACCATTTGGTGGGAAAATATTCATTTTAGGAGGAGATTTCCGACAACTACTACCTTAAAAAAAAATTCAACAATGAGTGAATGAGTGAATTTATCCATTAAACATAATTATCTTAGGCGACAATTTCATCAATTTACGTTAACCCAAAATATGCGAACGTTACCTTCAGAAATTGCATTTACCGAATTACTTATAAATATGGGTAAAGGTATTTTGGATGATTCTCATAATAATTCAGATCTTCCAGTTGAATGTAGAATATTCAAATATGATAAAATAATCGAAAATATGTATAAAGAAATAATCGCAGATGAATGTTATACTAAGTTATTAACATGTGCGATACTTGCAGCCAGAAATGTGGATGTAGAAAAAAATTATACTGAAGTTGTAAAATTATTAGATTATAGGACTGAAAAAACGTATGCAAGTGTAAACAGTATTGAAAATTGTAATAATGGCAATATTGACGATGCTATATTACCAGAATATTTAAATACATTGAATTCACCAAATTTTCCACCTCATAAACTTATTGTGAGGAAATATTGTATAGTTATGCTGCTCAGAAATCTCAATATTAGTAAAGGTTTATGTAACGGCACAAGATTAATGGTTTTAAAGCTTGGACATAATCTTTTACAATGTAAAGTATTGAATGGTGATAAATCTTTCGAAGTAGTATTTATCAACAGAATAACATTGTATTGTGAGAACACATCTCCTTTTACATTCAAAAGAAGACAATTTCCACTTACAATAGCCTTCGCTATGACCATAAACAATGCTTAAGGACGAACATTTGATATGATTGGAATAGATTTAACAAATTACGTTTTTAATCACGGACAATTATATGTAGCTTTTTCCAGAGTTCGATCTTGGGAAACTTTACAAGTGTATATAAATGACGATAAACCGGTAGAATTGTTAAAAATTATGTTTACAAAGAATTATTTTTATAATCTATTGTTTTTCGACATTTCAAATAATATTTCATAAATGTTTGAATAACGCGTCAACTTGGAAAAAAATTTTTTTTTCCGTTAATCATTGTGATCGGTTTCTACATACCCTGTGTTAGACTATATTACCTATTAATATTTCTAAAAAATAAACAATTTTAACCGTGTTTAGTGGGTGGACCAATCAATGGGCATAATAAATAATAAATAATAAGTCGATCGAATAGTGCGTATTCAGAATGATTGTTGAGCGAATAATTACAAATCTATATTAGAATCTACAGTATATTAATATTTATTCAATGAATTTGATTATAAAAGTTTTATTCTATAATATAAATAATTTAACGTAATTCAAAAATTAGTGTAGCGTACATACAAGTAGATACTCGAATATTTTATCGATATTTCTATTTATGCATTTTTTTTTACCGATTGTTTGCGTATTTCATATTATAATTCATAACATCTTGCCATATTTCATGCATACCGCAGTATGATATTGTTATTCTCACATTATTCGAACGGACATTAGTTTTTGAGAACAAATCAACTATTATTCCCAATATCCGATGAATCAATGTTTTTGAGTACTGAATGTGATTATATAATCCGTTAAAAATATTACTATCCTTATGTCACTGTCAAATTTATCATATACATATTATGATAATAACGATAATAATTGCAACAAGAAGTTACACACGGTTAAAATTGCAAAGAAGCATTTAATTTTAATTTGAACACGTTGAAAAAAAACGATATATCTTACAATGAAACGTCAATTGCATTTATATCGTAACGGCGCGCTCGTGGAGCGCGCAACCCGTTCTGTCTAGTTTTGTAGTATTTTTGATGCCTATTATCGCATGATACGTATAGTTTCCAAAAAAGCCATTTTGTTATCAAAATTGTCTGGTAAAAAGTACCTTTTGTGGACGCCCTAAATAGTCTTACACTAATTTGTTACCAAAAACTTTTACCCTAGTTTTTAAAAGAACTCCTATTAAACAATTCCTTATCAATACTCTATTACTATTCCATTTGTGATTGTAATAATTACTCTGCTACATAATTTTGGAAGTATTATTGTAAAACAGCTTTTGCTACATTTATTTGGACGTTCTTCTTTTTCAGTTCGTTCACTATTTGAAACATGACAGCACTTGAGTTACTTCTTTCTAGCCTTTATTTTTTTTTCAACTTCCAGTATTCTATCCTATCATTCAGAAAGAATCCGTTTTAGATATGATAGATGTTGTATGACAAGTTTGACTCTGGTAAAACGTATGAGAGTAGAAATCAGCTGTTAAAATTCGATAATGTGTGGTTGAATTTCTGTGATTTATGTCCAACAAACATTAATGAATTATAATTTAATTACAAATGTATCTTGAATGACATTTTAAGAAAGTTCCCGGGTCAAAACTTGTTAAACACATTTATTGTGAAATTTGGTGATTTTCGTGTATCAGTGTAATTAATGTAATCAAGTACATGAGAATTCGCAAAATAAGTCATGATATACTATTATTTCTGATTGTTTTTCAGGATATTGGGCTTGTTACCTCATCCCCCATTAGCACCTACATATTTAAGATTTACATATGTTATAATGAGTAGATTTGCCTTATGCATAATTCTTGTTTTTATTGGAACATTAGCAGCAGACTTAATCGCAAATTATGATGATATTCCGATCGTCACGGATGATGGATGTTATCTTGCTGGTATTGTTTTGATAGCACAAAAGCTTTATAATTTCCGCAGGAAAGCTGATCAAATCGATAATTTTATTGAAAAAATTCATAAGCCTATCGACATATTTTGGATCTCTGACGGTAAGCTTTAATCTATGTTTCAATTTATGCACGTCTGAGCCAGTCGTACACATAACAGATAATACAAGTAAAGTCTAGCACGAAATAGACCAATTAATCCCAATCCCATCAAAATTGGTAATCCAATATTTGGGTTACGTCCTCAAAAACAATCCCTCTCTTTCAGCTGGATTAAATAATGCGCTAAGTATTGGTAATGACAATGATACAGCTACAGAAAGAGCTGAAATTATCGAATGCCAAGCATACAATCTAAGAATCAACAATATTTAAAATCAATTTTTAACGTAGGTCTTTTTTCGCACCTTTCTCTACATTTCATTCAACGCAAACAGAATGATGAGTTTTCATAGATTCAACATAGTGTATAATTTTTCTAAGAAAACAGAAAAGAGCCTGTTGAAAGAACTTGAACATTTTGCATTGAGTCTATTTCTCATTGTTCATAAAAATTTCAATGATCACAGATATTAAATAGAAAGAAAAAGTAGCATGCACTCTGCCTAACAAACCTCTCTACGTACTTGCAAAGTTTAGTTGCAATTGGTTCAGTTTTTTCACAGATTAGCGTGGATAGACCGACAACAACCAGAATTCCATATAGTTATGAATATTATTCATTCAGAACATAATAAAAAAATTAAAAAAATAGTGTATACATTTCCAGTGGTGCTTTTGGGGACTGAATCTGAAATGTACAGGTTTTTTTGAGGGCATTTAGTGCTTTTGAGGTCGGTCCTCAAAAAATTCACGAATAGAGCGGTGCTTTAGATTTTTCTTCTGTTACAAATCATTAAGTTTTCTTACATTTGTGATATACAGATGATTAATTACTTATTGGTAAAACTTTTCAGAATAATTTTAATTGTTTTATTGCTTCTGTCATAATTTTTATAGAATGCTTCAATATATTAGAATTATTGTGACCATAAATTATTGACAATATTGCAAATTTAGTATTAAGAAAATAATTACTACTTTAAGAGAAATTTTCTATTTAATTTAAAGAATTATTACAAAATCACTAAACATAAGGAATGTTTCAATGATGAGAGAATAATTACTAAAATGATTTTAATGTGGAGACACATTTATTATTTACTTCTAAAATTATTAAAACAGACGAATAACACATTAATTTTAAAGAATTTATAACGCTATTGTGCTCAATTCTTGGATTGACAAAAATTTTTTCAGAAGAGAAAAGAACCTTAACCAAGAGTATCTATTAAAAAAAGACAGAAAATCGATAAAAGTATTAATGGCATTTATTTTTATATTTATAAAGAATAATAAGAAAACTTTTTCACATACTAAAAATGGTATTTTTTTATTGTCCTTAGTGAGTTTCATTTATATTTTTGAATTATGATTGATTTAGTACGTATTTCATGGTGGCTTTGGAGACTTTGAAATTGACATATTAGTACTTTTACTTTAATATTCTGCAAAATTATTCTTAATTTAAGTTCTTTTTTGACAAAACAAATAATTGTACGACAGATCGTGTTTTTTACGACGGTATGAATAATTGAATTATTGATGTGGAAAAAGTAATTTCTATTTGGTAGATTCCTTCATAACTTCTTACTTCTTTCAACGAAACCTCGCGAGGTTTCCGTCACCGATTCAGTTGCGGCTTTAGCATAATAATCTAAATAAAAAATGATAAGAAACGTATCTTTTTTTTTTGGACAAACGAACGTTTCAAAGAGATAAAAATTACGCTTAAAGTTCGTACCTGAAAATGACAGTTCGCAGTTTTCACATATTTCAAAAAAAAATTTTTAAAAAAGGCTTCAACTATTAGAATGTGCATTAAAAATTCTGAAAAATACACATATTTATAAGACTTGTGGATATACAGTTCATTTTTATTAAAAATGACGAAAAATTCATAACTCAAAAACTATTCATTATTTATTAATGTGAAAAATTTTTATTGAAAAAACATAAAAAATTACGAGATACATATCTTAGCAATTTTTACAATAACATCGAAATCAATGCAAGAAATAGTTTATTGTTCACCAAGGGAGCAAAGTATGATATTCTGACCTGGGTGTGAAATTGAAACCCGAGCCGAAGGCGAGGGTGGCAACCACCCATGTAAAGATATCTCACTTTGTTCCTGTGGTCAACATACTATTTTTTATCATACCACTGTCCAAAATTGAAGTTTGTTGTCTGTTTTGAAGTTGGAAAAGTGATGTTCTCTTTCTCACAGAGAAAGACAACACCCGTCTGGGCATGCGCACAGACGATTTTTTGTCTTTTTGTGTGAGATAGAATGCGTCATTTTGGGACCTGAAAACGGGGAGCAAACTTCAACTTTGGACAGGGGTATGATGAAAAAACATTTTCTTTTTTTCCAGATTTGTATTAAAATAAAGAATATAAATTACTTATTCATTATACGTATTATATTTATGATAATCATTGTAGAAATGTACAAGATATAATGATTTTCTACACTATGCACAACGGATAATTGCTATATTTCGATATCTTGAAATATCGCAGTGAGAGTTACATCTATCTCCAACCGTAAAATCTACTGGATTTTCGAATTCATCTGGTTTAATAGAAGTATAAACACTTTTAAACCATTAATATCGAAAGAGATTAATATATCGTGGAGAGAAGAGTTGATTATGGATAAGTGATTGTAATTCAATTATGTTATTCCTAAAGTGCAAATTTAATTTATTTCTCCGCAATAAGATACTGTCCGAAAAATGTCTAATAAAATTTTTCCATATTCTGAACCTATAGACATTTAAAGGTTGAGTTTGTCTAGTGGTCCCTTTAGGAATAGTCAGTATCTTGATTTCTTTTACCTTTCTTATCATTTTTTGTCTAGATTATTATAGTCAAGCCACAACTAAATCGGTGAGGGAAACCTCGCAGGGTTTTCTTGTGAGTAAAAAAGCTCTTAGGTAACAAGTACTAAACGAGTATTGTAGGTAGTAAGTGACACTTGAAGACCACGCTCCATGCAAATTTGGTGGAGCTTCTATAGCACCCGGTCTCTGTTCTAATTATCGCCATTTTGCGTTCGGTCCCTAGTCCTAAAGGATCGATAGAATCCTTAAAGGAGATTGGTCACAATTTTTCTTCTGATTCTCTCTTTATTTCTTTTCTTAATATGCTTCACCTTTTCTACCTGACTGCTTTCCGTACATTGTATGCTTCACGCATCTTTACAATAATATTGAGTATTTTATTTGTTACAACGATTACATTACAATATTACAAATATTCCATTAAAAATTGCAAATTCCATTCCGTAACACTGACACGCATATTTATATATATATATATATATACATATACATATATATATATATATATATATATATAAGCGATTTACTGCTGACTCACTCATCAGAAGATCGCTCAAACTATTCATCTGATTGACATGGAATTTGACATAGTTGTACCATCTTCAACAAAGACACCCATCAAAAACGGATTTCCACTAAATCTGATTCAAAATGTTTTTCTCGCTGATCATCATTAGTAATATATCGATGCCAGCTAAAACTTACTCGGTTACTGTTGTCATAGTTTACCTTTGCAATAGGAATAGTTGCTTTGATATTTGTTATTATAATAAATGTTAGATGCTTCTAAGAAAAACGACATAGCCTACATACTGAAAGGAACTATAGTTATTGTCTAGGAAAAATTCACTATGGCTCATAAAAAATGTGTTGGGGCTGTCGATAGACCACCGTAAGACATAAAAAGAAATAATTAAATTACACGTAAGTTCAATATTCTTGTAGCTGGTGATCTAAGGCAAGCTCAGCCTATTATACCTGGGAGGACACGTGCAGATGGAATCAAAGCCTGTTCAGAATTATCCGTATACAAATCAACATTAGGGTTTATCCATAAAATGAATTAAGATCAGAGTGTTCAGGATTATTAATCAATCTAGGTAACAGATTCATCAAAAAAAATGAAGAGTCTAGACATTCGCTGATTAATAGAATATGACTAAAGATTTAACATAGCGCAATTAATAGCTTGCAATGGTCAAGTCGAAGAGCTATTATAATTCCAACAGATGACTCATCTGATAGGATTAGGATTTCTTGGAAGAGAAACTCTTATTCGCGCAAATGAAGTATCAATCCGTAGATACACGGCAAAGAATGTAATTAAAGCAATGATTCTAGCGTAAAGTATACGGATGAAAATGTTAATCGAGAATATCTTTTATTTCATTAGTTTATCAATTTGAATTAAAGCGTTTACAGTTTTCAATTTGAGTTTGCTTTGTGACGAGTATTAATAAAGTTTCGAGGTAAAGTATAAACGTAGCTGAGATGAATTTATAAAATGGACGTTGACATCATAGTTCATCTTATGTGACATGATTGATTTATCTTAAAATTTAATCATTCTGTAAGGCAGTTGGCTCGCTCGACGTCGTATCAAATAAAAAAGACCTAGGGCTCTTCGAAACGGAATTAATTTTTGTTATGGAGTATTTACACCAGCTTTCTGCATCGTAATTAATTTGTCTTCTATTATTCCGAAAACACACAGCAGATTCAAATAATATCTTCAATTCCTATTCTGTAGAAAAGTCTAGGTTTAAATTTTTATTTAATCCAAACTACTTCAAGTTCAAGTGGAAATATCTCTTGAACGCTTTTGTTACTGAGCTTGAATTTTGTCTGTGTTACGATTTCGATGGGCTGTCGCATAAAAAATGAAGTAAGATTACAGGTAGACGGTAATCAGAGATAAATGTGTACTGTATTTTGTTAGATAATTAGATGCAAGAACAGTCAGGACTCTTGAACGGGTGTAAATGAGACGGCTGACATCTTTTTTAACAACAACAATTAACGGTTTATTAACAAATAAGAAAACAGTAACAAGTAAAACAACGACAGCGAGTCTGTCTGATATGAGTTCACTGAAAAGTCACATAAGGAGCCACTGACATCTTATGTGCTGACAACACTGATAGTTCTTATGATAAGTCCACTGATGAATTATCTGATGAGTAGAGAATCCTTGAAAAGTCGTAAGTTTTTCAGGACTGGTCCCTAGACCAGAAGTGGTCTGAATGGTTGTGAGTTGGAGTCAGTCACAAAGACACAAGCGAATTGTTCTGGTGTGGACCTTGTGTGAGTGACTGTCCATGAAGCCGTTAGGCGTCGAAGCCGACATCGTTCGCGTCTTTTTCAGCGTAGATGTGTGATCGGACCGACTTGAGATGACTGATGATTTCTGATGTGAGTTAGACTGCTTGATAAGTTGACAATCATCTCTGTAGATAATTGACTATTAAGTTATTCTATCTCTGAAGAATATTCTAGAGAGTTTTCTGGTTTCTGACTAAAGAGTTTGTCTGTGTGAGTTGTCTAGTAGTACACACGTACCGAGTTGACTGTTATACCGAGTTGACTGTTATACCGAGTTGTCTGTCGGTTGGCATCATCAAATGATGCCAATGAGTCGTCCGAGTACTCACACGTACAAATACTGACAAGTATCGACGGCAACAGTAACTAGTAGAATACTGACTAAATACAGACCGAGAAAACTGTCCGGCTATATATGAATTAGTCCTGACAAAGTCAGAAGAAAAATCATTAATTATACATATTTATGTACTTTGTTAGTTTTGTTATCGATTTGCTCGGGCCATTCAAATTCAATTGAAGTAGATTGGAACACAAAAGTGGTTTCTAGTATATCGTACATGGTGAAACTTTTTACTGCGAATTTATTTTTTTTATACTTCCATTCTGTTTTCAATCGTTCACAATAAATTCGATTGTTATAACCAAACTGAGTGCTTGATTATTCATGTTATATGATTGGTAACTTTTTATTGATACAGGAGAGAATATCGCGATAAATGAATTCGATTATATTGCACAGATCTCGCTTTCAATTGTTTATAACATATGGAAATTTTCGAAACAATCGTATTTTTTATAAACAATGAAAAATGGGATCTACTTAGCGCATTTAAGTTTTTTCAACGCGAAATTTTTTCTATCACTGGAAAAAAGTTACTAACTACTTACGAAGTCTGGAAGCTTATTTCTTTTGTTTAAAACAATTAAATTTGTCATAAACAATGAAAAACGAAATCTATTCAGCATATTTGAGTTTTTTTCACGCGCACTTCTTTGTTATACAAAAATGAAGTTATTTATTAGGGACCATGTATGGAAAGCTTCTTTTTATGTTGAGAAATACTGAATTTATTATAAGCGATATGGAGAAAAACCTATTTCATGAGTACTGTTGTCAAAAAGCTAAAATGAAAATTTACAGTGAAATTTAAATCTTTTTAACTTCCCAGTGGGGAGTTATTGTAATGGGTCCGATTTTGCAAATTGGAAATTTTAACATATCTCTACGTTTCAAGATCTTCAGAGTCGGATGGTATGGTTTTTAAGATGATGTCCGTGTGGTCACATGTATGTATGTATGTATGTATGTATGTATGCATGTTCGAATTCAATTTTCGCCTCGCGTATCTCGAGAACAAATGATGATATGGAGATTGGACTAGTTTCATTCAATGCATAATTATGTAACTTGAACCTGATTAAATTTTGAGCAAAATCGGTCGAGTCGTTTTTTGTGCCGAATGAAAAAACTGAGAAGAAGAAAAATAGGTAATTTTCATGAATCGTATAATTGTTATTCTTTTCAATTTTATATAGTTTTAACTTCATCGGGGGTGCAGGGGGCGAAGCCCCCACTGGGGGGTTCGGGGGGTGAAGCCCCCTGAAATGAAAAAAAAAATTGTTTACAAAATAAATAATAATAATAATATAAAAGAATAAAAATAATAATAATATTATAAGATCTGCAATAGTTTAATTTAAATTTAAATTAAAAAAACTAAAAAAAATGAAATATTAAATTTGTTATAAACAATTAAAAACGGAATCTGTGCGATATATTTGAGTTCTTTCAACGGGAAATGTTTTCTTTTGTTGAAAAAAAGTTAAAAACCATATTACATGAATGAAAGTGAACTCTTTTTGTTGATAACAATTAAATTTGTTATGAACAATTGAAAAGGGGATTTATACAATGTATTTAAGTTCTTTCTTCATGAATTTATTACTTTACTTTTAATACCATTGTACAGCTATAGATATCTCGAGTTGCCTTATTTAAACTACGAACTCATTATTTAATTCTTTTTCGATCAATTTATTATTATGTAACATAATTATACATATTACGTGGACGAAGTCGCGGAAATCAGCTAGTACTACTATATAAATTTTGAGTTTCTGTCTGTCCGGGGTAATATCAAAAACGGCTGATACGATTTCAATGGAACTTTGCAGACATGAAAAAAGGGTGATCAGGAGTGACATAGGGTACTTTTCGTTTATGTGAATTTGTTTACAACAAATTCAATTGTTATAAACAATGAAAAATGGGATCTGTTCAATACAATTGCATTCTCTACCAGAATTTTGATACTTAGCATATGATAATAATAATAATAATTCTAATTACAACAATTTATTTACCACTGCAGAGCACTGATATTGCTCTACAAGTGATAAAAATCGATGAACGATATGCAAAACTATTAAAGCTAATGTGTCATGGTTGTGGAAGATAATAAACAAGAGGTATAGTGATAAACAGGGTCTTTATAATATATATAAGAGAATTATCAAAAAATGCGAAGCCCCTGGCAGGTAGTTTTGGGAGCAGAGCCCCCAAAAATGGACAAGAGAATAGTTTACAAAATACATAAATAGCAATAAAAAAATATCTTCGACACTAAATTTTACTCTAACAATCACAAAATGCATATGATTTTTTTTATTATGTAATGAAAACTGGAATATTATTGAATTATCGATCTTTATAGAAATAAGCATTTCAAATTGTTACGTGACAGTTTACTCCGAAAGTGATGGAACTCGATAAACAATATTTGATAACTAATATTTTAGTATTGAAGGGCTAGTAATGCAACGGTATTTTGAAAAATATTGCTAGTAGTCATTGAATATTGTCAATAACATTGGAAAAGTTCTAACAACAATCAGATATTATCGATAGTAATTAAATATTGTTGATAAGAATAGAATATCGTAGAGGAGAATTGAATAGTGATGAATATTAATAACAGCAAATGCATATTATTGATAATAATTCGATATGATTTATAATAACTAACATCTTTTTCGTCTTTTGATTATATTATTAGTATTTGCTAGTGACAAGAGACACTGATTGTAGTGAGAAATTGATGTAGTGCATCGATTGGTAACTGCTAGTATAACTCTAATAGATCTGCTGACCGGAAATATATCCTCCAAATAACATAATAGTCTTAGGTATTTTTAAAAAATTCTAAGTCCATTTATTGCTTTTTATGTAAGTTCTTTATATGTGCACTCCTATTACTCCTATAATATTAATAAAATTGTCTAAATGCTATGTTTCCTTCAAGTAAATCAATATCATGGACAATATGACATCTAAAAAATAGTTTCATTTACTGTGTTGTTTGTAGTGTCATTAAATGTGGATAACTTGTGATATTTCAAACCATATTTCCTAATGACTGTCACTTTTAGCCATCATTGTAATTATTTTTCTATTAATCTGACCAGTATACATGGATGTTATGATGAAATTAATTTCTATATACGTACCTTAGAAAATGTATTAATATTTTATTTTGTAGCATCTGAACTATATGGTTTCTCATAAGTTGCACATCATATGACTTCTGATTCTCTGGTGGTTTATTGTAGCACAATAATGTTGCAAAATATATTGCAAATGCTCCACAATCTATACTATTACTTTGTTCTTAAACTTTATGAAATATATAATTCTTATCAAATCTGTGTAATGCATTTAGGTAATTGATTTGATCAGTCTCCAAGTAATTTTTATTTAAGCTATCATAAATGTGGACATTGCCATTGCCGTCGTATTTCGTACAAATCCAGTGATCCATGTTATTTACACCAATTTACCATTATATATTATTTGAATGTTATTCTTCGATCTGGGTATTTCTTGTAGATTACTAAAAAATGCTCCTATGTAACCTACATCTTGGGCAAAGTTAAAAGTTCTCTGTGAATTTAATTATCTATTCATTATTTCATGGAATAAATTAATATGTTTATCGGTTAAGTAACATTGATAATGAGAAGATCCTTTTTGACATTCCGCGATTGAAATATCAAAATTATATGGCTTATTACTATTGTCAGCATCGTTATTAGTATTACTGATATCATTTTGTACCGAAGATTCATAAAGACTTCTGTCGGTTTCATTGTGATCATCATAGTTATTGTCAACATCTATTAAACTTTCATCTTCGATATTATCATTATCAGGGTATACTAGATTATTATCGATATCCATTTCATCATTAGTGTCCATAACATAATCATCATTGACAATATTTTTATTAAGATTGTAACTGTCAGAGTCATTCAGAGGAAGAATATTATTATATACAGCGTATATTGGTTTATGATAAGTAAAATATGTCTCATACACCCCACACTGTATGTTCTGAACATTTGTAAAAATAATATCAATTTGCGTATTTCGTGATGTTGTAATGGTTTCCGATGGTAAAGCCGGTGATAATTGATACCTCTTTAAATAATCAATTGGGTAAATATCCGATTTGTCACGATAATTGATCATATCGTAATTGAAATCCCCCATTAATATGACAGGACTATTGGTTGTCAATTTTTGTATAATATTATTCATGGTCATTTCAAACATTATTTTTGTTGCTTTAGGAGATTTATATCTACTAATTAAATACAGATCGCCAACTTTCATTGCAAATAACTGCACATGTCTCTAATCTGCATAAGAGTGTTCACATGATATTATTGTATATTGGACGTCATTCTTTACATAGCATATTAATCCACGAGTATTTATACTACGATCAATTCTTAAAGCAATTTTGAAATTTTTAATCTCAACGTTATCACTATGGAATAATAAAGTTTCGCTAAAAATTATTATATCTGCTCTTAGATACCATATATCTGTGATTATATGGGTTAGATTTTTTCTTAATGTACCAACATTTTGATACACTATTTTTGTTCCTAAAGTGTAATCTAAATTATTATACGAAAGTTTTAATTGTTTGTCAGTCCTCAATCGTTCTAACTCAACAAGTGCTGAATTAGCAACCTTTGTATTGTTAGTTACATTTGGTATTTTGAATTCTCCAATTATGAATAGCCCACTTAATTTAGTGACACAACTTAGAGCAACATACAACATTGACAAAGTTCGCCTTTCTTGAACAGTATAATCTAAGCAAATTTTGTCATAAGTTTGGCCTTGACTTTTATGAATAGTTATTGCTTCAGCGGCCATAACAGGAAATTGATTTTTTATAATTTTATATTTATTATCTGTAGCACTACTACTCTGAATTGACATCTTTTCTATCGGTGTCAAATCTTTATATATTTTATTTTGAATCATATGATCACGATAACGAGCTCGTATTTTTAAGCCTACTCTTGAAGTATAGAAATCAAACCATTATATGAACGGTATATTATTATCTCTACATTCAATGTATTTTAAAACACCACAAGCACCATTTACTAAACCGTCCTCAACATCAATATTCCTTATTACCATGTATTTAATGTTGACTTTCAATTCGATAATATCAGGTAATACAATGGCAATCTGGTTTGCTTTTTTTTTCATTGATTCTAACATCATTTTTTTCTCTCCTTCACTTATTCCTTTTGAGAATATAACTTCAGCTTTTGAAAAGAACAATTCACTCGGACATTGAGAAATTTTTTGCGCATTATAAGCAGCTACTTTAGCAGTAGTCGCATACAACCGCATAGCTGTTTCTGGAATATCTTGTAAATTTTTTTTTTCGCGGGATTTAAGTAATTTAATGTCATCACTGTTAATATTTCTGAAAGCTAAATGATTTAGAGCTTTGATAAATGGTGAATCATCTTTCTGACGCATGATTTCTGTTAATTCAAAAAAGCAGCTTTACTAGATGGAGCACATAATAGCACAACTATTTTATCATTATTTTCGCCTGGCAATTCATCAAAATAGTTTGTTATTAATTGGTACAATGTATTTATGACTGTGCTTTTACCGACACCAGCTGATCCACTAAGAAATATTTTAAATGGAGTTTTACCTGTCGTATAACAATTTGAGATGTGCATTACGATTTCTCTCTGCTTTATATTTAGATTTTTCATCATACTATAAAGTTCCACTTTAGATATTCGAGGTGGCATTGTATATCGTATTTTTTGAATGACATTTTTCAGTTGGTTTTGCTTTACTTTTTCATCACCAGCTTGTCGAAATATGTCAATGCGTTGATCATCAGATACTTCGTAATCACCGCTATCTTCATCAGTATTATTTGTTATGTCCCGATTGTCTTTTTCTACTTCTTCTAATATATCATCAATTGCCTCATCGGAAATTATGGAGAATTTAGCTCGATTAATTGCTATAATTTGTATATTATTATTATATACTGTTTCGTCATTAACATCTTTAATTTCTACTTTCTCATTTCTCTACGGCATGAATAATAACATTTGTTCTCGATAATAATTTCCTGGGTCCTGTTTCAATTTATATCTTCTATATCGAATAAAAGCCGGTTTTTGTCGTTTTTTAGTGACATCATCCGTGCTTTTATCGTCATTTGATTCCTTTTTATGAGTATCATTGTAGTTGGCTGCAAAATCTGCTAAACTGATCTTTTCAAGTTTGCGATTTCTTTTACTATATTTTTCGAAAATATCACTCATATATATTTCACTCGAATCTTTATTTATAGATTTGAGAGTAGTTTCTAATTTTAATATTTAAAATCGTTCCATTATTGGGCTAGTATTAATAAATATTGATTTGCGGCTTTTTTTTGATAATGGTAGTGATAAAACATGGTAAGCAGCTTCCTGTGCTGACATCAGATTACTATTCAAAAATGCATTTGCAAGTATACGAAGTTTTTCTTTTATACTCTTATTGTTAATATTACATTCTTCAGCAGCTTCTCTCAATAACTTAGATAAGCGCCCGTTAATTTTACTAATATAATTAGTAACATAACTTATTACAGCATATTCTTCGAGGAAGAATTGCAAATCAATATTGGATTCAAATAATTGTAAAATATCCTAATTATAATTATTAATATGTACTTCTTCACTCGTTCTTCTTAAAAAAACGCGCCTTTGTTTTAGAGTACTACGTATGGCAAGAATATACTCGTGCTCAGTCATTCCCTATTCCTTTAAAATGTCCTCATATTGAACTAACCGTTTTTTATTAGCATAGAAATTACGCATTAATTTGTCGACAACTTTGTATGATTTGGGTGCAACTTCACCTTCCTTAAGGGGCTCTAATATCATTGTTTTTTTCATTCCCGGATGGGGTACATGAAATCGGCATTGTTTATCCCGCTTACTTTTATAGCAAGTATGTGAATGTTTATGAACTTGGAATTTAACATAAGGATTACTCTCGTCATTTTCACATGTAATAAACTTATCAATAAAATTGATAAGTTCTATATTACTACTATCGTTTTCCTGAAATTTCGGTGCGTCTTTTAACCATAATAGTATATGCTCATGTGGACTTTCGCGTTGTTGAAATTCAACGCGCTGATAACTATCTTCAAGTACATAAGTACCAAATATACTATCATGTTGTTTTAACAACCATACAAACTTACTTGTTTTATAATCTGGCACAAGAAACAGGATCATTTCTTATCAATGTAGTTTGAGTATTGTTGTCCAATTCATTCTTCTTTTATATTGAATATTTGACCTCTAGTACTATATCTTATTAAAGTCTGAAGTAATTCGGGCCAATGTGATTCACCAGCCGACAATGTTAGAAAAAATGTTGGCTTATCGAGTTGACGAATCATAGCTAATAATTTATTTTTTTTCGTTTCACAGAAAGCAGGAGACGAACGAATGTATTTAAACATTCGATATCCGTCATCAAATTTTACAATTTCATCTATTTTTTTAGGATTTAATACATCTTCTGCTTTTAAATCATTATTCATATTTCTAGTCGTTTTTCTTAAACGTATATTAATACTTGCTAAACATGTTTTTTCTAAATTCTTTTTAGCCATAAATAAAATCCGCGAAGGAATGCACGATCGACGATCATAATGTCTCACTTCTGCCTTGATTCGATCTGTATAAGATACATTTTTCAGCAATTTCATTTCGTAGCCTCCAAATTAGCCTTTAATTTTATGCCATGGCATTGGTTGTTTATTTTGACCTGGTGCAATCACGTTGACAACTGGCCCGGGATCTTGTGTAATAACCATATTATTATCCACTAGTAATACTTCGTCATTATTTATTTGATTAATATCTATAACAGGAGTATGGCAGTTATCATTATTATTGTCTTTGTCGTCGTTATTCGTCACTACTTCAGATTCAATATCATCTACATCCTTTTCGTCGACTATGAAATCTACTTTATCATGAATGTCCATATCGTCGTAGCGATCGAAATATTTTTTGTCAACTTTTATGTTATATTTTTTATATAACGGAGTTTCAACAAGGTATTTTAGAGCCTTACACACGATTCCAGGCCTAATTGTTTCAAACATATAATGACTTTTATGAATGATGTGACGTTTCAATTTTACTTGTATTGTCTGTATATCGTTAAATTTTCGTGGTAATACTTGTAACATATCATTTACATCAATGAGAATATTAACTACACTTCCCTTTAATCTTAATTGTGGATTTAACACAAATGGCTTCAAAGCACGGATTTGCATAAAATTCAATACTGGTGCTACCCGTCTTTCTTCAAGATCAGAAAGTTCTTGTATAGTTTTTGGTACTGTAACAAATTTCAGGCCATTACTTGTAGACAATTTATAAATTTTACCAGCATATGCTGAGTTTTTACATGTACTGCATATGTAGTCAGATGGAAAATTAACTATTCGCATCAAAAAATCGGTACCACTATTATTTATTATTTTTTGCTTATTTAACTTAACAACAGAGTGTTTAAAAAATATACCTTTACAGCAACAGCATATGAATGATGGTGTTTCTTTTCTCATTTGAATAAATTGCAGTTTCAATTTACATAATGGATCATGATGGTTTTTTTTAATTAAATTATTGTACATTTCATCTCGGAAAGATACAAAGTCATTCATTCGACTGTCTCTTTCACGTTTTACGTCGTTATCTTTTCCATGACTACGATATTTGCGGTTATTTTGTCGATAATGTCTCATTTTCTTCTTATTGATTATGTTTTCATTAAGTTTATACTGACGACAGTGCTGCCGTAATCGCATTCTTTTGCGATTTGTTATGTTTCTAGTCGTTTCACGTAATATTTGATGCGAAATTCTTGTTTGTAGAATTTCATTTCGATGAATGAGATTTTTCATAATTTTCAAAATACTTTTATAATATCGGCTCATATGTTTCATACTTATTATAATTTTAGCTCGTTCCAAATGAGTCATAGTTCCTCGAGTTTTTTTAAGTTTTTCTTTTGATTTGTTGATGTCATCACGGACTAATTGCAATTTTTTACGTAGAAACCGAATTTTCAAGCTATTATTTTTCATTTCATTAACCAGAATTTCTTTACGTAGATTTTCCATTCTTGCTGGATAAACATTTTGACGTGTTTCTTTTAAACGATAAGTCGGATTTTTACTCAATTTTTTAAGTTGTTGTCTATTTTCATCGGTTTCTACTTTTCTGAATCCTTTATGGTCACGATCATTCGAAATTCGCTGACGATTTTATGTCTTTTCAACTTCACGAAAATCATCATCATTACGATAGTCAGAAATTCGTTGTCTTTTTTTTTCATTTTCTACTAATCGGAATTCATCATTTTTTTCGTAAAGCATGCATCCTCATCATCGCCTGCTGATTATCTGAACGTTTGCAGTCAGGGTCTAATCGTAAACTACGCTTTAACTGTGCAGAATTTTCTTTTTTATATTTTATTACTGAGGTAGGCGATACCCGATTATTGCTAATAATCCCTTTTTTTGCTCGATAGTTTCGTTTTTTTTTCTCATTTTTGCTTTTGTGGGATTGTTTTTTAGTTCTCATTCTTGTTTGCTGTATTTATTTTGTTTAAGATTGTATTTCTTATAATAATATCCAATCGCTTTAAACAGACGGAAATTAGATTTGATTATATTAATTATTCACTAAAATAGATTTTTTCAGCATTGACTGCTGATAAATATTTGACTAATACTGTTCAATACTACACGACACCACAGATACTATTACGCTATAAACAACTCTAATAATCTACGATGAATTGACGGAGATATGGATAATATTAAGATTTTTAATGAGTTAGTAATACAATTTAATGTTTATTATTAGTTACAAAAATATTGATACTTACTATCTGTTATACAGAACCCGTAACAAAGAAAAAACTACACTATTCTATGACACTATTTTAGACATTAATTCACGTTAGTATTGAGAGTTAATACTTTTCTTTACAACATATATATTTTATGTGAAACTAATGCTTCTCGCACGTTGATCTATTGCTATAATTACGTTATTTTGATGAAATTCCATCGGGTATAAGACTAGTAAACAACGGGCATCACTCTGTCTTATTCTTATTTTCAATGTTATTGACGCTTTCTTTCTTTACTTTATTGATAGGAAAGTATAGTTCAGCGACATCAAAATCGCAATGATAAATTACTTTGATAATTAGAATCGTTTTTACCAGCTCGGTTAATTAGTCTACCTATAATTGTATAGATTTTCATATTTATAATGATGATCGGTCACATTTCGCTATTATCAACAGACCGTATTTGCATATTGATCCAATCGATATATCGTAATTGATTATTGTTCATTCACTGGCCGCATCATAGCGCCGCTAACTAATTCTCCCGCCAATACTATGACGTGTATTGATTGAATTGATCATTTTCTTACACAATATTTACCATGATGTCAAAGGTTGATCAATCAATACTTAGGTGCACTTTCATCTAGATGGCATTTAGATGCATTATAAGTAACTTTTATAGAAATTTGAGACCACGTGTTCATTACTATTTTTATTGAAGCACGTGTAGTCTCCAATTGGTAAGTATTGTATATTTTCATTTCATTAATTATTACTTGATTACTAAAAATAATAGTGCATGCATGATAATTATAATTTTTTTTTTTAATTTAATTTTATACCGTTAAGAAATGAAATAACCATGAACTATTAGTATTTAATGTCCAAGTCAATTATGTCCAAAAGTATACACAACAAAGGTTAGTGTCACATGTGTTACACTTTTGGGCATGATCAACTAGGACATTAGATACTTACAGTTCATTTTTAATTCATTTCTTAATGATATGAAATTTAATAATAACCTATTTTTATTCTTTTTTTTTCAAATAATTTTAATTTTTGCATTTCAGATTATATCGATTAAAAATGGATTCTCAAAGTAAGTAAAAATTTGTTTCTGTATATACATTATAAATGATTACTTACTTTGATAATCCATTTTCATACTTTTTTATTTTTTTTTTCCAGGATTTCTAGATATGTTGAGAGAGGAATTGGGAGGAAGTGAGGGAGGGAGCTCTCTTCTGGACACCATGACCAGGAGATTGCTACAAACAGAACTTCCTGGTCATGATGTAGATATGACAGCTCCGGAGCTCCCTCCCTAAGAAGTTCCCGAGGAAGAAAAGTCATTATTTTTATTATTATTATTAATATTTTAATTAAGACTAACATTGTGATTGTTATTATTATCATTTTTATTGGTTTCTTTTATTATTATTATTGCTATTATTTTATATTTATAGGGAGAGGAAAGAATGGAGGTGCCCACCACACCAAAAAAAAAGAAGAGGTGGGGAAGGAGAAAAAGAGAGAGGAGAAAAAGGAGGTGTAATGCGGGGCAGAGTGGGAAAAAAAGGTAGAGGCGGAGTAGGAAGAAAAGGACGAGGAGAAGGTAGAGGAGGAGGTCGAGGAAGAGGAGATAGAGGTAGAGGGTGGCCCTACAATAGAGGCTACGGACGCGGTAAAGGCCTTACCCTCTACCAGAATTTTTATGCGTAGCATAAAATAATAGTAATAATAAATACTAATAATAATATAAAATATTAAAACATATGAAATTTTTTTTTCCTTTCTACTGGGAAATTGGTCGTGTGGACCTCTCGGGTCGCACCTAGACCACTGCAGAGCACTGATATTTAGTTAATGGGTCGATTTTACGACACTACAATCGTAATCGGCGAGTAGCTTATTAACTAAATTTCCTCGTCAACTATCCGATTTTGTAGAACTTTTTCCAAAATTTCTTTATAAATTTCCAAGTATGATACCAGTTACATAATGGATAATTTGAGGATCTATCGATTTATTTAAGGATCAATTGCTATCAGGACAGCTACAATGAACATGTCAATGTTATTTATATTTTGAGGACATTCGTATAAGGATCAAAATTGAAACAAATGCTGATCGCGAATTAGTCGTGAACAGAATCAACTGTATAAGAAGGGTGTATCGGCATGAGTTAAAAAAAAATATACAAAATTATAATCAGGAATAGGCACCAAAGAAGCTGCTGCTTCTTTATTGTGGAACTTAAATTTGCTACATCAACGATTGAGATAAATGAAAATATTGAGGTAAGAAATGCAATAATAATTACAAAGAATTATTTTTATTATTTATTTATGTATTACAGTTATTTATAAAACCGCCTATAGTTTCATTTACATTATTATTCAGATCGTTTTAACATTTTTTTATATGAATTATTTAAGTGATCCGACTACCATGAAACTGTACCTTCATGGTTGGAGTATTCTTCAAATTCAATTTAAATTTGTTTCACCATATTCACAAATTGGTGAATTTATATTACAAACAAGGCAAGTACCATCTCAGATTGCACTCAACAATCTATGCCTCCACTATCTTTAACATCTCTTTCATCAATTTTTCAATCATCGGTAGTTGCATTAATACCATCAACACCATCAACAGTCCCATTATCATCAACACCATTAACAATACCAAAAATGCCGTCAGCAGCGTCACTATCACTATCAATTATTGAAGCTACCCAAAATAGTTCTGAACTTCGAAAATTGAAAAGAGTCTTCAAAGAATAATCTAGTTCTCGGGAAAATTGCAAAAGAACTGGAGGAACCAACTCCTGAAATAGAGCGTTTTGAACATTTGTCATTATCATTGTCGGGAATATTAAAAAACAGGCTATTTATGCCAAAAAACTTTTTAACGATGTGTTATTTGAGACACAATTAAATAATTCATTTCGCTGCAGCTTGTTTTAATCTAATAGTCATTAACATCTCCATGATCAACATCATTCACAAATGGGTAGTCAATATCAGCAGCCAGAAGCCCAACAACAACAATATCAAAGTCGTCACCAAAGTAAAAGACTCACTCATTAGTTCAATACAAAGTTTTTTAACTTTATCTCGAGTTAACGAAATTGTGTCATTGTTATCTTATAAAATTAATTCACGATGATATGTAATTTTTTGCCATTTATTTCTATTCTATTTAAACGCAATTCTTTTATTCTTATCATTTTTTTGTTAACTCCATTTTCATTAACACTTTCATAAACACTTTCAGCACCAAGAAATGCAACAAGACAATTTTGGACAACAATCACCAACTATTGATGTTGACGATACTGATGGACCGGAAAATATTGTTAGTTGAATGAATAATTTTGGAGATTGATGGTTTACATATAGTTAAATTTTTTTTTATCTATTTTAATATATATATATATATATTTTTGGTCGATTTTTTCAATTTTTGTTCGCTGTTTTTGTCCTTTGCCCAGATACAGATATATGTATATATATATATATATATGTATATATATATATATATATATGTAAGTCATGTAGACATTTATGTGATAATTATGCATTTATGTGACTTATATGTATAATATATATATAAGTCACATAAATGCATAATTCGTGCGAATTTGATATATAATTATAAGAAATGAGAAATAATAGCCTCATATCGTCGTGGGTATGATTACACCAAAGAAATAATAATCGAAAAAAAAATTTTTTTTCATAATACTGATGATAAATGTGCCTAACTTTCGTTAAAGTTATCATATAGACAATTAATAACATTGGAACTTATATTGAGAACATTTCTTTTTAATTCACAGATCTCTAAAAAGGATGCTGTTCTTCTTTGAAAGACACACAAAGATTGATTTTTTCATAAAAATTAACAATTAAGTAATTTTTTATAATGTTACAGAAGTGTACAATTTACAAAAATTTTTGTATATCACTCACTTATACAAAAATCACTCACTTTATGTAATTAACAATGACATCGCAAATACTGCGATATCGTACGATTTCAAAAGTGATTTTCCATAAATAAAATAGATTTCCTTATTTATTTATGCGAAATAAGGTGAAAATAATGCATAAGTATGATATCGATAAATTTGTGGATATGCAGGAAAAATAACATTTTATATCATAGGACTGGTGGACTAGTGGTAATAGAGTCAGACTACGATGCGAGAGATCATGGGTTCAAATCTTACCGTGACGATTTTCACTTTTTTGTTTTTTTTTTTACTAGTTAAGGTGAAAGATGAATCCTTTTTAATTCACTGATCGTTAAATAGGATGTTGTTTTTTTTTCAAGAGACACACAAAAATTGATTTTTTTATAAAAATCAACAGTTAAAATATTTTTTATGGTGCTACAGACATGTACAATTTATAAAAACTTTTGTAAATCATATACAATATGTAACTAACAATGACATCGCAAATACTGCGATCTCATATGATTGTTAATGGTCATTTGAGAAGAAATATCTCATAATATATTTGGGATACACAAAAGGAAGATATTAACAGTTTGATAAAGGTTGGTCTAGAATTTGATTATAGTTAATTCGATCCAATATAGAGAATTTCTGTAGATTTCGAAGATGTCTGATGCCTCTATATTACGTTCGACAGTGTTTAATTACTTTATGACCTTGGAATTTCTTTATTTATGCAACGAAAAAATTTAGGCTGTAGAATGTATGATTAATATTGGTCAAAAACTTTCGAATTCGATTATAGTTTATTCGATCCAACATAGAGAATTTCTGTAGATTTTGCATGTTTCTATATAACATTAGACTGTATTAAATCTGTTTAAAACATCAAACTTCTTTTTCTCAAAAAAAATTATACAATTAGAATGTGTTATCGGGTGTCACAGAAATGTTTAGTTTATGGAAAAAATTTTAATATTATCTATTTTGTGCCATTAACGGAGACGACACAAATACTATGCTTTTAAATTTTCGCAAATGGTTTATTTTTTATGGAGAAAATTTCTCATACTGTATTAATACTGGATACAGCTGAAATGATGCATATGTATGTCATCAATAAATTATAAGTATTCATGATATGAGAAATAGATTTTTATATCGTAGGGCTGGTAGACTAGTGGTCAGCGAGTCAGGTTGCAATGCAAGAGATCATACGTTCAAATCTTATCGTCATGTTTTATGCTTATTCATTTTTTTTTTTTTTTTTCGTATTCTAACGAGAAATTTTTTTTCTTAATGCACAGATTGTTGAAGAGGGTATTATTATGATCTATAAAGCATGAAATAATTATTTCAAACAATTCCTAATAGTTTAAAAGTTTTTTCTGCCTGATTACATAAGTGTACTGTTCTCATCTTTATATATATTTTTTGATGTTTGCACGATCCTTATGGTCTCAAGAATTTCGGAACAGTCATAGACTTAAAATGTTCATATCTATTTTACATTCTGTTATCGAATAACATTATAAAGAATTTGTTATCGTCTTACTTGTTTAATTTATTTTTTAACTAATTTTTCAAAGTTTTATTGATCACTAGTGACATCTTATGGAGAGCTAATGTAGCTAATCAAAAAGAAGAATAAATGACTAGCTCCATCTGTTTCTCTTTGTCGGTATTACCTGCTATGGCTGTAATGCATGCTGTTTGTTCGTCAACTGTTTTTGAAACTCATAACGACTGTGATCAAAAGAAACGACTAGCGTTCGCTGTTAAATTTGTCGATGTAATTCAGTTCTTTTAAATTTTTCCTTGTCACAAGTCGTTTTGTAAAATAAGAAAAAAAATTTATTTTGGTATTTATAAATTCTTCTTACATTATGTTCATTTATCTCGATAGTATTTCAATTCACAACAAAAAACAGAACACTCTGATTCATACAATGATTAACTTATTTTTGTGTATTTATATTGCTCTCGTTTTCTTTAAACATTCATCGATCTTTTTATCATATTAGATATTTTTTATTTTATACAAGTACAATCATTTGTTTATTATCGATTAACCTCAACAATTTTTTTATAGAAAACGTAATATTGAATTAAAACGTTTTAACAGTCAATAAACTGTTCTTTTTTTTCTAGAAATAAAAGTTGAATTGTTCTAAAATGCCTCGAAGAAAAAAAAGAATGTCCCATGTGACTATAAAAATGAATAATATTCCTTCTGTTAGGCTTGTCAAACTAAATATTCCAGAGTCTGTAAATCCTAAATGTAACACAAATGATCCAGGATCTGTAAATTCTGAATGTAACACAAATAATTTAAACAAATGTAATGAAGAAGAAGAAAGTGAAAAAGCTGAAAATTGTGCCATTGTTACGGAAAAGGGTATGTTGTATTTAAATAAATAGATTTTTTCCTTTTTTTATAGACACTTTATGTTCAATCATTGTTAAACATAGATTTCATAATTTATATTTCATATACTATTTTCTTTTTTAAACTTAAATTCTGTCACTGATAAAAGTCAAGATTCCGATTGTGATTCTGATTCAAGTAGTTCAGATATCAGTGAACTTGAAGAACTAAATGATGCTTATAAAGATGCAGTTCGGGATGATTCAGCTTGTATAGATGTGGCAGATAATATTGATCTGTTATTTAATTTCAGTCATGAACATATTAACGAATTTCCAAAACGTCGTTCGTCACCCCCACTACCTGAACCATCAAGTAAAATTTTAATAAATTTTTGCTGCTAATTGTTTTGTTTCCGATTTTTTATGTATATTTGGTTGTTTATGACTACTATAGGTGATACAGAAGATAATACAATTACTGATAAGAATGATAAAACTTATGATAATGAAAATGAAGATTCGTCGATGAGAAATGATTTTCAAACCGAAAGTCAAGAGATATCAAATACATCTATACAATTAGATATAAATGTATCTCAAAATAATAATGTTCCTCAAAACGATGCCCTTCCCGGTGGTGCTCCTAATGACGATTTGATGTTTCTAGCTCACTCTAATCCAAACATTAGGAAAAAGCATTTTTGTGTTTATTGTAAAACATTTTAAACAGTAATTAGTCGATATTTGCGCACTGTACATAGTAAGGAATCTGAAGTCAAAGAACTTCTCATGTTTAAACCAAGTAAGAGAATATATTCTAAAATAATTAGATTTGATTATTTATTATAATTCTACGAGTATTAAGTATTACATTAATTGTTATTTTTTTTTCTTATTTATAATTAGAATCAGATGCAAGAAGAGAGCATCTCAAGTTATTACGACTGAAAGGTGATAATTTATTTAACTCCAGCTCAGGACTTAATGATGGTGAGAAGCTAGTAACTCGTCAGCCCAATAAAACAGTACCAAAAGAAGCCTCTGAATATAAAACCTGCCATAAATGTTTGGGTGAATTTTATAGTATTCATAGACATAGATTAAATGTCTAGGTGAAAGTAGTAAGCATCATCGATCAAATCCAATATTATCCCGAGCAGCTGCTGGTCATATCCACGCAAACTCGAGTCAAAACTAAGAAAACTCATTTCTGTAATGAGAGATGTTAATGTTACGAAAATTATACGATATGGTGCGCTTCTTATTTCATTTGAAAATGAACTTTGTGAGAAGTATACTAAACAACAACAACATGATATGACTAGATCCAGGTTGAGAGATTTAGGAAAGTTGCTTCTAACGATACAAGAAAATGAAGATATTGAAAAGTATATTTGTGATTTTCCATCGTTAATTGATACTAAAATGTATCAACATATACTTGAAGCTGTAAAGAAAATAACTGGTGCAAACGCAGACAATCGATCATGTCGAGCGCCATCAACAGCCTTGAGCTATGGCATATATTTAAAGAAAATTGCAAGATGTTACAGACGACAATGTTTAGAGACTGGTCAATTTGATAAATTAGAAAGTATTAAATATTTTCTAGAGTTACATGAAGATCAATATCCCATCGCTATAAACAAATCAGCTCATGAAATTCAGACAGTCAACAAAAGACATAAGAAAATAGTTCTTCCTCCCACTAGTGATATAAAAATCTTCTGGTTATATGTGCGAAAACAATATGAGAAAGCTCTGACTAATTTGAATAATAAATATTCTTATAGTGATTATGATAGCTTAGATAAATCTACTCTTTTATTAGTATTAATTTTTAATCGTAAACGTCCTGGAGAACTTGAAAGAGTGACAATCGAGGACTATGAATGTGCTGTGACATTTTCAGAATCCAATAAAGAGGAATAAAAAAAGCTGTCTGAAGAAAACAAAAAATTAGTTGATGAATACATAAGATTCGAATTAGGAGGAAAAAAAGATCGAAACGTACCTGTTATAATTTCTCGAGCAATGAAAACAGGTATCGATACATTATTGAAGTATAGAAGCTACACTGGGATATGCCCTGATAACCCAATGATTTTTACTTTGCCAGGAGAAGAAAATGCTGGACGTTTAAAAATTTGTACCTTAATGCGAGAATTTTCCGCAAAATCGGGTGTATCTAATCCAAAGACCTTACGGACAACTCCCTTGCGAAAACATGTTGCGACAACTGTTGCATCATTGAAAATTGCTGAAAGTCGCGTTTTCGATATTTTGAACTTTATGGGTCATGCTGAGGCAATACACAGACAACATTATCGACAAGCTGTCGTAAGTCGTGATTTATGTGGAGTATCACAGATCCTTAAAGTTGCTGTGGGTATGAGACAGGATTCTCAGACAACATCAAATAATACAGATGAAATAGCAATCCGTAATGACAATGAAAATCAGTCTAGGTTCGTTAATGAGCTTGAACCGGTTATGGAAACTTCTGAATCTGATGAAGATATGAGATCTTCTGATTCTGTAGATAGCATTATGGAATCTGCGAAGAGATCTGCTAAGAAACGCAAAATTTCTGGGAAAGGTATATTCTATTCACAGTAAAAAAATTTGTTTTATTATCATAAGAAATTTGTATAATTGAAAATATTTAATATGCTTTTTTTATTTGTAGAAACTCAAAAAGTTAGAAAAATAAGATGGACTAAATATGAGATAAATACAACTACTACAGTGTTTGAAAATAACTCGATAAATATAAAACTGCCTTCTTCTTCAGCAATACGAGAATTTTCGAAAAAACATCCGCAAATAACTCGAACTGAAGCTCAAATTCGCACATGGATACATAATCAATATAAATCTAGACAGCAAAGATCACGGTATCAACAGTGATAAAAACAAAGAGCCCATTTTCGATACGCATTGTTTTGTGATAGTATTTAAATAAAAGTGTGCAATTCGGATTAGCAATTCTAGTGATTGGTAACTGTTTTTCAGTTAACAAAACAAATTTCGTTCAACCGAGACTCAAAACAATAGCGTATATTCCGCCTTTGATACACAGTTAATAACTTACTTTCAGTAAAAAAAAAAAATTCCTAGTTGGCAGAATTCGTTTGTATTGTATATATTATGTTTCTAATTGTTTATTACAAATTTTATTGTGAGAAAGAAAAACAAAAGTCAATAAATTCACTGAACCTAGACATTTGAATTTTCTAACAATAGGTTTTTCTGCATAAAACGTATTTAGTGACTTAATTTCAGTGAAGGAAATCTTTTTTCATTGAAAGAACTTAAATACATTGCATAGACATCACCTTCCAATTGTTGATGACAAATTCAATTTTTATAAACAAAAACAATAAAAAATTAAAAAACCAACTCAGATTGCAACTGCACGTAATATTTAATAATGCGTAGGGCTTTCTCTATTCACTAGTACTTCGATCATTCTATTAGGGAGTGTTTCATAAAGATTTTTAATTTGTTCTTGAGATATATTCTTCCATTCTCTTTATATACAATTACTTAATTGAAATTTATTTTCGAATTGCCTCCCACTAGCATATACAGCACGAGCAAGATGACTCCTACAGTTTTCAATAATATTTAAGTCTGGTGACCTAGCTGGCCACATCAGAACACTAAAATTTTTTTGTGAAAGAAGTTTTTGCCCAATTTGCGCCAAATGTATAAATAAATTATCTTGTTAAAACATATATTTATCTCCTACAATATTTTTACTATATGTTTTAAGTTGCTCTTCTGATAATTTAACATATACAGCACTATTCATTACCCCTTCAATAAGTTTCAATTTGGTTTTACGTTTATACCCAATTGCTGCTTAGATCATCAAACTACCACTACTCATTTGTCGTCGACTCAAAATCATTTTATTTTTTCTTAGATCATGAAAATAGTATTGAAAACCATCAGGCCCGTTAAAATTAGATTTTTTTTTTTCAAAAAAAATTATGTTGTACCATTTTTTTTTCACAAAACATGCTCTTTTGCAAATGTCAATCTCGCGGTCTTATAATGAAAAGTTAGCGGTGCTTTACAAAGTAGTTTTTTCCTCTTCAAATATGAACACGATTTTAAAAGACGTTGTACATTGCGAATATTAGTATCAACTCCCGCCTCCTGTGCAATTTGTCTAGCTGTTAATGGAGAATTTGATGCAATTCTTAATATGGCTCATTTTTCTCAATCGTTTATTGTTCTTGGACGGCCTCCTGGATGTTTTTTTAGATAGTTTTCGAGATCTTAAAAATAATTTTTGATGTCATGCCGACTTATTTTTATTATTTCAGCTATTTGTGTACTATTATAATTTTTTTCCTCAAATACTTAAAGATATTAATCTCTTAATAATATTAATCACTTGCGTTGGAAAAAAAAAATATAAAAGTCCGTCAGCGTCTCATAGTTTTGTCGCACGTCGAATAGCGATATTTGTTAAGAATTAAGAGGCAATAAAACCACGTGTTTACCCCCCTCGCCTTCGGCTTGGGTTGTAATTTTACACGTGGTTAAAGCTAGTCTACTTTTCCCCCCTAGATGTGAAATATACTATTCCAACCAAGCACTATGATACTATGCAGCAGACATTGAGCAGTAGCCCGTAAATTATGTTTAAGAGCAGCGTGATATGAGCAAATAGTTTCAATGGTTGACATATCAGTTAATGATGGTTTACTAGAGATGTTGTCGATATTGATAATTTTCTGGCAGATGGCTGTCTCGAAAAAAAAGTTTTTGCATGAACCCTCAAGTGTGAATCTCTTCAGCAGCGTGTGTAATATCCCGCAGATTATTGTATACGGCCTTGATTGATGATGACCCATCGTACCAAGCAATACCATGTTGCGTTGTCATCAAAATATTTGTGTGTTGTTTTGCTTCTGATAATAGTGAATATGGAAATTCTGGAGAAATTATCCAGTGACCGATGATGTTTGCTTCCAGAGCAATGAACGCTATTTCTTTTGGCAAAAAATCAGCGTCGTTATTAAAGAATCCTTGAATATCAATTATAAACTTCATTTTAGATGAAAAAAATTCTTTATGCTTTTAACGTGTTACAACGTGAGCGACTAGCTCAATACTGAATACTTCATTGAATTGTATAATTGTATTTCATTAAAAATGTGCTCAACCAGCAAAATCCGTAATAATTTGGTGGGATAAATCAATTTCAAGTATATTTTCATATTCAGCATAAATAATACAATTTGTAGTTTGAGCTAGGGCATCATCGCTGCGTACCGCAAGCCGCACACTGCTGTAGCGGATCGAATTCTAATGTGTATTTTTGTTAGCTGAAAGATCAGGTGTCAAATCAAAAGCAAATAAACAATATCCATTTGGATAATCGGCGTGACTAATTCCGTTCCCTTCATTAAGAAAATGTATTCCTATTTATGAGAAGAATGTATGATAGCAGTCGACAGACATGGAATTTCAAGTGAAATCTAGCTGCAAAGGCTTCGGGGAAATTTGTCGTTAATCGACATACAAGGATAAATAATTAATTTTATAATAATGAAAATTGAATGGATTTAATTTCCGATCGCCGTTGAAAACGTTATTATTAACAAAACCAATGATGACTCGTCGCGGTAATTGTCCAAGAATTTACATTGTCAATGGTTTCACCATTTACACCGCCATGTATGAAAACCGCTTTAACTTCCACAAGTGTTAACGGGTATTTTGCTGTCATTTTTGTAAGAGCACGTGCATGTAACAGCAAAGTACCTGGTGATATTTTCACACGTCTTAGGATTAAAGAGGCCCTCAATTATGTCAACTTTGCATTTAGCGTTAGACGCGTCCATTAAACAAAATGAATCTCGAGATTTTGTTAATCGTTCTTGACAGGAAACGTCGCTATGTAAACGGCCAAGAAAATCAAACGTATTTTCGTATGATAAATATTAGCAATGTTTTTTCAGTCTTCCATTTCATCGTATGCCAATTAATGGCGTCTGTACATCTTCTGGTATATAATTTTCACAAATATCTCTATAAACAAATAAGCTGCATGGTAGAGATGCAAAGATACTTGCAGGGCGTGTGCTTTCGAGATGAGCTAATAATTCAGGTCTATTTTTTGCTGGAAACCCCAAGAATCTGTTGGAGATAACGTGATAGTTAAACCAGGTGAATCCCATCACAACTGTCGTCGCAAATCATCGTAGTTTCAACATAGCCATCAGGATTTTCAATCCATTTTATATGCTCGTTGATAATGTCGAGTTCATTCAATTCATCAATTAGATGATTAAGGGTTTGATATACACCAGCAGGAATGAGCGGCCATAATTTTCTGCTTTGTCAAAATTATAAGTATCAGCAACGTTTCCTTTCACGAATTCTAGGATATCGATGTCATGTGTAAGTGGAATAGAAACATTAGCATGTTTTGCAGGCACATTTAAAAAATTCATAGGAATGCTTATTTCTTCCAAAGACACGTCCTACTCCCCAGGCAATTTGAGAAGATGTGATAATTGCGTAACAAAGTGCGTTGTGGTAATTTCAGGAAAATAAATCATGCTACTATTACTGGGTAAAATAATGTAAAATTCGTCTTCTTGTAGTGTCATTTTTATTTTCTTGATTTTTGACCTACTCTTGATAGCTCTTCCTCATAAAAAAACCGTCTATATTTTGATGGTTTAGATCTTGAAGTATATGCACTGGGGGCTGACGAAATTTTAACACACGAATTACTTTAAAAATTCCAATCACTCCAGCCGCTATCATGAGAGCAGCCTTTGCTTTACCGATGCGAACGAGATCACCAACGTTATATCTAAATATTTTCGATACTTTTTTACGCTACCTATTATTTTCATCACAATGTTCCATATTCTGAAAGGCTACTAATTCATTCTCAGTATCAATTTTAGATAGCATAAATTTTGTTGCCCTGTGTTTAGTATTATTGTGAGCGGAGACAATTTTCTGTAGAACATCAATGTATCTTTTTGTGCGGGCATATGTAAAATAACGCCACATTTGCTCTTTTGATGTACGATTGAAACGTTCTACAATAGCGGCTTTAACATCAGGATTCCTCACTGTTCTGAAAATAATTTCTTTTTATTTAAAACTTTTTAAAAATCACTGCCCAGAAATTATTTGCCTCGATCTGTTTGTAATGTGTGTGGTAATCTTTTATTACTTTACTTAAAAATCCGTGTCATTGCTCGAGCAACAGCTTGTTTTGTCATGTAATGCTTCAACCTACACAAATTTACGTAAAACATCAATGACAACTAATAAATACTTAATATTGTCATTATAAGTAGCAATATTACGTAGATCAACTAAATCTGCTTCCCACATATCCTCTACATGTGAAACATTATACGTCCGCCTTGGAAAACGACGTCTCGTCATGCAATGTAAAGTATAAGCATCTTGGTTTCCTAACCATTTTGTCATCTTATTGTGAGGTGTATTTTTTACATAATTCAACATCCGCGTTGCCCCAGAAAAGCCTGCGGGGTGTTTGGGACTATATTTATAACTTCCCATTAGGGAGTTATTGAAATTGGGTCGATTGGTGAAATGTCAATTTTCATCATATCTCTACGTTTCAAGATATATGCAAGCATACTGACCAACTTTTAAAATGATGTGTGTGTACGTACGTACGTATGTTAGCATTTTTTTCGTTTTCGATATTTCAAGAACGGATTGAGATATCGACACCAACCAAAATTTATTCGAAAGATATTGTTATAAAAAGGTTCTGAAAGAAGTTTAAACAAATTTAGTCTAGCCGTTTCTTTTTTTATAAAAAAAAAACTAATAATGAATAAATGAAAAGATTGACTATTTATTAAAATACTCTTAAGCGAAAGAATAACGATTACATTCGAAAACTAATTCAATATTCACTGAACATTATTATTTACAACTAAATATAACTTCCGACAATTACACATTCTTTATAACAATATAAATTTATTATAAACGATTGAAATTGTATTTATCGAATAACTAATGCATATATCACATGAATTTAGATGTTTCTAACAAAATAATATGATTTATTACGAGATGTGAGCTTTAACAAATACAAACTGCTTATAACAATATGAATTTGTTATAATTATGGGAAGTTCGTCGTGTGAGCACAGACAAAGTGTGCTCAGGCCAATTTTTTTTTTTTTAGAGCTGCTATTACTTGAATGAAAATTCTAACCAACACTGTTCACACTTCAGCTTTGAAAGACCTGAGTCTCTTTGTGATTTGACACTGCGTGCACTTAAAAAATCATCACCTTCAGTAATATCCGATTTACTTTGCGATCTCACTGATGAGGAACCTTCAGCTATTATATCTGGTACGATAAGCCGGCGTCCACGGGTTAAGTGTGTCGGCGTAGATGTGTCTACGGTTTCAGCATTAAATGACTTTTTATTTCCTATGTACTCACGTGGCACGTAGCCTCTATGAATAACGCGTGCATACTGATCTCTTCCTATAGCGTATTCATTCTTTCTAGACCTCATAGCAGCATTCAACTGGACTATAATATTCGAACCTAGGATAGGACTACCTTCAATACTGACAATATCTGTATTAGCCCATGTGATAATATTATCAGGCATATTTTTTAAACGTCTGTAAAGAAGTTCTGCCTTTGACTGAATTTTTTTTGAAACACTATCAATAACAGATTGATCAAAGTTATGATCAGGCGATTTGTTTATTGACTCCACGGCTTCATCATACAACGATTTTTTACTATCATGGGCATTTCCATTTTTAATGAAACTTGGTATTGTCACTGTCTGATTTTTATTACTGCTAAGGCGTAAATACTTTTCTAGCACTTGGGAGTAAGCGTCCCACCTCTCACGTCCATTTTGATAAGCTTTAGAACATAGTATTTCATTCATGTCTTGATCGAGGCGTGCTAAAACTGAATCATCAATTTTATCGAATTCATTTGTTGATAATTTTTTATCTGTTGATTGAAAATTTTTTGCAGTTTTTTCGGGCATAAAAACCATTTTTTTTTAGAATGTTCCATTATTTTTCAACCGTTGATGAGTTTTGATATCAAACTACCTACGATATAGGCTAGAAGTACCGGTACAAACGCACCACCTTTCTGTAAAATAATCTTTTTTTGAGTTGGAATTTTCCAGTGAAGCTAAGCGTCGTAAGATGAAAGCGTGACGTTTTAATTTGAGTTTCTGCTCGGGTGTAAATGAAACGTTGCCCCATAAAATATTAAGAGCGCATTCTCATATATATCTCACGAACTGTGGATCAGCTTTTCGTGAAATAGCAACTCGTTGTTTTTTTCAATTAAGATAAAGCACCAAGAATTGCTGCCATCACTGAATAATAACTGATAACTTATTGTTATTTAAACTCTTATTCATCTGGAAAAAAACATGTGCGAAATCGACAATTTTCAGGTGTTGATGGTTTTAAGTTCAATAACAGGTATCCATGGGTTTGTACTGTTGCGTTATAATACATTTCTTGGAAAAAGCGTGTATTATCTGGATCCATCTAACGAGCTAAATGCTGGACTTGTGAACGGTCACGTGGGTTTTTAAAAATTACAATGTAGTTAGCGTTTAAGAAAATGTCTCTTTGCCCTTTTCTCAAAATACGATGATGACTTCCGTAAAAAGATCTATAATCGCGCTACTTGATGATTCATGCATAAGATCATCGATGATAGTTAATTTTGGCATTTGATCGATCGAATCATCAGTGTTTGGCAGCTCGTCTCAAAGTTCAAGAGGTAAATATTTTGGATAATGATTATATCCTTCTTGCTACTCAGCGCAATGAAATATAATTCTTATGAATCGTGTATCGCTCATATGCTACAAATGAACTTTCTCACAAAAACGGATTTACCACAACCAGTTGGACCACAAATAATAGAGGTCCATGGATGTTTCCAGTGCAGGTCTATTATGATCACTGATGCAAATGAACTTGGAGTTTTGCTTTCATACTAAAACAACTCTCATAAAAATTTCATCATTATAAAACTTTGCCTGTCCCCGCGTAAAAAAGTTTGCAGGGGAATTTTTTTTGAAATTTCATCGGTAAATATAGGTTGAGTGGGGCAAGACGGTCTTCTCAATTTTAAAATAGCTAATAGGCATAGTAATGGAATTTAAGCAATAATTACGGTTTCAAATCAATGTTAATTTCCCTATCAACAGCTTCGAAGAATGCATTTCGCACTTCTAAGTTACCAAAAATCGTGAAGGTCGTCTTTCCTCACTCTCGCCAATATTAATTATTAATAAAATTGGGAACGTTTATTTCTGCTACTGTATTTATTACATCGAATGAATTTTGAAGTTTTTAAATAAAATAATTTTTTAGAATTTTTTAGAATACTTATAAAATTCTTCTAGTGTTCATACAGAATTCTAAAATAATTCCCATGCGTTTTACCAGCAGAACATTGTCAAAACGGCACTTTTTCGGATTCTGCAGGAATATTTTTGCTGGAGGTCAGCGTTTTAACTTATCATAAATGCAACTAGAGATGCGCAACCATCTTGAATTTTCAACAAGAGAAGCGACTTAAAACTGCTGCAAATGAGCGTAGCATTGATAGTCTTCAAAGAATGCAAGGAAATAAAAAGACAGTGAAGATGTTACAATTATCTCTTGGACTTGCTGCAGCCATATTGATAAAAATGTTTAAAATGATTTTACGACTTATTTGGTGGGTTTTGAAAATAACCTATAGTGAACAAAAAACGTTACGACTTCAGCTGAAGTTTAATGAGACATTAGAAGAATTAACAATTCGTGGTTTGCGTAAGTGTGCTGTGATACATATCCTGGCTACTCATGCCCAACCATCATTGACATAGGAGAACTTTGTGTTGAACATGAAAGAATCCGCAAACTTTGTTGGCAGCGTTATCATTTTGTGAATAATCTCGCAACTTTTACCCTTGTTGATTGATTTGGTGAAAGATCGAGAGAATTTCAAATGGCCGCGATTGAGTGCGAGTTAGCAATGCGTATAGAATACAAGCGCAAATTTCAATTCATCTCTGATAATGGACATAAGCAGCGAAAGTGGTTTTTATGAGGTACCCTTACTAGTTTAAAATTTTCAACAGAAAGGAAAGGGAGGAACAACAATAACCTAAGTGATGATTGGCAGAGCGTCTTTTATACAGGGCGCGAACCAATCATGCAGATGCTTCACCGGGACACCGCGGTTACTGGTGACAGCTTCGATGCCAAAAAAGACCTGTCATGGGTTCTAATGATCTTGAACCTATCACATTTGATAAGCATAGTGTGAATGAACATTACATGAAGTGTGTAATAAAAACTACACATTTGTATGATGATAAAGGCGCCATTGTGAAAAAATTAGATCTCAGGCGCTGCAGAGCCGATGATGAATGAGGTAAAATTATTATCATAGCGTGTGCTTTTGTGTTGATTGTTACAGAAATCTTTATTTCACGAATACCAGCTGTGTTTATGATCAGAGGACGGCAGCCTAATATATTTGAATATATTTTTATTGCTACATTGTTATTACCATATTATATTATTATATTTTGAGTATTTTAATAAATTTTTATTTTTTACGAAATTTCCAGTATCGAAATGAATTTCTATTATTTAAATAAATCTTTTATTATTTTTTATTATTTATTTCAAGTTATTCTAAATGCCATTGCAAACAAATAATTCATCAAGAGGTCCTTGTAAAACCATTATTATTATAAGGAGGCGATGTAAATATATTTTATTAACATCTGATTACGAGGATGACAAAAACAGCGAAGGTGAAGAAACTACGGTGTCGAAAGTTGAACAAAATACTATCGCTGAAGAAGATAAAGAATCTCAAATTGAAGAAAAAATTATTGAACTCAGTACTGCTGGAAAAATTAAGAACACACGACCATCTACTTCGACAAGTATCACTAGTACAGTAAATGATATTCATGACATCGAATGTCCACAGCCATCAACACAATCTGGTGTCACTTATAAAGGCGTAATGGCTAATTTGATCCAATCTTATTGCAAACCCCCACAGGTTATTAAACCAGAGGATATACCTTTAAATCTCGAAAGAGGTCGGTGGTTTAATGTCGATTATAGGAATCACATTATTACTGAGTATCATGGACCTTGGTGTACTGCTGGTGACAGTACTTCTACAATCTCCTGATCTTATTCACAATGCAGCTGTGACTGAAGAAGGAACAGGTGTTGACATGCCCTCAGAAGCATCACACCTAACCCCTAAGCCGCTATCTCCTGAAGATATTTTTGAAGAAAGTGACGATGAAATTCCTGTTTTATCAGACGACGATGACACTGAGTAACCTCGTCCACAAAGTTCATCAGCGTCATCATCCTCTGGAAGTAATTATTTTTTATTTTTTAATCTAATTTTATAGCGAGTATAATTATTTAATTCGTGTAGGTTATCATTACGCTTGGGGCCCTCGTGAAGAATAATGCTGTCTCCAACTATCAAATTGTAGATATTTGACAGGTCGAAGCTGTAACCAGCGCAGCAGCAGAAAAACTCTAGAAGTCAGCCGAACAAAACAACCTTTTGCCAACTATACCATTAAAAAGTTTTGCTGGCGTCTACCCAACAGGCCATCGTTTGATTATCGACAGCGAACGTGTAAAAAATTTAAATTTATAAGTAAAGAATGTCTAATGAAAATAATAGAGCCACCAAATAATCAAAAACATTTAAAATAGTTCGAGGGTGCTTTAACGGACATTACAACATATATTACGCAATCATGTACAGATCGTGATCGGCGTGGCTTTACTATTGATTATGAAAGATTGACAACAGGTGCAATTTATACTCATTTTAGACCACCACAACAGTATACGAGTCGCAACTTATGGGACTAACTATGTAAAATTGCATAGAGTGCTGGTGGTTTAAATAGTGATAATAATATTGCATTAACGGTTTCAATTGTACGAGGCGCCAGGGGGTGTGGTAATAAAAAGTTAACATTCGAAGATACTTTACAACGTTCTATTTTACGTATTACTAACGATGATAATTTATGTTTTCCACGTTCACTTGTTGTCGCTGATCTTTATACTGTGCGCGGTGAAATTCGTACTGGTATGTTACAAAAACGGTGGAAAACAATGTGCGATAGTAGATGTAACGTACAGTGCGCGGCAGCCTTAGAGTTGGGTAGCAATGCCAGTATTGAAATGCCTCGTAATGGCTGTGGGCATTATGAAATAAATGCTCTTAAGCGATAATTTGCTCGTTAAGGTATAGTTATTGTTGTTTATGAATTTTACCCATTAGAAAAGAGAAAACCACCTCTATTTATTGGTCGGGGCGTTGTTCAAGGAAGTCACGGTTCTACTATTAGAATTTTGTTTATTTCATACTATCAACACACTTATCATTATGAACCAATATTATATCTTAGCGCTGCAATTACCGCACGTTCTTTTTGTTCAGCCTTTGATAAAAGTTATTCTATACCTCCAGCATTGCATCGTCGTCATTCGAAATGTTCTTAGTGTAGCAGCTCACCTGTCTGCATGCCTGAAAAATCGCGCATGTGTCATGAATGCAATAGATATTTTTTGAGTGACAGCTGCTATGAGAAACATTTACTCAAAGGCTCTGCGACCCGTACTGGTACTGATTAAGATTCAACTATTTGTAATGTAATACAAATTTGTAAGAAATGGTTTCGTCTAAGAATATATAATGCAAAAAGAGGAAAAAGCATGCTTGTGATGAAACTTATTGTCATTTTTGTAATTGTAATTGGCCATTGAATTATCGATGCTAGATAAGTGTTTTCGAAATATCCGAGCCATTAAAAGCTGTCTTTTTATCTTACGATTATGAAACACAGCAACACCAACATATAAAAGGCGATATGACAACAAAATTGCATGATCCCAATTTTTGCGTTGTTCAATTATTCAAAGAAATAATTGGCATTGTGCATAATGCACACAGTTTTGACTTATTGTTCGTTATTTGAAAGAAAATAAAAAAACACGTATCACTAACCTCACTTTAAACGGTAGTAAAATTATTGTCATGCATATAGATAATGTTACTTTTTTAGATAGTTTGAATTATATACAAATGCCTTTAAGGGCCCTACCTACCTGATATGAAATGTTATACCCCTGATACAATGTATGCAAAAGGATGCGAGTCTTTTATATCATGGTATAATGAAAAGAAACAGGCCAATTACATTTTTCATTTTCAAAAAGAATTTATCCATTACTGTAGAGCTGGTGTTACTGTTTTAAGAAAGGGCGTGCATTTTTCTGCCCAGGGGAGCATATCGATGATCCTCTAATTAATCACCTATAGCTATTTCATGGTTAATTTTTCAGGAACAAAAAACCCGGTCATATGATAGATCATGCCGCTTGTCGCAAAAAAATCTGCTTACCCCGTGGTACTTTAGTGGGCGGCTATTACTATAATCCAGAAACTCAAGAAAAAATTGTATTTTAATTTCACGGTTGTTATTGGCATGGTTGCCCTTTGTGTTCCCGCGTAAATAGAGATAAAAAACTCCGTCACGGTGATACCTTCGATCAGCGCTTAGAATCAACACGTACTACTTCAGATAGAATACGCTCATTAGGTTATACATTGATAAAAAAGTGGGAGTGCAGTTACAGACAATTTTTGAAGAATATCCCAGTTTAGAGATGTCAATTACCCTACGACAAATGTTGTCATAGCATCTTCTACAACTGCCCAAGCTCGCTTAAAATTATATTCTTATTTAGAAAAATTAGGCGCCTGTGCACTTCATTGTAACACCGATTCGGTTATATATGTATCGTATGAAAACAGCATTGATCTAGAAACTGGTAACTATCTTGGGGATTCAACTTATAAGCTAGTAAGGTATGGCGTCGTTAGTTATATAAAAGATTCTATTTCTGGTCGTCCAAAATTTTATGCATATCTCGTTCAGAGATCTGATGGTTCAACTGTTGAGGTATGTAAAGTTAAAAGCGTGACATTCAATTATACAAATTGTAATTATATGAATTATAATACAATACGATCACTAGTAACTGGTAAACGTACAGAGCTCATTGTTATTTTTTTTTATGCTATTAGAAGAACGTCATTTAGTCAAATCGTTATACGCCGCGAGACAAAAACAACTCAAATACAAAATGAAAAACGCCGTATAAGAGACAACTTTTCAACACTTCCTTTCGATTATCAAATAAATAATTAGTTGTAACATGAAAAATATCATAACTTTAGAGTACTACATGAAGTTATTTTTTACATGTATTTTTACACCGTAATATGTTAAGAAATAATGTAAAAGTATATGCAATAACAGAATAAATAATTTAATAAACATCGCTGTTTATAATAAAAATAAAATCATTCACTCAAGACACGTACTTATCCATGCCACAGTCAATAGTCTGCGCACAACCGTTATAAATATACAAAAGCGTTTATGCGTAGTTCGTACAGACGCCGCTCATTGGCTTAAAAAAAGCCTGCATCGGACCGTGGGAACCTCTTAGACGGAGCGGCAATGACACGCCACCCATTCATAAGCCCTCGCCTGGCGGGTCTGAACGCTAAAAACTGCACTCAGACAGCTCGCAGCGGCGGCATCAGGTCCCACCACACGGCACCCGCACTACTTGCGCCCGAACAACGGACTGTACACAGACATTGCTAGCGTACCCGTTGAGTCACGCGTTATATTTTTAACGTTTGATGGCACGTCCATGCTCTTTAATGCATCTCAGGCTTTCGATTGCAATATAAGGCTCTTGTTATGGGCATGCATCAATAATACATGAATATTAAAATAATTCCATGTAATTTAAGTATTCACAGTATTTCTCACAATATAAAAGAATACTAATTACAATATAAATTCTAATTATACCGCGAGATTATCAATATAATTATTTCTATATATGTAAATATATACCTCCCACTTCGCGCTACACGACTACCCCCGCCACCCGAGGCACGGCTTCAACGGATACAAATTCATCCCTACTTTGTGGTAAGGATAGGAGTGGGGTCCGCCAAAGTTGCTCTATACTACTTATCACAATGTTAAAATAAAACGTGATGCAAGGTAGGTAGTAAATCCACGTTGTTCACTTGGAGTTAGGATGATTACCAGAATGCGAAGAATGAGTCTTTCGAGTGCAGAATAAGTTTACCGAGCACTGAAAACCAGAATAATTGAGTTCCAAAAGTATACTCAGTGCGGCGTAAATACAATGACTACGTTTTCTGTAGATAAGCGCGTTATCGAGAAAAATTATAGACTCATGATGATGGATGCTTCTTAGTGACTAACCGGAAATCAACCCCCATCGGGAAAACTTGCTTAGCTCGGAAGTCGATGTCGTGAACAGGCCCTCATTGGTCCAAAGGATGAGTGTCTTGATTGATCACCTATAAAGTAACCAGATACATAAGTTTTTTTTAGCCGACGCACAGCTGAAGGAATAAACGTCCGCCCGACGAAAATAGTTTTGGATTAAAATGTGACTTTTCTGATATTAAAATCAAGTCGTTTTTTTATTATCATGAGCTTTTTTATTAACAATTGCATCTAAAACTTATAAGATCTTTTTGATTCATAGTGGAGCGTCAATATCACTCTTTTATTTTATAGATTAAAAACAACTTCCCTGAGTTGCATAATTTGTCTATTCAGTATGTCATAAAACTATTAATTAATTAAGTAATTGCTCATAAGATATTCTCAGTACGATTATGAAGGACTGTACTAGGTAAGAAAATGTATTTTTTACAATATATCAGTGAATTTTGAGCCTCGTAAAGACTCACTGAAATCCAACCAGAGTCATGATTGCTTCAGAACTCACAAAGATAAGTTCAGCAGATCAACCGTAGACTTTCTTGCTATCGAGTCCTTTCTTCAAATTTTATGAGAATTTTCTTTAGCGATGAAAAACAAAACTTATTCGATATTTATAATTTGTACTTGAGCATCAATACTACCTTTTATAGTAATAGAAAAGGCTGCAAGACTGGGACGATGTTTGATAAACGATTATTTTGCATTCAGTCCCATATTTACATATTAAAAATTGCCTTCTTACTTTTTAACAATCATATAGAAGATATTATGATAAAAACAATGATAATATTATACAAGAATAATAAGATATGTGAACATGCACTATTTACAAGTAATTTTTACATAAATACATTTGTCAACACTAAAGTTATCATAATTTTTATTTCACATTAACACAAACTACTTGCCAATAACAGCGTGTTCGTGGTCGATTGTGGAATAGAATTGATGCTAACGACTTTACATATAACATCGGAAAATTCGTGCTGTGCCCTTGCCATTTTTTCGGTACGAATGATTCATATCAATACAGAAGGAGTTGAAAAAGAAAATTGATAATTTGTCCTATCATGTTCTTATTCTGAATGCAGTGGTTTTACTTTGTTCTATAAACGAAAAACCACATTTTGGGTTATTTTCGGGAACATTGACGCAGTTTTTCACGACGTTAGTCAAGTATTCTTTGACATTGTGCTGACTAAATGTCCCCTGCCCCACTTGTCCAAGAGAATCTTTTCAATTTTATGTTTCATTCCAAAGCAGTATAAATCCTCTAATGAATCGTCACCGAATAAGGATTGAGATTTTTTTGACGTCTTTGCCATATTACATTCGACATAATATTCATCGCTAGTCATCAATATTTGGTCCAATGAGGCACTTGAAGTGAGATTGATATCTGAAGATAATGCAACAATCATTATTGTTGACATTGCTGTACACTGAGAATTCCTTCGGTCATTTGGAAAACGTCCATTCCCTTTGATAAAATGTGGCAGGGCCATATAAAAATACACTATCAACGTTTGCACGTGTTTCTACGACAATGTCATTGTTGGAGAAGCGGTGTTGACTTGGTAATGATGATAATCGGGAAAAAACAATCTCTTTCATCATCATTCGCCTTGCCTTCGACACATCACATGGGGTGAAATCTATCGGTGTATTTTTATACACATACTGTTACGTGAACTTGACCGCAACCTGGCAACTCTCGTTCTAGCTCGTGCTCCACCGAGCTCATCTGATCCACTCGCTTTATCCTAGCCTCTTTTACAGAGCTCAACGAATCCAAGCTCGTCTTATCGAACCGAGCCACTGATGTTGGGTCCACTATCAGGCTAAGTCTACCGACGCCGGCTCCAACGTGCTTGCAGCCATTAACGCTCATGTACCTCCCTCAAGTACACGTGCTCTTTCAACGCTCTGCTTAATTCGTCATTTTCTAAGTGATCTAAGCTCTTTCTAAGTTCTATTCACGCTCAGTTAAGTTTTACTGAGCTCAAGATTTATTGTTATCTCATTGTTAACGAAGTAAAACCATTATTTTTATAATAAAACATTTCTTAAGCTCGAACAAGTGTGTCTTGTGTTAGAACATTCCATTCTGACCACTTCCTTCGTCGTAGGTCATTCGCTATCTTACTATTCAGCTCTTGAAAGTCATATTTAAATAACATAAAATTAGTAGCAATTTATTTGCACTATCAACACATACTCTGTTTTCCACTCTGACTCTGGGAACGACGTTTTCCCAGTTTTCTCTTACTCACTTTTTAGAGATTCTAAAACAAGCTTGAAAAAATAGAAAAATAGATGTACATACTATTTATCAGTAAATTACATTACATTTTGAATTGAAAAGATTTTTTTAAAACTTACGTGTAAGTAATGATCATTTTTGCCGTTAAAGCTGTGATAAATCATGGTCTCGCAGTGAAGTTTCATTACACACAAGCACCAATGCATTCCAAGATGAATACGGATGGAGACTATTTTTTTTTCGAATGTATTGATCTGCAATTATACCAAAGAATGTGCATGTTGACAGCAATAAAGTATCTGGCTACGATAAATAAAACTTGCACGTATTTATACCATTTCGGTTGTAATGTCTGAGTGTATTTCAATTATTTTCTATAATTATTTCATATATACATATATTTTTAAAGAAGGTTAAAAATGAAACTCAATGATTGAGGTTAACGATTATTATTTAAGTTTTTTTTTAAATTTCGTTAAAATAGACAAGATTTCGGAGATTTTTTGAGGAAATCATCTTTTAAACATTTTATTGCTTTGGAAAACCCACGTGGCGAAAAAGCAATAAAAGTTTGAAAAAGAGTGCGTGACAAAAGAAGAGCATTAGCTTTCCAAAAAAAGCTAGGACCATGTGAAGAGACTTGTGCGCGCCTGAAGCAAGGGACTTCTAATAATGTCATCTTCGACTAAATAAATACGTGAGATTTGATGCATCAGTCAGTTGTCGGAAAAGTAAGATCGAGATCAGATCATCGTGAAACATCGCTCGGAAATTGTAAGTCTTATTTTGTCTTGTATCAATAATTTTGTTGAAGTTAGTAAATTTGTATGTGAAGCCAATATAATTTTTAAAATTGTTAACAACGAATATTCAAATAAATTCGCGAGTAAAAAAGAGAATATTATGCTGACTGGAGCATCAACGGAGGACCAATTAATTTTAATACATTTTTACCTGAGCAAGCTTAATTGTCTGTTGGTAACGTTTTAATTGAATTTTTTTAATAATTGTTATTTAATAAACTTTGTTATTGTTTTATATAAATCACACATTTTTACTTTCTCTATCGAAGATCCCTTCATCCCTGTCTATTGTTCGAAAGGCTAGGATTAAAAAGAGGAATTTAAAGTCTCTAAGGTTTAGCATATGTATCTCATATTGACCACTTTAAAGAGCAAAATTACATAACACGGTCTATTTGTGCACAGCTTTTGGTGATGTCATCAATTTGAAGTAAAAGAAAGGCTCAAAGAAATGTATGATATGAGGTCTGTTTTTTTGTAATTAACCGAAAATAAGCATTGATGATCTGCGAATAAATTAATATATTATACATTACAATTTTAAACAATGATTAGATAAAAAAATCCTAATTTTTTGTGTCTAACCTGATCTTACAACCATTTTGCTACGTCTATGGTTCTTAAAGCCTGCTCTCTGATATAATATCTAAGGTTACAGGAAATAATGGTGCTTAGTGGGCTTTTCAATAAATGCTGTCGATTAAATAAAATTAATATGAAGTATAAAATTATGAAATTAACGGAATGAGCTAACGGAATCAATAAAAAAAAGAGTACCAAGATTGCTTGATCCATGGAAGCATCATCATTTTGATGGAGTTGTGGTTGAAGTATATCCACTTCTAAATTGTGATCGTCATTTTTATCTGTTAACTTTAAATTATACATTAAAAGTGGAAGATTTTATTTCATGTCGATGAAGAAAAACTAATTTAATATCCACTAAGTTTAAATTTTCTCAAAAAATAATTAAATAAACTGCATGATCAAAGGATATTCAAAAAATTCTATAAATACCGAAATTATTTCATCTCCTAAAGTGTCAGGTCTGTACCCTACAACTCTAGATTCTTAACGTATACAATGCGTGGAAGGCCGCCAAATGATAAACAACATTTAAGCACACTACTAATATTTATTAATCATAAAAATACAAACAAATTGAACTTAATAATATTTTTTATCTAACTACAGCTATAGCGGGTAAAATACTGGCTGCTCATCAAGGCGGATGCGCAACTCTTGTTTTCGGTACCGGCCGCTTGAAGAAGACAACGACTTTCTAACCACGACAAAGTATCATCTCTGGGACGATCGCCATGTTCAACAAGTTTTGGTTTAATTTCATTTACTTTCTCTTTGAAATCTACATTCTCATCCATTAACTGTTGTTATGTCCGACTTTTTCGTGTCCCAATTTATCGGATTATTTATTTTAACAATATTTGAGTATCAGTTAAATATGAATCCTCCTCGATTCAACACTCTGTCCCACATAAGAGTGATTTCAAAACTCTACAGTTTCCTCATTTTCAATGTCCTAAAAAATCATCCTGACACTGTCCTACATTTCTCCATAATGTCCTCAATTCACAGGCCAATTAATTGCTATAAAAACCGTCGAAAATCATAACTCTTCGGTTGATCAGCAAACTAGTCGGACACGCAGGCTCGATTGCCCCGCGCTCGCTGACTACGACGCGTTAGTAAGTTCGAGAATTCTATTAAGATTTTTCTTAGTTATCCTGACGAAGTGTTTGTTGATTCAAACCTCCAGGATCTGCTCAATATCTGATATGGAATCCTTTCGGTTCATGTACGTACTGAGACGTCTTCCAAAAAGACTTGAAACGAAATATAGCAATAAATCGCTCCTTGAGTTTTATTTTTGTTCACTAATTATAATTTGTATCGACTTGTCACTTGTGTTTGAATGAAGTGAAGTGAGTAAAAGAGTTGTCGCGTAAACTTAACTGCAACCTGTCAACTCTCGCTCAAGCTCGTGCTCCGTCGAGCTCGCCCTATCCTAGCTCTTTTTACAGCGCTCAGCGAATCCTAGCTCGTCTTCTCAAACCTAGCCAATGATAGTGGGTATACTATTGCGCTAGGTCTACCAATACTGACTACAACGTATTGCAGCCATTAACGCTCATGTACCGCGCTCAAGCACATGTGCTCTTTCAACGATCTGCTATTTGTTTCTCATTACACATATTTCTAAGATCTTTTAACGCTCTATCCGAGTTCATAAAACTTCTACTAAGCTCAATAAGTGTTATTAAAACATTGTTAACGATCTTAATTATTCATTTTTGTAATAAAAACTCAAGATAAGCTCAAAAAGTGTCTTTTTCGTCCGTAAAGTTCCTTCCTGACCACATCCTATGGCGTAGCTCACTTGCTATCATAAACTCAGCTTTTCAACTATTATAATTACTTATACTTGACTATCGGCAATTTAGTTGCTCTAAAAACAAGAGTATTTAGTGCGTCAAAGTCTTCTTGAGGAAGCACCTTCATCTACCTTTGTCCTAGCTCGCTTTCTGTCAAACCAATATTGTAAGTCATTTCTCCAATCATCAGCTGAAGTGGCTGATCAAATCGTTTTTACATTTCACGCTGACACTGTAGTGCGGTAAGTATTATAATAATTCATTTCATTACGTTCACTTCATTAATTGAGGTGTGGGTTCTCGTAAGGTAGACCTTCATTGCGACAATTTCTTTTTGAATAACAAATTCTTCTAGTATTATATATGCTTGATAGGAAGAGCTCTGTTAGTCCAAGATCCTTCGTTTAGCCTATTCCTCTAATTAATTCTTTGAATTAATTAATAATAAATATCTTCGAACATGACACTGTCAATCATGAACCAGAAGATGAAAATTTTGTGAATGATAAATAAAAAAATAGAAAATTTCAGAGATATATTAGAATTTGATTTAAAATTCAACTCGATTAAGTTCGCAACGGCGGAATTTGTTTTACTTGGATCTGGCGATGGCAAATCTGTTGTATTTTCATCGTGAAGAGTGATCTGTGTTGGAAAACAATTAATATTATTAAAATAATATCGTTATAATTGTAAAACATAGCTATGTACTGGTTCAAAATCCTCCAAAAGTGATCGTTTCGCATGGAGAGGACGATTATCAACTGAAAAGTCCAAATAGTCCAGTCGATGGAAGGCTGAAATCGCTATTTTGAGAAGGGAGAATGGAACTAACGTGAAAATATTGGTAGGGGCTGTAGGAATGTTAGTGCGAAAAATCAGGGTCCTGAATGAAGGGGAACCCTTGCAAAAAAATTGCGAAAGAGTGCAAAAATGACTTTTTTACAAATATCTCCAGAACAGCTGGAGATATACAGAAAATTTTCAAGTAAAAGTTGTAGAGAATTTAATTCTCCACAAAAAAGTATTTTTTATATTTTTCCCTATCTCTTATCATTTTTTAATTAAACGCGATGAAAGAGACTGTGGAGCGTACAATTTTTTGAAAAATTCTTTGATTATTAAAAAAATTTATTTTTAAAAAAAAAACACATCACAGCACTTATCTAGCACTCCGGCAATATTGTCTAAGCTTTTTTTTTTTTTTTTTAATGAGCTCTTTATTAATTAATATTAATTTGAAAATTTTTTTGCACTAAATCGAATCGAATAACTTCTCTAACCCTTCCAATCGATTCAGCGTAAAATTTGCGATACAATAAGTTCTCTTACTTGGATTTTCATTTTAATCCAGGTAAGAAACATTGAACTTAAGAATTGGGCGACAATTAATTTGCTACGTTACTGCTGCTGAGAGAGAACGATATATCTCTCTTTTTCACTCGCACTCACTAGATTTTTCTGCACCTGTGTAGTACATAGAAAAACATGAGTAGGAGTGAAATCGCATAATTCTACAGTGGGAGCGAAAGAGATAGAAAAGGGCTCAATAGTTCCTACTGTAAACACATAAAATTTTATTGCCTGTCATTGTTCTCTACGCATATTTAGAAGCTATGAAAAATCTTGATTTCAAGTTGGAAAGGCTTTTCGACTCGAGCATAAAATCCTACAAAATTTTAATAAGTCTTTTTGCGGTTTGAAATATGGTATATTAGGTCGAAAATTGGTAATAATTTTTATGTATACAGATCGCTAGAAAATTAAATTCTCTATCGAATAAGCTCAACTTATTTTTTCACAATTATTTATAATATAATACAAAATTTTATTAATGTTTAAAACATTTTCTGGAAATAATATGTTCTTGACATGCTCACGAACATGTGTGCAAATTTTCGCACCTTCGCAATGAACAGAAGTCACGAATTATATTTTTTAATCGTTAAAAATAAAAATAAATCTGTTATTCTTTCCATTTCTCAACTTTTCTCCTCTTTTGCCCCAAAAATGTGAGGAAACCTGAAGGTTTTAATAGTCTTCTCCACTTACATGCGCTGATCTTCTAAGTCCATGATGATCTGTTGCAAAGTAGGGATACAGGTATGCAATTGTTAGACCCATACCGTTATCAATGGACCCCTCCCTCAAACTACGATGGCAGCAATACATTTTGCACTGCGGAGATGACACGCATCTATTTGTGATGTTGTGCCTGCGTTGTTTTGACTGCCCTTTGTATCACAATAGGTAAGACTGCAATAGAAGAAGCGAAGTCTATTTACCTCCGCTCCAGCGTAATTTACTGACGCCACTTTCCCGTCAACTTCTTTTGAGTTTGGTGCTTTTTTTGCGTTTACAAAATATTAGTGATTCTCTACTGAATTTTTTGAGCATTGTTCTATAATAATAAGAAAGTGTGTTTGTGCGAATTGTGCTTTGATAGTGTACATCAACATTGCATATATAATAACTATCACAGTATTTATAATTTTTTCGGAGGACGCACATCCACGTGTTCAGCGCAACGCATATATCACGTTACGTATAAGGTTAGTATCTGTCATAATAACAGTTTTATCTCCGCATATTCATTGCTGCACATCTTTACGATTTTAGTTATCATTTATCAATAATTTTTTCTGCCTGGGTAATGCTTGATGTAGTTACTTTCATGTAGATTTTACACACTCATAATATCAGTTATTGCAACATTACAGTATATCAATGTAATTTTTAAAAGATAATTTATTGTTTATTTTATAATACATAACTATATACATTACATTAAATTTATATAATATATTATAGTTTCATACATTAAACTTTCATGTACTCTTGTAATGTGTCTGTAACGTTTCACTTTTTTGTTATGACGTATTTGATTGTGGATGAAGCCAGCAATTAAGGAAGGGGGAAGGAAAACAAGGGGAAGAGCAGAAGGTGGCCACCTTGTAGGGATCAGGGAGCCCTGTCAGCAGAAGTGGAGTGTGAGTGAATGAGAATATGGTATGATAATTAATAAAACGGGAAGAGGGGGAAATGGCCGGGAAAAAGTGATCATAATGAGCGCATACAACAATTTGGGAATAAAAAATACAAAAAATAAACTAAGGAAATGTGTGCAAAACGCGAGTACAGAGTGTGAGAGAATGTATGTTATGGGTGATATGAACGCAAGAATTGGGGAAGGGGGAGGGGCAAAGGGCTGATGGAGATGCAGATGAAAGAGAGAGAATAATAATAAGAAGGTCATGTGACAAAGTTTGCACCTCGGAGGGGAAAAAGCTGCTAGAGCTGAGCAAAGATCTGGGGCTAAAAATATTGAATGGGAGGACAAAAGGGGATTTTAAAGGGAATATCACATTTGTGGGGGGTACAGAGCATTGCTGTGGCTCAGTACTGGACTTAGTCATAGTCATAGACAGAGGTAAGAATAACGGGGTGGCAAAGATAGATGGAAGTAACTCACAGAACTGAGTCCGATCATCTTCCGGTGACTGTGGAGCTGGAGGAAGGGGGGTTGAGGAAAATACTAATTGGAGGGAGAGAGATACCACAAGAAGATGGAAGAGAAGGGCGGAAGGGTAAATATGAAGGAATAAAAAATGGAATAGGAGAAGGAGAGGAGGGAGAATGTGGCTTTACTGGAATCAAGGAAGGGGCAAGATACAAGTGGGACAAGGAAAAGGTACAGGAATACACGGAGGTGAGTCATGAACTAGTAATAGGAAGAGAAAATAGAGTAACAGAATTAGGTTGGGAAGGGATGAAAGAAATAATAAATAAGACAGCGGAAAAGACGGGGATGCTCAAAAATGCAGGAGAGGGGGGTGGTGGGCGGGAGGAAGGGAGACATAGGTACCCCTGGTATACAGAGGCTTGCAGGGAGGCAAAGAAAGAAATGTGGAGAGCGCTGAAGGCCTACACCAGGGATAACGCTAATAGAGAAAAAAAGAGGGAGCTGATAAAAAATAGGAGAGAATATAAGAAAAAATGCGGGGAGGAAAGAAAGAAGAGGGAAAATGGGAAATGGAAGGAAATAAATAAAGCAAAAGGCATGCAACAGTGGTGGGGGGCAATTAACAGATACAGGAGAGTCAGAAGGGATGGAGTATCTGAACAGATAAAGGGGGGGGGGCAGTGGTGTGGACACTGCGGGGTTATTGCATGAAGAAGCGGAAGATAGAGGGGAATTGGAAAGGGAAAATAGTGAAGAAATGGAGGAGGGTGAGGAGAACGAGGAATTAAAAAAAACTCAACGCAGAAATAGACATGTTCGACATAAGAAGGGGACTGAGAAGGTTGGCGAATGGAAAGGCGCCAGGAGAGGACCGGATAAAAGCGGAGATGATTAAAGCACTGGCGGGAAGCTGTCAGGAAATACTAAACGAGGTAATTGGGGAAATATGGAAGGAAACACGGCTACCGGAGGGATGGGAGATGGCAAGAATTGTACCAATATACAAAGGGGGGGGGGTTAAAGGGAGCCTGAAAACTACAGGGGGATTTCACTTTTGGACGTGGGATACAAGTTGCTTACAACCATAATGGCGGAAAGATTAAGTGACTGGATAGAAGGGAACAAAATTATGGCGGAGAGTCAAGCGGGTTTCAGAAGAGGCAGGGGGACCAGGGATCACATATACGTGCTAAACTCACTAATTGATAATAGGTTAAAGAGCAAAGGAGGGAAACTATTTGTAGCATTCATAGATTTTAAGGCGGCATTCGACAAAGTAAACAGAACTATACTGATAAAAAAGCTAGAGGAGTATGGAGTAAGAGGGAGAATGCTAAAAATGGTGAAAAAAGTATATGGAAACACATATGGAGAGATACAAGTAGGGAACAAAATAACAGAAAAGTTCAAGGCAAACCAAGGGGTGAGACAAGGATGCGCACTAAGCGCAATGCTCTTTGACATTTGTATAAACGATCTAGAGGAGGTGATGATAAAAAAGAACGTAGGAGGCACGACAATGGGAGGGAGCAAGTTCTATGTGATAAATACACAGATGATATAGCAATGATGGCGGAAGATGAGAGGGAACTGCAAGCCATGTTAAAGGAATTGGAGAGGTATGTAGGGAAAGTTAAGATGGAAGTGAATGTTATTAAAACGAAGGTAATGATCTTCAGAAACGGGGAAAGGGGGAAAATGAATATTTAAAGGGAGGGGGATAGAAGTAGTCAAGAGCTTCAAATACCTAGGATACTGGTTTACAGTTAAAAATAGTGCAGAAAAGCAAAAAAAAGAGCTTACGGCGAAAGCACAGAAAGCGATTAACGCGACGTGGGGGCTATATACAAGGAGCGGAAGGCATAAGATCAGAGATAGAGTATACCTGATGAATACATTGGTCAGGGCGGGAGCATGCTATGGGGTGGAGGTGTGGGGGTGGGGAGATGTAACGAGAATTGCAAAAATACAAGATAGATACTGCAAAATGGCAATGGGGGTTGCGTGCAACACGCCCAGATACATCTGGAGAAAGGGGATAGGGGTGGAAACGCTTGAAAACGTCATAAGGGCGACGGCGGTAAGATACCTAGTTAAGGTAATACAGATGAAAGAGGACAGGTGGCCGAAAATATGTTTAAGAGAGGAGATGAGGGGAATACTAAACAAAAAACCATCAAAATTGGGAAGACTGGTAGCAAATATGCTGCAAAAAATGAGAGCTGAGGAGGTTGTTAAAATAATATTCGAGAGGGAAAATACGGGAAAAATTCAGAAAGTAATGTACACAGGGCTAAACAGTATGATAGGGAGGGAAAGAGAAATGGGGGGAGAAAGAGTAGAGAACTTAACATATATCAAGCTCTACAGGCTGATTAAAAAGGGGAGGAGGGGGCAACATATTGGAATAGCATAAATTACAGTGGATGGGAAAAGGAGATGTGGGCCAGGCTAAGATGTGGGAACGTGGGGAGGGCTTTTAAAAAAGGTTTTACGAAGTGGGAGTGCAGACTATGTAAGAAAGAGCTGGAAACTCTGGGGCACCTCATATGTTGTGAAGTGGCGATAAGGGGAGTCAATTCAAGAAACAGAGACTTCGCGGTGGGATAGAGGGGGAATATGAATTGAAAGGAGGCTGAGGAGAAAATAATCAGGGAGCTAAAAGAGGACACAATAAATAAAAAACTAGGGGAGTACTAAAGAAGGATAGAAAAGATGATCACTGCTAAGGAAAGTAAAGAGCTAGCAATGAGGGCAGAAAGTGAGAATAGTGATGGAAAACGGGTTGCAAACTGAGGGGAAAAACTCTGAGAAAGCAGATAAAGGGATGTGCGATAGTTGTCTAAGAGAAAAGAAAGAGTGGCGCAAAAACTGTCATGAGAAGCAAACTAAAAAACTAAAAAATAGTGCTAATAAGAACACACGTGAGAGTAGAATAGCTGAGAACCAAAGCGAAAGCAAAATTATATGTGAAAATAGACTAAAAAAGAAAAAAAAAGTGATAAGTAATAAGAATGAAACAAAATAGAAAAAGAGCTAGATAGAGAGTGAAGTGAGAATGAGAAAGTGATGATAACAAGCTGAGAGAGGGGCAAAAGGGACAAATGAGAGAGAGAAGGGAAAAGAATTAAAAGCTAAAAACCAAAATAATGTGACCAAAAAGGGGAAAAAAAGGAGGAAAGGAAAGAGAGAACAAAAAGTGTGCAAACCTAGATGTAAGAGAAGAGTAAAAATGATAAGAGAGTTGTGTATAAACATTCTAATGTGGAGAGTGGGAAAGCAAAAAGTGAATCAATAACTTGAAAATCTGTTTTATGTACTTATGTATGTATCTTTAATGTATTATCTATGTTTTTTTATGCTATTATCTATGTAAATTTGAAAGACGGAAGTATTGTAAAATACCGAGCAATACTCGGCATACAATTGCAATAAATAATTTACTACTATGTTCTTGACATGCTCACGAACATGTGTGCGAATTTTCGCACTTTCCTAATGACCAGAAGTCACGAATTATATTTTTTAATTAATGAGAATTGGAAAAAATCATGCCATTTTTGGACAATGAAAAATTTTATCTCTAATTTACTGATCAACAGCAATGTCATCTTTTAGAAAAAATTTTTTTTATTAACAGTTGACTAGGTTATAAATAAATGTAATATAATTTAGAGTGAGCTTATGTATCAAATCTTTATTTAATAATTCGCATGTTTTTTGTATCGTGCATTACGATGTGTTTTACTTTTTTTTCTATATACAATTTTTATGCATAAGTTGATTCCTTTTCTGCTGTTAATGCTGTTATGTATTAATAGTTGTCGAAGTCGATTTCCATCGGTTCCGCAATATCTGTACAACCTAAGTCATTTTCGGTCTGCTCCTCTGTTTCTGACTCTTCTTCCAGTTCATCATTATTTTCCTCAACATTACATATTTCCGGTAAATCTTCTGCAGGTTGTATCGCCTTGTTTTCGCAAGTTTCCCCTTCGCAGTTTTTACAAAGTTAAGTACACTGAATACCACTCTTTTGGCATGTGCAACGACTAGTAGAACATTCTGTACATGAACAGTAAACCTGTAAAATAATGTTATCATTTTTAGTATACTTGTAAGAGATGTCCATGACTGATATACTCTAAATGAATTTCTGTTCATTAATTACCTGTTCAAGAAGTACATCTGGAGCCGGTGGTGCTGTTGTCATGATTAGATACATAATACTTTGGAATATATCCTTCCATCCCTATTCTTCTGGGTCCATGTTTTCTCCAAGCCACTCTTGTACTTGGTAGTAAACCCTTTTTGTATGTTTTAAAAGCGCTGCTTCAGTTGGAGGTAAACTAGCTAATGACGATTCTTTACTACTGTGGAAAATTTATTGATTAAATGAACAATATCTGAGCTCTGCAATTGTTATAGGTTTCTTTTTCATATTATTATTGAGATACAGGTGAAAAATTATTTTTTCTGCAACTTAAAACAGCGTTTGTTCTTCACTATGACCCTTGTAAAAAGGTTGGACCCATTCTGTTAATTGTGCATCTTCCAGGAACAGCTTCACTAATTTCTTTTTGCCTTTATTGAATAGGGCACTTGTGGAATCACAGCGGGAGAATGCATGTGTGAATAAAATGAAATTTCTCAATCGTTGATTACAATGTGTGTCATAAACTCTGATCTCTGTTTTACCTGATCCCATTTTATAAAAGTAAATTACTGTACCAGGTGAAGTCGAAGCGACTAATAATACAATGAGGTCCACATCATTACCGACAACTACTACCGATTTTGATACACGATTCGTCAATTCGATAGCAGTAGTTACAATTAATCTGTCTGCATCTCCATCTGCCCGTGCAACATTTATGTTCGATTGCCGCAAGGATTCTACTAATAAACAGATGAATTTATGTTTATTGGCAATATTCGCTAGAAACTTTTCACGAGTTAAAGCGACCATTAAATCCATACTGATGTTTATGTCAGGAGCAAAATTTTTTTCATGACGACGGAATCGTTCATATGTTTTCACAGCAAAGTTCTCATTGCTATATCCATCGAAAACTACATATGCTTCTGGAAAATGTCGGTGAATATATAATACATAAAGGTCACTAATATCTTGGAATGTTTTACTATGTGGCCATTGTATTTGGTACAATAGCCATCCTCCATCAATGACCCAAATCGATTCTTTTAAAATTGTACTACTTGTGTTTATTGTCTCGAAAACATCGTATAAATCGGATTTAGTGCCTTTTCTCATGTAGCCATTCTCGTCGGATAATGATGACGAAAATAGTGACAATTCGTATTCTAGTGCAGTACGTATTAAATTAGTATTATTTGTTAGAGGCTTGGTAATTCTTTGGAATAGTAACAAGGGGTTTATTGTCGCTAAATCGCTGTGATTAACTATCATTTTTTTTCGCACAACAGCAAGGGTTTGAACTTTATATGCTCGTGTAAGTGAAATTTTATCCACTGTTTTTGAGATCATTTTTTCCATTCCTTTCTTCCCTTTCTCAAATGCGAGATGGCAATCAATATTAGGACCTTCAACTACTCCAATGGATAACGAAATTAATTAATCACGTGGCTCAAATGGTTTGTGTTCATTTAGCCAGTAAATAAATTTTTTTACATCCGTCTCATCACGCTGGATTCGACTGTTTGACTTGCAGTCATCTAAGGATGGAGGATTTTCATCCCACTCTGCTAAAAATGATCCAATCATCTCTTCATATTTTTTATACTGTGGAATACTTCTACATATAATAACTCCGAGAGAAGTAAATGTCAAAATATGAGTTCTAATTGCTCGGGAAAAAGCATGGCCACTAAACATTTTTTTAACCGACTCTGAAGCATAAGCTACTGACCACAAATCTTCTAATCCACTTTCAGCCATGATACAACCAATAGCTCCTAAGTAGGACATTAGAAGATGAAAACCGCCTAATCGTACGACTACTTTTTTTAACTGATTATCTTCATATTGAGCAACAATATCTCGAGCTTTTAAATATAGTGGTTGATCAAATGTCACAAAAGTTACTTGTTGCAATTTGTGACTTTCAAAAGCTGCGTAATGTAGGGCAGTGTTTAATGTCTGGTAATGTAAAGGTGGTCGATTGATAAAAGGCAGGCATTTTACATGAGAAACATAATAATCATCTTTTGTATTTGATACAGTTTGCATGAAACCTCTCCACATAGGTAATCCCTTACCTCTGAAGCATTTAACCCATAAGAAAGTCGCATACGTTGGTGACATTTTACGTCGATACTCCAGTTTTAATGAACTAATGTCTTCATACTCAATTTTAGCTAAACCTGACGCACAATTACTGTCATGTGGTGTATCAGGGATGATATTTTTTGATGTTAACGTTGTAATGTCAGGCATTTTTTTGCATTTAATTGTACTTCCTTCATATGTAATATGATCAGCTGGAGTTTACGCAGCAATGCCACCTAAGCAATGAAGAGTTTCACGACCATCCAAAGTACTGGTCCATCCAAAGCATTATGATCAGTATTATCGAAAACATATTGAACAAATGCATTATTAATTTTTGTCGTTTGTGGATGAATAATCGTTGAAGCTTCGTGGAGTTGGATGTTATTGTACAATGAACATACTCCTAATCGGTTTAATAACTTTATCGCTAATTTCGATCCTGTTTTACGATAAATGTATGTTCCAACAGATAATTGGAGGCATGAGATGAATGACTTAGGGCAAAGTGCTGATATAATAGAGTGGGCAAGATTTTCAATTTTGATGTAGAGTGGAGATTCATTAGACTGCTCCTTTTCATCAGTTATCATTAATTTATGCAAGAAACTATTAAGTAGTGGAGGTATGTCTGATAAAACAGTATCGAGAAATGCCTGAGGTGCAGGATAAGTTGTGTTTTATTGAAAATTCTTAATTTCATCCTGTAAAATCCCTGCAGATATTTGAAGAACGGTTCGTTTCGCGGATTCATTGAGAAACTTACTACCACTATACCAATCGCTACAAATTTGTGCCATATTGTGATACTTGTAATAGATTAAAGGTTCCTTGCCTTTATGTTGGAATATAAAAATGTCATCGGCATATTTTTTTTTTCAATGTCGAACCAAAGTTAAGAGTGGAAATTTGATGATTCTCTTCATCGCCCATTAATGCTTGTAAAGTCGACAAACAAAACTTTAATTTACCACTTGATTCGATATGTTCATATATTCTTTGGAATATAACATCTGTTTCTTTAATTTCGGGAGATGAAGGTTTTTTGTACAATGGTAATATCAATTTTTATGACATGCTGTGTGATATCATGCTTTTAATGCAACAATAGATTCAATGCTTTGTAGTCGTGCGATAATAGGAGCTCCAAAAGAATCATCATGTTCTCTAGCAGCAGAAATTAAACGATCTTTAATTGTATTTTCACTAACAATCGAGCCATGTTATATTTTATCCCATACATTCCACATATGAAACGTAGTTTGTCGAATTGAAAATCATTTTGAAATTCAGAGAATGATGTTGATGATCCTGAAGCGGAAGGAGAAGAGGGTATTACGACTGCTACTGATTGTAAAGCAGGAGCTATTGCAGAAGATGCTGGCAAAGACATTGTGTTCGGTTCTGTTACCAACTGCGTTTCACGTCGTGAAGATAATACAGCATATCGTTTCCGACAGTTTCGGTGAAAAGTATAATTTCGATTACCAATCCACTGCTTCCATTTATTGTCACCTCTTTCTTGGCTTTTTTTAATCAACGTTTGTAGTCCTTTCTCATAAACCACAGTAGTCGAATCGGCTGCCAACTCGCGCGAACAAATGGGGCATAAAAGTGAAGGATCCATTTTATTTCAACAATCTGCAATTAAATGGTGATGTTGATGTTAAAGACAATAAAATTTTAGAGTAAATGAAAAATGTACGCCAAAGCAGTACATGATGAGAGCATAATTTATTGCAATAGTATGTATCATATAAGATTTCTAGCACCACAGTAATACATTGACCGGCGAAGCAAATGAAATTGAAGCCAAACTAAAATGTATGAGAAATGCAATGTAGAATAGAAGAGGGTAAACTCTAAGTTTTGAAGATGTACAGAAAATAAGTGCATACGAATAAGCCAATATAATTTGAAGCTGTGGTATACAGTTATGTGTGACTTTATGTCATAAAATTTAATGTCCCAAAAAGTCTGTCGAAGTTGACCTGTACTATGTCAGTTACCTGACAAACTTTTGAAAGTCAAGAGTACCCAATGTACCTGGCTCCGAAGGTAATGGGCATCAATTCGAAACATTCAAATACGTCATAACAAAAAAGTGAAACGTTACAGACACATTACAAGAGTACATGAAAGTTTAATGTATGAAACTATAATATATTATATAAATTTAATGTAATGTATATAGTTATGTATTATAAAATAAACAATAAATTATCTTTTAAAAATTACATTGATATACTGTAATGTTGCAATAACTGATATTATGAGTGTGTAAAATCTACATGAAAGTAACTACATCAAGCATTACCCAGGCAGAAAAAATTATTGATAAATGATAACTAAAATCGTAAAGATGTGCAGCAATGAATATGCGGAGATAAAACTGTTATTATGACAGATACTAACCTTATACGTAACGTGATATATGCGTTGCGCTGAACACGTGGATGTGCGTCCTCCGAAAAAATTATAAATACTGTGATAGTTATTATATATGCAATGTTGATGTACACTATCAAAGCACAATTCGCACAAACACACTTTCTTATTATTATAGAACAATGCTCAAAAAATTCAGTAGAGAATCACTAATATTTTGTAAACGCAAAAAAAGCACCAAACTCAAAAGAAGTTGACGGGAAAGTGGCGTCAGTAAATTACGCTGGAGCGGAGGTAAATAGACTTCGCTTCTTCTATTGCAGTCTTACCTATTGTGATACAAAGGGCAGTCAAAACAACGCAGGCACAACATCACAAATAGATGCGTGTCATCTCCGCAGTGCAAAATGTATTGCTGCCATCGTAGTTTGAGGGAGGGGTCCATTGATAACGGTATGGGTCTAACAATTGCATACCTGTATCCCTACTTTGCAACAGATCATCATGGACTTAGAAGATCAGCGCATGTAAGTGGAGAAGACTATTAAAACCTTCAGGTTTCCTCACATTTTTGGGGCAAAAGAGGAGAAAAGTTGAGAAATGGAAAGAATAACAGATTTATTTTTATTTTTAACGATTAAAAAATATAATTCGTGACTTCTGTTCATTGCGAAGGTGCGAAAATTTGCACACATGTTCGTGAGCATGTCAAGAACATATTATTTCCAGAAAATGTTTTAAACATTAATAAAATTTTGTATTATATTATAAATAATTGTGAAAAAATAAGTTGAGCTTATTCGATAGAGAATTTAATTTTCTAGCGATCTGTATACATAAAAATTATTACCAATTTTCGACCTAATATACCATATTTCAAACCGCAAAAAGACTTATTAAAATTTTGTAGGATTTTATGCTCGAGTCGAAAAGCCTTTCCAACTTGAAATCAAGATTTTTCATAGCTTCTAAATATGCGTAGAGAACAATGACAGGCAATAAAATTTTATGTGTTTACAGTAGGAACTATTGAGCCCTTTTCTATCTCTTTCGCTCCCACTGTAGAATTATGCGATTTCACTCCTACTCATGTTTTTCTATGTACTACACAGGTGCAGAAAAATCTAGTGAGTGCGAGTGAAAAAGAGAGATATATCGTTCTCTCTCAGCAGCAGTAACGTAGCAAATTAATTGTCGCCCAATTCTTAAGTTCAATGTTTCTTACCTGGATTAAAATGAAAATCCAAGTAAGAGAACTTATTGTATCGCAAATTTTACGCTGAATCGATTGGAAGGGTTAGAGAAGTTATTCGATTCGATTTAGTGCAAAAAAATTTTCAAATTAATATTAATTAATAAAGAGCTCATTAAAAAAAAAAAAAAAAGCTTAGACAATATTGCCGGAGTGCTAGATAAGTGCTGTGATGTGTTTTTTTTTTAAAAATAAATTTTTTTAATAATCAAAGAATTTTTCAAAAAATTGTACGCTCCACAGTCTCTTTCATCGCGTTTAATTAAAAAATGATAAGAGATAGGGAAAAATATAAAAAATACTTTTTTGTGGAGAATTAAATTCTCTACAACTTTTACTTGAAAATTTTCTGTATATCTCCAGCTGTTCTGGAGATATTTGTAAAAAAGTCATTTTTGCACTCTTTCGCAATTTTTTTGCAAGGGTTCCCCTTCATTCAGGACCCTGATTTTTCGCACTAACATTCCTACAGCCCCTACCAATATTTTCACGTTAGTTCCATTCTCCCTTCTCAAAATAGCGATTTCAGCCTTCCAATGACTTGTCTAAAATTGTTATCCTGCAATTAATAGTCAAAATATTATATGAGACATTTTTTTTGACAAAAAAATGCTTACATTTATCTTACCATACTTAAACTCTTCTTTAATGCTTTTTCATGAGATAAAAAATCACTATCGATCTAGTCTTTGTTCACATTATCAGCTATCCAATAATCATAAAATTGAATGATATTGAAAAGTTTAATTTTTCGTTAACTGATACAGGGGAAAATTTGAGTAGCATGAATAGTTTTATGAGTGCAAAAGAGATGGAGATAAATCGTATTAAATATGATTTCAATACTGTATTACACATAAGTGAGGTAACCGATAACGATGAATTTGCAGGAGTTAAACCGGACGACCTGGTAGACAGACGTCAGCACAATTTTCTGATAACATATTTAGCAATACTTCGATTGGATTGGTTGACTTCTGGAGTTTTCTTGCTACTGCTTTAGTTACCGTGTCGAATCTCCATGTTTCAATTGTTGAAGACAGCATTATTGTTTACGAGGGACCCAATTATTATTATAAACTACACGAATTCCATGATCATATTTATTATATAATTTGACGAAAAAATGAATAATACTGACTTCCAGAGAATGATGACGCTGATAAACATTGTTAACGGAATTGTTTAGTATCATCGTCGTCTGATACAACAGGATTGTGATCATCGCTTTCTCCAAAAATATCTGCAGGGAATGACAGCTCCGGCGTTCGGTGTTATGCTTCTAAATGCGTGTCAACATCTGTTCTTTTTTAACATCCCAGTAGAATGTTATTGAGATTAGGTCGATTGGTGAAATGTGAATTTTCATCATATCTCTGCGTTTCAAGATATATGCAAGCATACTGTCCAACTTTTAAAATGATGTGTGCGTGTACGTACGTACGTACGTATGTCAGCATTTTTTTCGTTTTCGATATCTCAAGAACGGATTGAGATCTAAAAAAAGTTTAAACAAATTCGATCCAGCTTTTTTTTTTTTATAAAAAAAAACCAATAATAAATAAATGAAAAGATTGACTATTCATGAAAATAATTTTAAGCGAAAAAAAACGATTTCATTCGAAAATAAACTCGAAATTCACTGAACATTATTGTTTACAACTGAATGGCGAGATAGAACTTTCGACAATTACACATTGTTTATAACAATATAAATTTGTTATAAACAATGAAAAATTGTATGTATCGAATAACTACTGCATATATCACATGAATTCAGATGTCTCTAACAAAATAATATGATTTATGACGAGACATGAGTTTCAACAGTTACGCATTGTTGAGAGCAATATAAATTCGGTATAAACATTTGAAAATTGTATTTATCGAATGACTAATTCATTTATTACATGAATGTAGATGTTTCTCACGAAATAACATGATTTATGATGAGATATTAGTTTCAACCATAACACATTGGTTATAACACGATAAATTCGGTGTTTACTATTGAAAATTGTATTTATCGACTTACTAATGCATATATCACATGAATTTAGATGTTTCTAACAAAATAATATGATTCATGACAAGATATGACTTTCGACAATTACACATTGTTTATAACAATATAAATTCGGTGTTAACAATTGTACATTGTATTTATTGAATAACCAATGCATGTATCACATGAATAGATGTAACATATTTTGATCATTTCAAAAATTGTAACATTATTTTTTCGCATTCATCTTTAATCCTGTAGTAAATAAATTTTTTTTCCTCTGATGTTTATTTCAATTTTAGTTAATACTCATTATTTTGTATGTTTATAAAATCTTGTGCTTAAAGCAGGAATATGATTTTCTTTTATTCTGGAAATTGTGTAACACTAAATACTTTAAAATGAAAGTTAACCTCTTCAGTGGTATTCACTCACTTTTAACAACATTCAAACCTATGAAAATTATGGAAATACCTGGAAATGATGCTAAAATACAATTGAAGAATCACTTTGAGCAAATATTATTGAATGCAATAAATGGGTACACTGATATCGAAATGATGGAGAAGAATTCATTACATTTTTAAGAACCATATAAGGATTAGGAACCACAAATTATAGGAGACGAAGAAAATGCATCTGCAATCCATGAACCAAAAGTGCCTGATGGAGCATGTACTATCGATGAAGAAAGCTTAAGTTATAATTGTAAATTGCGAGCATTTTCGTATTAGTAAAGTGGTAAGAGAAAAAATTTAAGTGTAGATAGTATTAAGCAAAAATTCAGATAAATACAGTCTACTCGACAATTCGAACGCTGAGCACATCAAACGAACCAAGGTGAAATGTACAAAGAAAAAATAGCTTAAATTTGTGAATATATCGCAAATATTAAATATGTATTACGCTTAGGTATACTACGCAACTAACTATACCAGCTAATGAAAAATTTTTGACTCCCTTTTTTGATGTGTTCAAAAGAATCAACTGAAAAACTTGGTCCCCGAGTACAAGCATCACTTTTTAGGCCAGACAATTTAGACGTAGAAATATCGAAATCTGAGAAACTTACCCCACGTAAAAATTCAATTCAAATATTATATTATACGAAATATTCTGAACGTGGATTAACTTCCAATTAGGTGTCACCTCCGATTCGGACCAAAATTTTTTTGCGAGTTTACCTCAATTAGTAATGAATTTTCCCCAAAGAATTTTCGTCGCAAATGCACCATAAATTTTTATGGGGTTTTAAAGATTTCACCATATTCAGTCGTTTATTCATTGGGATCACTCCCAAGAACAGTGAAATTCAAGAAATATGTTTAGGGTTTTTTTTCAGACCTAATCTTCATTATAGAAATAACTAGAAATATCACCTAATCGGAAGTACACCCAGAAAAAGTTTACTTTTGATTGATTCGTAGAATGGTCATTGTTCCGAAACTGCCCAACCACCGGAGTATTTCTCAAGGGGTTATTGGACAAATTCAACCATTAGTTATTTTTGTGTTTAGAATATGGGAAAACTTTGTAAAACATTTTTCGGACAGTGTCCTGTTACGAGGAGATAATTAAAATTTCAACTTGACCAACAATATTATTCAATTACAAACACTGACTGATAATCACCTCTCATCTCCGCGATACATTAATCTTTTTCGTTATTTATGGTTCGAAAGTAGTTAAACATTTCTTAACCCAGATGAATCTGAAAATCCAGTCAATTTTGCAGTTGAGGATAACTGTAAATCTTATTGTAGAATTCCAGGATGTAAAAATATTGCAATTATCTGTTTTGCCTGGTGTAAAAAAAAATTGTGTCTTGAACATTTTTACAATGATTATCATATACGTAATACGTACAATGAATAAATGATTTTCCTTCTTTATTTTGATACAAATCTGGGAAAAAAGAGAATATTTTTTTGATGTTATATCAAAAATGGCGAAGACATTTATCTTGTCATTTTTTATGCTCTTACGACTGAAATTGGTTCTATAGAAAAGTAATTAATAGTTTTCGAGTCATAGATTTTTTGTCATTTTTAATAAAAAAAAATGTATATCCACAAGTCTCATAAATATGTAGATGAAGGTATTTTTTATGATTTTCAAAACTCCTTTTTATGGTTTAAGTCTTTTTGGAAAATTTTTATTACAAATATGTGAAAACTGCGAACCGTCACTTTGAGGTACGAACTTTAAGCGTGATATTAACCCCTTTAAAACGTTTGTAAGCCAAAAAAAAAAAATACCTATTTCATCATTTTTCATGTAGATTATTATAGTAAAGCCGTAACTGAGTCGGTGAGGGATATCTCCCGAGGTTTCCGTGTCAGTCTTTCTCACCATGAATGAATCTTCTCTATACATTTTTCCTTGTGAGTAATTGTATGGTAGTGAAAGAAAATATTACGTGTTGGAAAAACTTAAATGTGTGAAATAGATTCCGTTTTCAATTGTTTGTAACGTATTGAGTTGTTACAAACTGATCGAATAGGTTTCCATACATTTAGCATAATTTATCACTTTATTCGACCATAAGAAAAAAGTACGCGTCAAAACAACTCAAATATGCGGCATAAATTTTTTTTTAACATTATCTATAACAAATTAACTTGTTCCAAATAATTGAAATGAACAAAAAGAAGCTTATAACCTTCCCAATGACGCAACCTACGTGTCCGAAAAGTTTCGTTGCAGTTGGATCAGCCATTTCGGAGATTACCCTGGACAGACACATGGACACCAGAATTCTGTGTTGTAGTATCGATAGAGTAGATGCTATCGTTATTGGAAATTGTCTTCTTTTAAATGTAAAAGAATAGGTGGTTATTCGCAATCTAATGTTATCTTGTTGATAAATGCTATTTGTCCGGATTTGTCACCATGTAGTTTTTCACATTGTAAAATATCATGTTTCGATTTCAAAACCATTAATCGTGTCCTGTTGCATAAACCTTCACTAATATGAAGATTCTGAAGTAACATCAGCACATAATAATTTTTCAATATGAGTTTATCGGTAAAAATTTTGTGTATTCAATATGTTTGAATATTCTGATAATATTGTATCATCTATGATACCATTATCACAATTTTTAGTACTATGTACACTGGTAAAAATTTTTTCAGTATCATTATCTAATAAATTCACCACCTCTATATTAATTTTTTGTCCATTCACTTTTCGAGCCACAAGTATTACACATGTGGTTAATTTAGAATAATATTTATTCGTAATAATGTTTTTGTACACATTATTGACTACTTTATCATATTTATGTATTTTACATTCATTCGGAAGATTGAGATTATCATAACAATCCTTCACAGTACCCTTATCAATATTTATTACAAATTTACTAGATACGATTTCTGACGGTAAAATTTGCATATTTTAAGTACTTGTAAATTCATGCAATTTTATCGATAAATAACTTTGTTTGATTGATTTGTTTAAGACACGAATAATTTCAGTATTACCATTAACAATGAACAGGACTACATAAATATCGAGTAAGATAAAATTGTGGTTCAATAATAATAAATTATTTACTCACGTTGATTTCTCTGCTGACAACAAATATTTAATTTTATTGCATTACTCTTTGATTACAATGTTTATGAATATAGTTTCCAAAGCTGGCTACAAATACGTCGAATATTGAATATATAAAGTAATCAGAAAGAGAGTTCTCGGGAAGGCTGAGATTTCTGTTGCTTAACTAGTATTGTAACTCGCTAAAGATGGTTTAAGACTATTTCCTGTGCAGATTTCGCACAGGTTTTTACAGAAGAAAATTTTTATAGGGAACGTGTGCGAATTTTTTAGAATCTTCCAATTTGCACATGGTGTCTATTCGCTGAAAAAAAAGATCGATAGAATTTCCGCAGAAATATTGATGAGGGCTAGGTCTTCTGTTTTTCGCCTTTATAGCGGAAATGTGCGTTGTTTACGCAGACCTAACAGCTTTCCTCATTTTGTCACGGACGACACAATAACGTCCTTACGCATGTGTGGACTATTATTGATCACCTTCTTTTGTTACAAATAATGACTGTTTTACATCACAGGAGTAACAATTTCATTATTAAAATTATGCATAACAACGAAATTTGGATCATAACAATGAAGTTTGCTGACAACAAAATTTTGTTGTGAAGTTAATATTTTTATTTATCTTCATCAATCATCAATAAATTATGGTAACTACTGTTTCACTTTTCGTGTCGTCTCTCTAATTATCCTACTTTTCTTGAATTTTGTGATACAACATTAAAAAATTTCTAATTGAAGCATTATAAATTATAGAGTCATGAAATTAAACATTACTTTTGAAAAATCATCATCGAGTGATTCGATAATAATCAAAAAATCTGAAAAATGTATTTGTTTCGATTGAAATGACTCAAAAAACGGAAATTTTAAATCGAACAATGAGGGGACAAATTAAATGCTTGCGCTGTCCTGTTTGATCAATGAATTTTTATATTTTCTGAAAGTTGTTTTTCACTGTTTCGAATAGAAATTTTTCAATTGTTTTTGTACTATTATCACCCGTCAACTGTGATCTTTGAGATTACGTAAACAAAAAGGTGTATATGTTTAATTACGTTCACAATAATTGAATTCCTAACACCATTTCTTCCCCGACCAGTGGAGTAATGATAAGATAGGATTTTCATACGATTGAAATAAATATTAGAGATAAGTTTGGTAAACCTGTATCGTTTGAACACAGCACGCTGACAGTGACACTATACTTCAGAAGCTTAAGATATACTTTAAGAAATTGACTGCGATATTCTACAGTCTGTTTTCGTTCACAGTGGTTACAGTGACATCAGTCAAATTCACATCGGAAAACCTTATCAGAAAGGCCATGGTATCGATAGTTTGTAAACACAGATGAGAATTAAATTTTAGAGATTTTTTGGAAGATTTATAATAAATTTTATTTTTCTAAGAAATCTCAAAGTCACGATATCAGTATTAATTAATCAAGAATTAGATTTTTTTATGTAATCTTTCAATTGGAATAAATTTTTTCAATCTTAGGTATGACTTGACCTCTGAACTATAGGAAGGTATCTTTGTTGATGATAGTACTGAATTATTCTTTTCCAACCTTTCTTGAGATTGTTAGATCAAAGATTCTTAGGAATACTTATTCTCCGTATTGTTTGGATAAAATTCATAGGTCTCTGAAGAACACTATTTATTATTCACATTTAAAATTTCCTTTATCTTCTATCAGTCGGGTCGTTCAACTTTTACTGATTCATCTGCGAGATTCTTTCGTTAAACTCATGAATCAACATTGAAACACAGATTTTTTCAACGATTGTATGCATCACACATCAGTCAAGTACATTGTTATATAATTTTGCTTTTTAAAGGTATCAATATGAGATACATATGCTTAACCTTAGAGACTTTAGATTCCTCTTTTTAGTCCTAGCCTTTCGACCAATAGACAGGGATGAAGGGATCTCCGATAGAGAATGTAAAAATGTGTGATTTATATAAAACAATAACAAAGTTTATTAAATGAAAATTATTAAAAGAATTCTAACATCAATTAAAACGTTACCAACAGACAATTTAGTTTGCTCAGGTAAAAATGTATTAAAATTAATTGGTCCTCCGTTGATGCTCCAGTCAGCGTAATATTCTCTTTTTAACTTGCGAATTTATTTAAATATTAGTTGTTGACAATTTTCAAAATTATATTGGCTCCACATAAAAATTTACTAACTTCAACAAAATTATTGATACAAGACAAAATAAGACTTACAATTTTCGAGCGATTTTTCACGATTATCTGATCTCGATCTTGCTTTTCCGACAACTGACTGATGCATCAAATCTCACGTATTTATTTAGTCGAGGATAACATTATTAGAAGTCCCTTGCCTCAGGCGCGCACAAGTCCCTTCACGTGGTCCTTTCCTTTTTTGGAAAGCTAATGCTATTTTTTCGTCACGCACTCTTTTTTAAACTTTTATTGCTTTTTCGCCACGTGGGTTTTCCAAAGCAATAGAATGTCTAAAAGAGGATTTTCTCAAAAATTCTCCGAAATCTTTCTATTTTAACGAAATGTCAAAAAAACTTAAGTAATAATCGTTAACCTCAATCATTGAGTTTCATTTTTAACCTTCTTCAAAAAACATATGTATATTTTAAATAATTATAGAAAATAATTAAAATACACTCAGACATTACAACATTTTTGAATAATTAAGTCTTTCATGGCTCACATAATATTTAATGGTTTAATTTTAAAATTTATTATGTGTTCACATTCTGTGAAGAATAGGCTTCACAGTTGTACGTGACGTGACGATACATAATGGCGATAATTCTTATTAAAATGCAAATTAACTCACCAAACTTTTGTAATTTTTTCGCGAAAACTATCAATTTGTGCATAAAGGTCGCCTATCAGATTGTTTTCATTTTTTCTCCTACATATCATATATTCGAAATCACCATACGTTACAAGACACCTTAAGGGACCAGGTAACATACCATTGTACGAGTGTGTACTTTACCTGTGTAAAAGGCTCGGCACAGATAGGCAGCTACTTTTAAAAACAAACATACTTTAATATTACACCACAAATTTCATTTCCACAGTAATTGTTTATACAAATAATATGTTATGTTTCAGGTCCAGAAGTAAAAAAAATATTGCATGATGCTATTATCTACGAACAATTTTTCGATAAAATATTCATTGCTTTGGGATGTTTTTTGGCGATAGCTTTGTTATTTATTCTCCCGAAAAACGAAGGATCTCTACCAGTACGTGCTATATTTCCATTTGATACAACTGTCTCTCCTACATATGAACTAGCATATGTTATACAAGCATTTACTATCATTTACGGGCTCTCTGCAATAGTGTTTATGGATGAACTAGTTGTGACTATAATAATGTGGATCAACGTTCAACTAACTTTTTTGAATACTGACTTTCAAAATTCTGCGACAAAGAACATAGGAACGGTATCTAACCAATCTTACAATATAAGAGAGGAAAAATACTTTATCAAATTCCGTAAACTAGTGGTTAGAGATCCAAATCAGGATTTCGTTAGAAATTGGAAGATATGCATTACAAATTATCAAACATTAATCGACTCGGTGAATGAACTCAATGATATATTCAGTTCAAGCATGTTACTTCAACTTTTTGCAAGCTTTTCAATGATTTGTTTAGCAGGATTTCAAGTTGTTCTTGTAAGTAGTACTTTATAATTTTATCTTAATCTAAAGTGAACTATGAGAACTTTTGAATTTTACATTAATAGGATAAAAATTAATGTAATGTTCAATAGAATAAAGAATATTATTTCTCACATAACTGCTGCATAAATAGTCCAGTCAAGTAAGACCTGAAATGGCAATTTTTCAACCTTGATTAATCTTTGCTAAAATATTCCTCTACATGCTCATTTTGACTAGGAAGAATTTCAAGAGACTTGCGAAGCCAGCGTCAGGGTAAAAAAGGGGTAAGATTGCTTCAAAAGCGGTTTTTTAAGTTTTTCGCTTGAACTATTATAGAAATAGAGAAGTGTTTTGGATGGAAGTTGTGGAGAATCTACAACTTTTGTACAAAACATTTCTTTTTGCATCTATTGAGGTTTTTGCGAATAATGAATTAAAAGTTCGAAATTTTTTAAATTAAAATTTTTTTTCTATCCGTTATATTTTTACTTCCGTGCTACAGTTCCGCTTCCGCAATATCGATAATTGATCGATCTATAATTAGTATTTCCTAGGTCGGTAAATGGGGTCAATAGTTCGGCATAGGTGTCGTGACTGAAGGGCTAAGGGTAGGGTTGATCAACATGGCGCCTGACACCAGCTGTCAGGTTACAACTTCAAACATGTATACATTCATTAGAATACATATTTGATTGAAGTGAGAATGTTAGAACACACAATATAACGTTGGAACATATTTTTGTTTATGAGAACATAATTTGCAACATTATAATTCATATTAAAATATCAGAACATAAAAAAAATCCTTAGAATGCATTTTCTATGATTAAAACATCAGTTGAAACGTTAGAACACACAATGTAATGTTGGAACATATTTTCGTTTGTTGGAACATAAATACAATTGTTAAAACATATGTTTAATCATTCAAACATAAGTTAGAACGATTGATTGCATGATTCAACGTTGAATCTTTTTGACAAACATTAAAACATAAGTAAGATCTTTCAAACATATGTGTTATGGTCAATATATATGTGTGAACTTCAAAACACATAATTTATTATCGAACCATAAGTTAAATCGTTGATATACATATAAAAACATTATTTTTTTTTATCATGATAACGTGATGCATTCATCACAAAATGAATAAAAATCTTTATTAATTCTTAGTAAAATTACTAATTATTAATTTAGAAATTTTAATAATCAAATTATCAATTACTTTAGTATTTAGTAATTCAGCAAAAAAAAATACAAATTACTCCTGTAATTTGTAATTTTACGAAGAATATTATCAATTACAAAAGTAATTTGTAATTTGATATATAAAATTACAAATTACTTCGTTAATTTGTGATTGGATTTAAGAAATTACAAATTACTTTATTAATTTGTAATTGGATCTAAGTAAATAAATATTACTTTATTAATTTGTAATTGGATTTATCAAATTACAAATTACTTTATTAATTGATAATTTAAAAAATAAAATTATCAACTAACACTGTAATTGATAATTTAATTTTCCGTATTATCCATTACAGAAGTAATTGATAATTCCTTTTTTCTAATTAACCATTTTCCAGTAATTGAGTAACATGTAATTGCAAATACTTTTTTTGACGAACCCTGCAATAAACGTGCTTGGAAAAATCGTAAATTTAATAAAAACCCATATGATAGAAAGAGAGGGTTATATTTATATATTGTAAATAGAACTGAAAAGAAGAGCTGACGTCACTAGGTCAGCATTCTCGACGCATAAAATAAAAATGAGAAGATCGCTAAAACCAGAGGTAGTCATTACCCTATGGATATCGTTTTTTTAAAAAGTAATAAATAAAATATATTCAATCAATTTAAATTTCGATGCTAAGTCGTGTTATGATTTAAATGTCTTGATTAGCCTGACTTAATAAATTGCATAAAAATAACAAAAATCAATAAGAGAACGTCGTAAATAAGGGTACCTGATCCTCTCGAGAAATGTCAAGAAAGGAAAAGATAGGACAAAATCGGAGCAAAGATTGAATTTTGACAGCTGGACAAGTGGTGTGGGGTATCGTACGATGGTCAGTTTCGCAGAGAGGAAAGGTGACATTTGCCACGCGCGAATAAGAAGTATTCAATGAGTCACGCACAATGCGTATGCAACCGCAAAGGGATACTTGGATTAAGGAGAAGAGTGCTTGCGCAATAATAATAGTGTGTCGTTGTCCAGAAAACAAGGAGAAATGCGTGGGCAGTAGTAAAGGAGTTGAAGGAGAATACTAAAAACAAGACAATAGGAGAAGTGAAAAAATCTGTATAAAAGGCGTGCGAAAATCAAGCAAAAGTGTAGTCCAAAATTAACAACTAGCCCTTGCTGGTCAAGATTCTGCCCAGACTCTCTCGACTTTCTAGCTTAAAATTTGAATTGTATTTTTGAACGTCGAGTGAATTTAGTAAAGACAGTATTCATTGTATTTTGCAAGTCTCACTATTTGAGACCAAATATTCAACATATTTATCTGAATAAATAAATTTTGGGTGTCAGCAGGAAATTCAACGTCAGTAATCATTTATCATTCTACCTATCTGCTTGTTCATTAGACCTCTCTGCTGCCTGGTGTGATAATATATTTCAATAGCTAGAAATATTGATATCCTGACATATCTCTTAAACACATGTATTACATCCAATCTATCTCAAAATTGCCACCAAATAAACGCGAGGTTTCCGCTCCCAAGCAAGTTGGAAAAGTTCTTTTCTCTTAACCTAAACTATGAGTGGGGGAATTTCTTTTCTCTTTCTCTTAACCTAAACTATGAGACTGCTAGCCAGTTACGGGACGTAAAAGTCGATTGAATATATTTCAGTTTTTTATTTTTTTCAGAAGTGACATAGGCATTCTTTTTAAGGTAGTTAAAACGGGAATATCTTTTTTGAAAAAATGGAAAAATTGTTATTTCAGGTCTAACTGAAGTGGACTAAAACATTCAAATTTGCTAAATGAAAATTTTCAGCTGATTTTCTATTGAATATTAGTAATACATAAATTTCGAGTGTCTGTCAGTCCAATATCATCGTTCAAATGGCTTATCTAATCAGATTAAGTCAGGACTTTACAGACATGTAAAAGAGGTTTTCAGAGAAATCTGAGGATATTTTTTGATAATTTTCATTGTTCAAAACGATTAAAATTGTTTTTAATATTTGAAACACGATCTATGCTATTATTTCGAGTTTTTCTAACGAAACGTTTTGACTTCTGCCAAAAAAACAATTACTAACAACATTACATAAATATTGAAAAATTCGCTTAGTTCATAACAATTGAGTTATTTACACACACCTAAGAATTGGAGTCACACAATGAATCAGAGTTCTATCAGCAGGATGATCTTTTGTTCTACAAAGCAAAGTTACTGGCCATGTAACATGAAAACTGAATGGATACTTCCCGCTTTTTATTGTTTCAGAACAATTTAGTTGTGGTAAACAATACATTTCTACACATTCTTGGAGGTACTATGTTTTCCGTGGCACCGCTATTTAATGATGATTTTAGAAAAATTGACTAAAAATTAATCGAAAGTGACGAATAAAATTTTACGATGTCTCGATTCGTTTTTGAGATATCGGGGTTTAAACTTTTTCTATACTATTGAGAATTCTCAAAAATGAGAGTGAACCTAACCGTTTGGGATAAGGACGAGTGTGCCGGAACAAAGCAAACAGTAGATAGGTTTAAGTAACAAATTTAAAAAAAAATTTATTAGCACTATTAACAGGTGCACGATACGGAATACAATTTGTAGTCCACAATAAAAAGATGAATGTCTGTCACTAAATAATCACTAATTTTATAATAAATGTCTATGAGTTATCTCAACTTGGTGCGATCGATATTATTGACCGTTCACATGAGCTCAACACGCTTTACAAGTCAAGTTGAAATGATTGTGCATTCGCCTAACTAGCAATGCAAAATGAATGTAAGTTATTCCAGGTGAAAATCTGGTTGAACATCTTAAAAAAAGTACTTGATTTAACACGAGAAAATAACACTGAATATTTCTGTTGATTCAGAATGGCACTCGAACTAGTAATTGACTCAAATTTCATTGATTTAAGTTAAAGCGATTAGAATGGAATGTACACATGAATGAGAACAGAAGAAGAATGGCGACAGGAATTTCGGTAATCAAAATGGCCACTGAAAATTAGTCAACTGAGTAACTAGACTTTGGATTATTGGTTATTTGGTCGATTGGTTGTTGATCTGGTGCCAAGATGGTCGCCGAATAATATTGAAAATTGATACTTTATATTTTGCGAGAAGATCATCAGCAGAAATCAAAAATAGACAGTGAAACAAATTAAGGAAAAACACATTAAGGTTAATGAATGAAATAGTGTCACGATTGGTACCATTTAGGCAGAACCAACTATAAATTAGCCCCAAGTTATGTATCATACTTCCAGACTGAGGTAACTAATAATCATACTCAAATTAGGGAAAGTAACTCTTTTCTTGTTCTAGAGAGTTTTTACTATAAAGAGCTCAATATTATTAGCTTTTTACACTCGAAACAAACCATGCAAAGGTATCGCCTAATCACACTTTGTATACAACAGAAGGGGACCCCTCGGCTCGTCAATTCCGAAGTATTTTACGACTCCAAACCCCTTCTGTTGTGTTGAGACTGTTGGGTCTCTGTAGACAGCTTTATCATCATATTTTGGATCCAAGTCATTTTCTATTGCTCTATCGATGTCGTCCTCTTTATCATCTGAAACATCGTCCAATCTTATTTTCTTCACTCGTGGTCGAAATTTATCCTTTTGAGATTATGTTACACATAGTGGATCAATTTCTTTAACTGTTAGACCTATCTCCAAGTTTCCTTCCATTATTTCCGGATATACTTTTTCAATATCAAGTAAGAATTGCTTTTATTTATTCAAATATGATTTTCTATAAAAATAAAAAGCCATATATTGGTGTAGTAGTTTCGAGATTTTGCGCCATCTCATAGATGTTTTTAATAATCTATTTTGGTTCCCCAAATCATTGACGGTACTTGCCAACTTGTATTCATGAAAATTTTTACCGATACCATGATTGATTTGCAGATAAAGAGTACTATGACTAGTCATTTGTTCAACTACTTCATACTGTTTTGCACTGTCGGTCTATATTCAGGTTGTTGATGAATCTACATACTTTTGTATGTATGACCACAATTTCTTCTTGTTTCCTCCATTTACCTTATCGAACAACTCAATTTTGTCTTCTTTGCAATATAAACCAAAAGCGGTTGTTGTCATTTGCTCGGTAATACAATTTCAATTGTGTTTTCTCTTATTTAAAAATGCTTTGTTAATCTGGATCGTTTTACTTTACCACCTAGTACCAAATCATTATGTGATGCGATTACTTCAGCTATTTCTCAGGTATGGTGCCATAAAAATTGCACTGAACTGAAGTTACTGAAGGAATGATTTTTTCGTCATACCTGCACGGAAAGTTAACTTTTCTATCGAAGAGGAGTAGAACTTTCCACTCCGGTATGACGACAAATTATATTCAGCCCTAAGGAGGACAATTGGATAATCTTAAACCACGTGTTTACCCCTATCGCCTTCAGCTCGGGTTGTAATTTTACACGTGGTTTGAGCTAGTCAACTTTTCCTCCCAAAGTGTGAAATATACTAATTCGACAGCACTTATAACAAATATCACATACTTCAGCTATTAAATTTTTTGATTTTATTTAAAAAATTTTTTTACGTTCAAAACTGCAAAATAGTAGTTTACACACCAAAGGGGGAAACTGAGCTATTTCATACTACGTGTTAAATTGCAACCTGAGCCGAACACGTAGAACAACATAGTTCACTTTATTCCTGAGGTGAATGTACTGTTTTTCGTCAGAACGTCTCCATAATTTAAAGTTTCTTACTAGTTCTAATGTTCTAGTCTAGTAGCCGTGTGGATTGCCGTTTAATTATATAATTATTTATTTTTATTATACATTCTATACATTATACATTAATACATACATTTCATACATTAATTATAGAATCGTAAAAAAATATCAATTTTTAGATTTTTTAAGATTATCTGGAGTGTCTTCTTTGTTTTTTTTTTTTTTGTCAACTTTGCACCCACATATCTTTTTAGTTTAAGGGCACATTTCATTGCCAAGTTAGGAGCAGGGAGGATTTTTCTCTCTATAAAATGGCTATCTCAGTTTTGTTGAAAAAATTTTTTTCGGTATAAAAAAGAATCTAAACGTTGTTTTTGGATTTTTTTACCCTTATTTTGAGGATGAAATTATTGCAATATCTAAAAATAATACACAGCATTGTTTTTTGTCTTTATATCAAGAATATAATACAATTTCGAAAAAATGTTTTTTAGCATTTATTATTAAGAAATTTTATAAACAAATGTGTTATGTAATTTCGCTCTTTACAGATGTCAATATGCTCAACCTTATAGACTTTAAATCCCTATTTTTAGTCCTAGCCTTTCGACCAATAGACAGGGATAAGGGGATCTTCGATCGAGAAAAGGAAATGTGTGATTCTATTTTAAAACAATAAACAAAATTTATTCAATGAAATATGTAAAATATTATAATAATAATATTGTACGTTACCAACAGATAAAAACTTTGAAAATGTAAAATTACAGTTGACTGACCCTATAATCGATGGTTCAGTCAATCTCCTTACGTTTAATTCACGAGTACAACTTTAAAATGTTTAACTAATCTAATAGCTAAGAACTTACTTATTCTTTTAATATTCAAGAATTTTGATTAGCGCGACGATCTACAAACTTGAGAGACTTTCCACGACGATCTGATCTTGATCTTTATCTTTCGACAACTGACTGATCCATCGAACTCTATATTTTATCTAGTGTCGAAAATGATATAATTATAATCAGGCGCGCACAAGTCCCTTCGCATGGCTTCGCTATATTAAGGAAACTAAAAACTCTTTACGCGACACACTCAAGCTTTTTATAATTTTCATTGCTTTTCCGCAGCTGGATTTTCCGAAACTCAAAAATAAGATATTTATTAATAACTATCAACCTAGATTTTAAAATTTATTTTCTAGTTATTTGTATTTAATTTTTGCGGACTGAACTATCGATCTTAGAGTCAGTCAATTGTAATTTTACATTTTTAAAGTTTTCACACACATCATTTCAATAGTTGGTCAGTATGCTTGCATATATCTTGAAACGTGGAGATATGATGAAAATTCACATTTCACCAATCGACTCGATTTTAATAACTTCCTAATCCGATGACGCCAATAAGTCGTCCGAGTACTAGCACGTACAATTACTGACAAGTATTGACGGCAATTGAAGAATACTGACTAATACAGACCGATATACCCGAAATTCCGTGTTCGCGAAGCTTTTAGGTCCTTTGGAAGGGATATCAACGCCTAGAAATTAATTAGAGTGGTCTAATTTGCGAAGATGAGTTGGCAGGAGAGACCTTGAGTTGTCTAGTTATTCGGTGGGGAGAAAAATGTCAGGCTATAGAAGAATTACTCCTGACCAAGTCAGAACACATACGTTTACGGAAAAACCAGAAGAATTAATTGGTTTTTCAAATTGTTGTGACGAAGCAAAATGTACGTTGCCAGATCAAGTAGAATCAAATCTCATTAAATTAATTTTTGGTAGTATATTATCATTTATTGTTAAAAATGCTTCAAATAAAATAACGTACAAAACTGTAAATGAACTTATTACAGACCTTAAAAAATATTCCTTCTAAAACACTTTTTCAGATGCAAGGTGAACTAGGAAGAATGTTTTAGAAAAATGATGAACTAATGATTGAATGGCTGCGACAAATGAAATTTAAGTTTATAGGGATAATAGTGATAAAGCTGTCGCTCAATGCTTTTTTCAAAACTTGGTCCACAGGGAGAAGCATCGCTTTTAAGGCCAGATAATGTACACGTAGAAATATCGAAATCTGGAAAACTGACTTCAGGTGCACAATTTAATTCAATGGGAAGTAAAAAATTAGTATTTTATGAAACTTTTTTCATCTGTTGGTTGACAATAACAGTAGGTTTTTTGTAAAATTAGTGTACAACATTTTCGATGATTATACATTGAGGTGCTTAGTAGACGTCTTCAGTCACTCCTCCATGGTTTGATTAAACTTGTAGGCACAATAGCAGAGTGTCATTCATTGTACAATTTAACTTACAAAAACTCTTGTGGTTACTTGTGTTCCTTGATTTTCTAGATTTGACATTCTCATTGTCGTTAAACTCTTTGAATTTGTATCTTTCTTTGCTAGATGAACCAGCAAGTATGTGATTGAGTCCCATAAGGCTTCTCCTAATTCTGTTGACCATCCATACACAGTGTGAAGTGTGTAACCGTGTACGACAGTATCTACAATCATCTTACATATTCGCAATATCATGAAAATGCCAATGAATCCAGCGCTTACGGTTCCAAACATTGAAAATCAACAAAATCGGTCAATAAAACTTTCGGTTCCCCGAACACACAAATAAATCTTTTTATAAATGCATCTACAACCGAAATTGCTGTCATATTTTCAAGTGGAATCGCAACGCTGTACTTCGATAACTGATCCTGAATTGTTATAATATATATTTTTTCCTTATGACGTAACTGGTAAAGCACCTACTACGTCCATTGCAATTGTTTCAAACACTGTACCCGGAATATCCGTAATAATCATTAGTTGTCTATTTTTGACACGATTTAATTTTTTAAACTGACAGTCTAAACATTGTTGTATCCGACGTTGCACGTCACTCTCTAAATCTTCCTAGTCATAATTATGCTTCAATCTGTTATACGTTTTAGACACACTCTATGACCACTAATTGGTAAAGAGTGCGCTTCAGCAAAAATTTCATGACGTTCATCCGGAGGAACGTGCCTAATAGTTCTAAGACAGATAATTACTTTTATGTTTTCATTTTCAAAAATTTCTTTAATTATCGTTAAAACATCATCCTAAGAAATATTTTCCGTATATTTTGAAAAAACGACTGAAATAGTTTCAATATTCTTATCTTTTAACATGACTTTTGAATTGACTAAACATCGTCCTATATGACTTCTCACTCGAATTATAGATTTTTCTTTCGATTACTGAATTATACATGCAAAATGAACCTTTCCATTAATTTTAAATAAATAAATACTTCCTACTCTAGAAGTCTTAATTAGAGGTAATTGATTGAAGTCATTTAATTTCTTAGAGTTCTCATCACAAGGATATCAACTCTCATCAACAAAATAAACTAGACTATCTTTTCTATATTCAAATAATTCTTTTGATAGAATAATATTTGCCCTATCTTTCTTTTTTTTCTGTCTATCAACATCTATATCCTCCAATGAATCATTCGATTCATTGTCTGATTCGACTTCAGACTCTGAGGCAGAATCTTGAGGATTTTCAGAACCAGTAAACCTCATATCATTATCACTAGAGATACCGTGATCATTTACATTATCAGGTCCCTTAGAGTCTAATACCTCTTCCGGAAGTCTACCCCTTTTCTTGAGCATAGTTCCTCCCGTGTTTACAACTCCTTTACGCGGCCTACACCTTCTATTTTTTAAAAAAACACTGCCACTTTCTTTTTCTTAAGTCGATTTTTCTAATAAGTCATTAGAATCATTGACTTTATGGCTCATTTGCTATTCGAGATCAGAGTAATCGTACTTTTTATTTCATACCTTTGCTTGAGCACGAGAAGTTACATTTACAATTTCTACCAGTTAATGTCAATTTATGCCCATAAATATAAGGCCTAAAGTTTTTGACAGCTTGTACAAAAGCCAAAGCTTCCTCGAGTTATGTATTATATTTTAACTCGGCATCTTTTAACGCTCTTGAGTAATGAGCCATAGGTTTATCTCTACCGATTTCCCCTTTGAATATTGTTGCATAAAAAATTTAAATATTGTAATATTGGAGCCTTACATAAAGCTACCTTTAATGTCCCGGAAACATTCTGCGATTCTTGAGACCATTCTGAATCTCTATTCTTTTTTAATAAACCCGTCAATGGTTTTGCAATTTTTGAAAAATTTTCAATGAATCTTCTATAATATCCAGTTTAAAAAATTAACTCGTGTCAAAAATAGACAACTAATGATTATTACGGATATTCCGGGTACAGTGTTTGAAACAATTGCAATGGACGTAGTAGGTGCTTTACCAGTTACGTCATAAGGAAAAAATATATATTATAACAATTCAGGATCAGTTATCGAAGTACAGCGTTGCGATTCCACTTGAAAATATGACAGCAATTTCGGTTGTAGATGCATTTATAAAAAGATTTATTTGTGTGTTCGGGGAACCGAAAGTTTTATTGACCGATTTTGTTGATTTTCAATGTTTGGAACCGTAAGCGCTGGATTCATTGGCATTTTCATGATATTGCGAATATGTAAGATGATTGTAGATACTGTCGTACACGGTTACACACTTCACACTGTGTATGGATGGTCAACAGAATTAGGAGAAGCCTTATGGGACTCAATCACATACTTGCTGGTTCATCTAGCAAAGAAAGATACAAATTCAAAGAGTTTAACGACAATGAGAATGTCAAATCTAGAAAATCAAGGAACACAAGTAACCACAAGAGTTTTTGTAAGTTAAATTGTACAATGAATGACACTCTGCTATTGTGCCTACAAGTTTAATCAAACCATGGAGGAGTGACTGAAGACGTCTACTAAGCACCTCAATGTATAATCATCGAAAATGTTGTACACTAATTTTACAAAAAACCTACTGTTATTGTCAACCAACAGATGAAAAAAGTTTCATAAAATACTAATTTTTTACTTCCCATTGAATTAAATTGTGCACCTGAAGTCAGTTTTCCAGATTTCGATATTTCTACGTGTACATTATCTGGCCTTAAAAGCGATGCTTCTCCCTGTGGACCAAGTTTTGAAAAAAGCATTGAGCGACAGCTTTATCACTATTATCCCTATAAACTTAAATTTCATTTGTCGCAGCCATTCAATCATTAGTTCATCATTTTTCTAAAACATTCTTCCTAGTTCACCTTGCATCTGAAAAAGTGTTTTAGAAGGAATATTTTTTAAGGTCTGTAATAAGTTCATTTACAGTTTTGTACGTTATTTTATTTGAAGCATTTTTAACAATAAATGATAATATACTACCAAAAATTAATTTAATGAGATTTGATTCTACTTGATCTGGCAACGTACATTTTGCTTCGTCACAACAATTTGAAAAACCAATTAATTCTTCTGGTTTTTCCGTAAACGTATGTGTTCTGACTTGGTCAGGAGTAATTCTTCTATAGCCTGACATTTTTCTCCCCACCGAATAACTAGACAACTCAAGGTCTCTCCTGCCAACTCATCTTCGCAAATTAGACCACTCTAATTAATTTCTAGGCGTTGATATCCCTTCCAAAGGACCTAAAAGCTTCGCGAACACGGAATTTCGGGTATATCGGTCTGTATTAGTCAGTATTCTTCAATTGCCGTCAATACTTGTCAGTAATTGTACGTGCTAGTACTCGGACGACTTATTGGCGTCATCGGATTAGGAAGTTATTAAAATCGAGTCGATTGGTGAAATGTGAATTTTCATCATATCTCCACGTTTCAAGATATATGCAAGCATACTGACCAACTATTGAAATGATGTGTGTGAAAACTTTAAAAATGTAAAATTACAATTGACTGACTCTAAGATCGATAGTTCAGTCCGCAAAAATTAAATACAAATAACTAGAAAATAAATTTTAAAATCTAGGTTGATAGTTATTAATAAATACCTTATTTTTGAGTTTCCGAAAATCCAGCTGCGGAAAAGCAATGAAAATTATAAAAAGCTTGAGTGTGTCGCGTAAAGAGTTTTTAGTTTCCTTAATATAGCGAAGCCATGCGAAGGGACTTGTGCGCGCCTGATTATAATTATATCATTTTCGACACTAGATAAAATATAGAGTTCGATGGATCAGTCAGTTGTCGAAAGATAAAGATCAAGATCAGATCGTCGTGGAAAGTCTCTCAAGTTTGTAGATCGTCGCGCTAATCAAAATTCTTGAATATTAAAAGAATAAGTAAGTTCTTAGCTATTAGATTAGTTAAACATTTTAAAGTTGTACTCGTGAATTAAACGTAAGGAGATTGACTGAACCATCGATTATAGGGTCAGTCAACTGTAATTTTACATTTTCAAAGTTTTTATCTGTTGGTAACGTACAATATTATTATTATAATATTTTACATATTTCATTGAATAAATTTTGTTTATTGTTTTAAAATAGAATCACACATTTCCTTTTCTCGATCGAAGATCCCCTTATCCCTGTCTATTGGTCGAAAGGCTAGGACTAAAAATAGGGATTTAAAGTCTATAAGGTTGAGCATATTGACATCTGTAAAGAGCGAAATTACATAACACGTTTGTTTATAAAATTTCTTAATAATAAATGCTAAAAAACATTTTTTCGAAATTGTATTATATTCTTGATATAAAGACAAAAAACAATGCTGTGTATTATTTTTAGATATTGCAATAATTTCATCCTCAAAATAAGGGTAAAAAAATCCAAAAACAACGTTTAGATTCTTTTTTATACCGAAAAAAATTTTTTCAACAAAACTGAGATAGCCATTTTATAGAGAGAAAAATCCTCCCTGCTCCTAACTTGGCAATGAAATGTGCCCTTAAACTAAAAAGATATGTGGGTGCAAAGTTGACAAAAAAAAAAAAAAACAAAAAAGACACTCCAGATAATCTTAAAAAATCTAAAAATTGATATTTTTTTACGATTCTATAATTAATGTATGAAATGTATGTATTAATGTATAATGTATAGAATGTATAATAAAAATAAATAATTATATAATTAAACGGCAATCCACACGGCTACTAGACTAGAACATTAGAACTAGTAAGAAACTTTAAATTATGGAGACGTTCTGACGAAAAACAGTACATTTACCTCAGGAATAAAGTGAACTATGTTGTTCTACGTGTTCGGCTCAGGTTGCAATTTAACACGTAGTATGAAATAGCTTAGTTTCCCCCTTTGGTGTGTAAACTACTATTTTGCAGTTTTGAACGTAAAAAAATTTTTTAAATAAAATCAAAAAATTTCAAGCAGTACGTTGCAGCATGTACTGAGTACATTTCAGCGGATCTTTTTTTTTTGAAGTTTTTAGATTTCATTTTAAAAATTTTTAACTCTATTTTATAATTAATGCCCTTTTGATTGAAATTGGTCCTATTAATAAATGATTAATAGTTTAAAAGTTATAGATTTTTTGTTATTTTTACTGAAAAAAAAAATGTATATCCACTAGTCTTATAAATAGGTGAAGAAAGGTATTTGTCATGATTTCCTATGCTCTTCTTTATGGTTGAAGTCTTTTTCGAAAAATTGGATTCGAAATATGTGATAACTGCAAGCTGTCATTTTGGGGTACGAACTGTAAGCGTAATTTTCATCCCTTTCAAACGTTTGTTAACCAAGGAAAAGAATACGTATCTCATTATTTTCCATGTAGATCATTATCGTAAAGCTGCAACTAAATCAGTGAGGGACACCTGGCGAGGTTTCCTTGTTAGCCGGAGCTGGGAACTCATTGTAATATACGTGCTTGGTGTTATCGTTGAAGAGAGTCATATCCGAGTGCGCTAGTATCGTGCAAGCCGATAAGATGAGAAATAGCATCTCATCTACATCACCGTGGCAAACTCGGCATCTTGTATCCTCGAGTTGCACGCGCATAACATCATGCCGCTAGAGGTGAGTTGGAAATACACTATCTTGGCAAACCATAATGAACCCCTTGGTCTCAGAGAACAAGCCAGCTGACTAAAGATATTAGAACGTCAGCTGATGTGACAAGTGCTGTGTTTCAAAATGACGATAAAACCAACCCCGTGCGGACTTTGTCGCATGTTCGTCAAGCAGTTTCAACTGGTCGTTTGTTTTTATATCGACCATTCGCTGCTCCCTGGTCAATTGCAGAAGCGTTAGATCGTCCGAGCTGCTAGGATCGAAAATTGAGTCGAGGTTAGGAGCCGCTTGATATGCTGCTCTATATGGTAACGCATCCCTCCCAACTAGTTCGAAGCTATTTACGAACCTAAGAAGGGGATTAGAGCTCTCATAGATGTCATAAGCCATGCCTATCACTAACCTGTCGTGTAGACACTCCAGACTTAGTAGTCAACGCTCTCTCATATCATTGGGAAAGTATAGGCGTTGGACGAAATATCGCAAGTGATGACTTCGGTGTAATGTCATCACTTTTCTTGCGATAATGTCTAGATCTTTTAACATACTTCGAGGCCATTTAAGGACTTCGAATGAATATAGCAGGACTGGGACAGCGAGCATATTCGTGGCTGCAACTTCATTAGGGCCCGATAATTCAGAGCCCTATATTCTCTTAAGTCGCCACTTATACTCACTGAGGAGAGTATCGTTGATGACAGACATACCCTGTATCGGGGTTTGTGCCTGTCCAAGGTATCTGCAAGTCTCGCCGGCATCTAGATGTTTTATGATGCTCTCATCTGTAAGCTCGATATTGTAAAATATGCGTGTGTGTCTACCTATTGATGGATAGACAAACGACAGTTTATTAGTTAACGACGATTGCTTGACGATTAGATTGTTTATAGCAACGAGGGGAGAGTTTGTTCATCTCCAGTTTGTGACTGAGACTAGCACAGATTAGACGTCATATTTATGATTCTGTATTTGAATCTGTCATTTTAATAAACTTTCCTTTTTAATATAAGTTGTCTTGATCTTATATTTTACAATATTATCAGTCCAGTTCGGTGATCTTCCTTTCACTAAGTGGGCTATTGCATACTTGTCTTATCCAAACTCCATGCCGATTGCACTAGTACACTTGGACACAACCACTAGGGCTGCTCGAAGTCTCTTAGGACTTGCCGCGTACACTGTTAAGTCATCCATATGAAATAAATGAGTCACTTTGTGTACGCGGTTGGAGACTCGTCCGGCTTTATATCCAGGCGTTTGGCATAGAGTGACAGATAATGGCAGCAGCGAGATGCAGTATAGGAGACGACTCAGAGTATCACCCTGATATACGCCTCTCCTAAATGGCACTGCTCCAGTAGACACTATCGTTTCACCAGATATTATAGTGAAACGTGTCCTCTAGAGCGGCATCAGTTGTTGTATCGAATGCCTTCCGGTAATCTACCCAGGCCATCGACAGGTTGCGCTTGTAGTGGTATGCGTCCAGTGTAACGCACCGGTCAACTAACAAGTTCGCGTTGTAACCTGTCAAGCCACGTTCGCTGCCACGTTGTTCATATACTTGTCTTCATACAGGTTCTATTGCAGTCGAAATCCTCTCGTTCAAGATCTTAATGAACAATTTATAGAGAGTATTTAGATATGCAATTGGCCTGTAGTTTTTTAGGTTAAACAGATCACCCGTTTTGGGGATCAGTGCGGTGTGCCCTTTAACTTTTAAGCCAGATATTTGTGTATCTTCTCCTAGATATTCTAAGAAGATATGGACGAGATGCTGGTGTGATGATGTCAATTTCTTTCACCAAAACGTGGGAATTGCATCTAGCCCTAGGGCAGCCCAGTTCTTAGTGCCCCTGAGAACATTTTTAATTTCGTCAACGCTGACTCGTTGAAACTCTTCAGAAACTCGCGATAGATGTTCGTCGCAGAATTCTCTGGAATGTTGGAGAGCTGCGGTGTCTACATCTAACATGGTAGCGCGACTATATATTCCGGTCCAGTAGGTTTTACATACATACATTCATGAACCGATTGGTAAAACGACTGAACTATTATTTTTTACAAAATGGGTGAATCGTACGAAATATGTACGAAAAATCCGCCTGCATGATTTGCCTGGAGATAACTGACACCACAAGTACTCAACCACATGTTTGTTAGCGTCACTTGGGCGTCTGCTGAGTTATAAGAAGAATAAAAAACGCTGATCTGTTCAGGGAGTCTACTGAAGTGCCGGTGGACAAGTCCGGCATTTGAGAAATTTAAACACTCTAAGACCAATTGCCTTTGACCCTTCAAGTCAGAAGAGCATTCATTCCATGTACATGAAGTTTTTTGATGAAATGATGTTATTGATAATGGGAAATGACTTTCAACAATAACGTATCGTTCACAACAATATGAATTTGTTATAGATAATTAGTAACAAGAAGCTTATCGTGTGAGCACGAAGTATGCTCAGACCTATTTTTTATTAATTTCAGGATACTTTTCAAGCATATTATCTGAAAGTATACTTTAATGACACCTTTTTAATTTTCGTGGAGTAGTCTCTTGCTACATGTGCAGAAATGAGAGACGAGTGTGGCACCAGTTGTTAGAGTTTACTTATTACTACCTCAACCCATCATTTTTCTGTCTCAACTACACATGAGCATCTTGTCTGTTCAACAGTGAGCGGTGCGTTTATTGTAATAAAAACATATTCTTGGTTAGGCTAAGAATGTAACGTGTTTCTTGAAGTAATCGGGTCTAAAGTACACAAATTTTTTCATTAATCGATAGAACCATTCGAAATAATACAATATGAATAATGTAGGTGGACCTTCGCTGAGTTATCTGCGTTGCTATTACTGAAAAATAAATTTTATGTCAACATCTCCATGCAAATAAAAAACGCTGATCTGTTCAGGGAGTCTACTGAAGTGCCGGTGGACAAGTCCGGCATTCGATAGGGCCTAGTATATCATCTTTTGGGCTTCATTCAATTTACAATACTTCAAATCCGATATCTTCGTAATGGTTTGCGTTAACATAATGAAAGTTTTTTACTAGTGACATTTCGTTTATGATGGATAATTTACCTCAAACCTACTGGTTTACTAACAAAATTAATCATCTCATTTAAATTTATAAAGTACATTGAGAGATGTATGTGGCTAATGTTCGACATTTGCGGTAATGGCCAAACGGTGATGAAATATCAGAAAGAGTTTAATCATTTTTTGGAAACCTCAGCTATAAAGAATTTACGTAAGTGTGAAACCTTCATCTATCGTGATTTAGAGTATTATACCTTGACGAGAAAACGTCGGTTTTGTGGAGATCGTGTAAAAATATGGAAACTAACGCATGACCACGATCATTTTGCTCTGAATTCTTTATCTTTTACTTGGGATAATTGGAGAGGTGAAAACTTAACGAATGGTAGAATTGCAGCAATCGAATGCTAGCTGGGGATGCGCACGGTGTATAAACACAAATTTAGATTTGAACCAGATCATGACCGAAACTTGTAAAAGACGATGCTTAAACACAAACTCTGTAACTTGAACGGTGAGTTGTGACCGCAATTTCTGCTAGAGTCATGTATATTACCGTCAAGACGGACGTAAACCAATCATGCAGCGGCTTCATTTGAATCCTGTCACGGCCCTGAAAACTGATTCTAAGCATGTGTAGTTTACTGATTGATGATTGCATGGAGATGTTGACATAAAATTTATTTTTCAGTAATAGCAACGCAGATAACTCAGCGAAGGTCCACCTACATTATTCATATTGTATTATTTCGAATGGTTCTATCGATTAATGAAAAAATTTGTGTACTTTAGACCCGATTACTTCAAGAAACACGTTACATTCTTAGCCTAACCAAGAATATGTTTTTATTACAATAAACGCACCGCTCACTGTTGAACAGACAAGATGCTCATGTGTAGTTGAGACAGAAAAATGATGGGTTGAGGTAGTAATAAGTAAACTCTAACAACTGGTGCCACACTCGTCTCTCATTTCTGCACATGTAGCAAGAGACTACTCCACGAAAATTAAAAAGGTGTCATTAAAGTATACTTTCAGATAATATGCTTGAAAAGTATCCTGAAATTAATAAAAAATAGGTCTGAGCATACTTCGTGCTCACACGATAAGCTTCTTGTTACTAATTATCTATAACAAATTCATATTGTTGTGAACGATACGTTATTGTTGAAAGTCATTTCCCATTATCAATAATATCATTTCATCAAAAAACTTCATGTACATGGAATGAATGCTCTTCTGACTTGAAGGGTCAAAGGCAATTGGTCTTAGAGTGTTTAAATTTCTCAAATGCCGGACTTGTCCACCGGCACTTCAGTAGACTCCCTGAACAGATCAGCGTTTTTTATTCTTCTTATAACTCAGCAGACGCCCAAGTGACGCTAACAAACATGTGGTTGAGTACTTGTGGTGTCAGTTATCTCCAGGCAAATCATGCAGGCGGATTTTTCGTACATATTTCGTACGATTCACCCATTTTGTAAAAAATAATAGTTCAGTCGTTTTACCAATCGGTTCATGAATGTATGTATGTAAAACCTACTGGACCGGAATATATAGTCGCGCTACCATGTTAGATGTAGACACCGCAGCTCTCCAACATTCCAGAGAATTCTGCGACGAACATCTATCGCGAGTTTCTGAAGAGTTTCAACGAGTCAGCGTTGACGAAATTAAAAATGTTCTCAGGGGCACTAAGAACTGGGCTGCCCTAGGGCTAGATGCAATTCCCACGTTTTGGTGAAAGAAATTGACATCATCACACCAGCATCTCGTCCATATCTTCTTAGAATATCTAGGAGAAGATACACAAATATCTGGCTTAAAAGTTAAAGGGCACACCGCACTGATCCCCAAAACGGGTGATCTGTTTAACCTAAAAAACTACAGGCCAATTGCATATCTAAATACTCTCTATAAATTGTTCATTAAGATCTTGAACGAGAGGATTTCGACTGCAATAGAACCTGTATGAAGACAAGTATATGAACAACGTGGCAGCGAACGTGGCTTGACAGGTTACAACGCGAACTTGTTAGTTGACCGGTGCGTTACACTGGACGCATACCACTACAAGCGCAACCTGTCGATGGCCTGGGTAGATTACCGGAAGGCATTCGATACAACAACTGATGCCGCTCTAGAGGACACGTTTCACTATAATATCTGGTGAAACGATAGTGTCTACTGGAGCAGTGCCATTTAGGAGAGGCGTATATCAGGGTGATACTCTGAGTCGTCTCCTATACTGCATCTCGCTGCTGCCATTATCTGTCACTCTATGCCAAACGCCTGGATATAAAGCCGGACGAGTCTCCAACCGCGTACACAAAGTGACTCATTTATTTCATATGGATGACTTAACAGTGTACGCGGCAAGTCCTAAGAGACTTCGAGCAGCCCTAGTGGTTGTGTCCAAGTGTACTAGTGCAATCGGCATGGAGTTTGGATAAGACAAGTATGCAATAGCCCACTTAGTGAAAGGAAGATCACCGAACTGGACTGATAATATTGTAAAATATAAGATCAAGACAACTTATATTAAAAAGGAAAGTTTATTAAAATGACAGATTCAAATACAGAATCATAAATATGACGTCTAATCTGTGCTAGTCTCAGTCACAAACTGGAGATGAACAAACTCTCCCCTCGTTGCTATAAACAATCTAATCGTCAAGCAATCGTCGTTAACTAATAAACTGTCGTTTGTCTATCCATCAATAGGTAGACACACACGCATATTTTACAATATCGAGCTTACAGATGAGAGCATCATAAAACATCTAGATGCCGGCGAGACTTGCAGATACCTTGGACAGGCACAAACCCCGATACAGGGTATGTCTGTCATCAACGATACTCTCCTCAGTGAGTATAAGTGGCGACTTAAGAGAATATAGGGCTCTGAATTATCGGGCCCTAATGAAGTTGCAGCCACGAATATGCTCGCTGTCCCAGTCCTGCTATATTCATTCGAAGTCCTTAAATGGCCTCGAAGTATGTTAAAAGATCTAGACATTATCGCAAGAAAAGTGATGACATTACACCGAAGTCATCACTTGCGATATTTCGTCCAACGCCTATACTTTCCCAATGATATGAGAGAGCGTTGACTACTAAGTCTGGAGTGTCTACACGACAGGTTAGTGATAGGCATGGCTTATGACATCTATGAGAGCTCTAATCCCCTTCTTAGGTTCGTAAATAGCTTCGAACTAGTTGGGAGGGATGCGTTACCATATAGAGCAGCATATCAAGCGGCTCCTAACCTCGACTCAATTTTCGATCCTAGCAGCTCGGACGATCTAACGCTTCTGCAATTGACCAGGGAGCAGCGAATGGTCGATATAAAAACAAACGACCAGTTGAAACTGCTTGACGAACATGCGACAAAGTCCGCACGGGGTTGGTTTTATCGTCATTTTGAAACACAGCACTTGTCACATCAGCTGACGTTCTAATATCTTTAGTCAGCTGGCTTGTTCTCTGAGACCAAGGGGTTCATTATGGTTTGCCAAGATAGTGTATTTCCAACTCACCTCTAGCGGCATGATGTTATGCGCGTGCAACTCGAGGATACAAGATGCCGAGTTTGCCACGGTGATGTAGATGAGATGCTATTTCTCATCTTATCGGCTTGCACGATACTAGCGCACTCGGATATGACTCTCTTCAACGATAACACCAAGCACGTATATTACAATGAGTTCCCAGCTCCGGCTAACAAGGAAACCTCGCCAGGTGTCCCTCACTGATTTAGTTGCAGCTTTACGATAATGATCTACATGGAAAATAATGAGATACGTATTCTTTTCCTTGGTTAACAAACGTTTGAAAGGGATGAAAATTACGCTTACAGTTCGTACCCCAAAATGACAGCTTGCAGTTATCACATATTTCGAATCCAATTTTTCGAAAAAGACTTCAACCATAAAGAAGAGCATAGGAAATCATGACAAATACCTTTCTTCACCTATTTATAAGACTAGTGGATATACATTTTTTTTTTCAGTAAAAATAACAAAAAATCTATAACTTTTAAACTATTAATCATTTATTAATAGGACCAATTTCAATCAAAAGGGCATTAATTATAAAATAGAGTTAAAAATTTTTAAAATGAAATCTAAAAACTTCAAAAAAAAAAGATCCGCTGAAATGTACTCAGTACATGCTGTAACGTACTGCTTGAAATTTTTTGATTTTATTTAAAAAATTTTTTTACGTTCAAAACTGCAAAATAGTAGTTTACACACCAAGGTGATGTTTAACGAAGTCAAGAAAAATAGCTTCGTTCCTCGCTCCTAGCAGGCCATCACCAGCGAGGAGGAAAAACTGGCTGTACGGACATATTCTATCACCGTAGCGAGAGGAGCACCCCTCGGCTAGACAAAATTATTATTATTATCATCATTCTGCGATTCGTCAGAGAATATCTAGCCAGGCATCCCAGGGCTCCCACCCACCTGGGGCCTGACCAGACGAGATTATCCTACAGACACCCGGCTCCATCAAGTTTGAGGGTGAGCCAGGGCTGCAGCCGTTCAGTCATTAATTCATGCGTCTCAGGATTCGGAGGGAGCCTAGAATGACCGCTTTCTGCATACGAGCCGGAAGACTCTTACCCTGACTCCGGCAGACTGGCATTGTTCGCAGCTCGGACAGAAAACGGCCTTTCATCTCTTCGAGGGCGCCAATCACCAGGACTTTTACGTGCGCTGTATATTCCTGATCGATATTTCTCATGACCTCTATGAGCTCTCTGTAGCGTTTATGTTTACTCTCTTTTTTTGCACGTATATTTGTCACAGCCGGAGTTGAGAACTCAATGTAATACACGTGCTCGGTGTTATGGGCGAAGAGAGTAATATCCGGCTTATTGTGTTCGATTCGTTGAGGCGTAGGGAGTCGGAAATTCAAAAGAATTTTTGCTCTCTCGTTCTCAACGACCGACTCAATTTTACCGGGCACATAGAGCAGCATTGGTATCTCGTCGCATTATTATTATTATCATTCTTTTTATTAGTAATTAATAATCTTATCTCTTCCATACTATTTTGTAGCATCCTCGCCGTCTCTTTTTTTCTCTGTGACAATTGTTTTTTTAATCTTTTCATCCACATCTCCAAAGCTAACAGTCCACCATTTAAAGAATTATCGTCATCAATGAAATCTTTAAATCACGTCCTCCGAGTTCCCCTCCTCGTTCGATGGCGGTTTGATGTACGTGGCACATTTTCACAAGCTCCAAAAAATGACACAAATTAATATTATTCACTATTTTTCACTAATACTACTTTGTCACGTGAGACGAATCACTTTTGATAACAAATGTAAAATATTAGATCAAGACAGTAAATATACTAAAGGAAAGATTATTGAACATGACAGATTAAAAATACAGATCTAATATGAAGTCTGAATAGTCCTCGTCTCAGTCCTAAACTGGAGATAAACAAACTTTTCCCTCGTTGCTATAAACAATCTAATCGTTAAGCAAATGTTATTGACTAACGAACTGTCATTTGTCAATCCCTCTACAGATAGACACACGTGCATTTTTTACAATATCAATATTCTGTGCTTCGAAACGTTTTTTGCCACTAAATTTATTTTCAGTGATAACAAAACTGATAAAACGAAGTGATATTCCGCTAGGATCATAGAACACATTCGAATATGCAGCCTCATTAAAATTTCTTTTTCAGATAGTGAGTAATACATACAATACCAGATCACAACAGTAAAGGACAATTGTAAACGAATGTAAGAATACAAAATAAAAAATTTGTGGTACTTGAAACTTATATTACGATGTGTCTATGATTATGTATGATTGTTTTATAAGCCAAAAAATGAATTATTAATTGACTAGAGTTCAAAAGCTAAGATTTTGTCGATAGAAAACAAGCTACGCGGTAGAAGGTGTTCAGGAAGGGAACAAGTCACGCACGAAAAGGACACTTATTCAGCTTATCTTGTGCTTTATTATACAAAATATAGTTTTGAACTTTAGCAATACTACAGTAATATGCATTGAGCTCAGCAGAACTTTTGTAACCTGTTTTTTAGTTACTTAGAGCTTCGGGCACGCAAAAACGTCAAAAATTATGCAGAGCGATAACCGAGCACGTAAACTTGAGCGTAGCATGAGCTATGATGGCTGCAAATATGTTGTAGTCGGCGTCGGTAGACCTAGCATAATAGTAGGCCCTATCATGATGGCCCTGAAACTAGCAGCAGACAAAAAAGAACATATAGAACATAGAGGTCAGACACATTTTTTTTTATATCAAATAAACGAAAAAAGTGAATGTTGCTGGACATGATATAATATATTTTTGAAAGGATGCCTTGCGCCATAAATAAATAAATTAAGTCGTAAAAACCCATCACGATTCGTCTAATATTCTCACGGACATTTCAAAGATTTTTCAAATATTTCTGGTTCATCTGATCGACTTCAGACTTACATGAATCTTTTATATACACTCTACAGAAGCAATTTGCAGTATGACATGGTTTCAAAGAAATGTCTTCCACTATGAATAAAGAATTAAAGTCGAAGCAACCTCTCACGCTTCGTTTAACATACCCGCGGACATTTTGAAGATTTATAGGACTTTTCTTAAATTTATTGGAAATTTTTGACTTGTCTGTTTTGGTTTTCTTAAGTTTACTGAGTTAATAGGTGGAATAGTATATTTCCGGAGTTTGTTTTAATTAAAACGCAAACTATTAAAATTACGCTTAAATTAATGACTCAAACCTGAAGGAGCCGGGTGTCTGCAGGATGATCTCGTCTGGTCAGGCCCCAGGTGGGTCGGAGCCCTGGGATCCCTGGCCAGACATACTCTGACGAATCGCAAGATGATAATAATAACAGATTGCAAATAAGATCAAAAAGGCTCGACAGGGTGCTTACCGTTTTCAGAGTGTGATGGACCATTTAAATGCTCATAGACCTTATACGCCAAAATTACGGCATATCGTGGCGAGTATTAGGCGGAAACATCATACTCTGGATACTACTGTGTTACTGATCCGACCAAAACTGCCATCTTCGGATGTCAGTGAAACTTCGCTCTATGTATACATCCCAATTGACTCTGCAACAAATAAAAATTTTAATATCTAAGTAATGAGTAGGAAAAATTTTTAAACAACAAAAAGGTCTGAAATCAAATGTAATGTCATGTCATCTATAAAATAAAGTTATTTTCTTCTTTAATTTCTATGAATAGTGTAAAAAAATACCTTTCCAAATTTACTTTAAATAATTTGAAAACTTATTTTGTAGATAAAAATTTACGATCAATTTTTTTTTGCAATCAATTTTCACTCAATTTACAAAAGTAATAAGTAAAAAAAAATTTTCTTAGACTTGGCCCTATTTTTGTAATGGTTTTTTTTAATAGATAATTTTTGAAAATGATTCTTTCAATTTTCGATTAAGCGAAAAATTATCCAAATTTATTTTTTCACAAGAATTTGAGAAATAGTCATGTGGTAGTACACATGGATGTATATCAGTAACGTCGACGTATTGGTACAGGTCCGTACAAAAAATTGTTTCGAATTGTAAAAAAAAAAAATTTAATGAATAATGCTTTCTGGATGTTATTGAATGTTCTACTTATATTGTATTATAATTAATTTCTGAAATTCAATTTTACGGGAGTTTAGAAATCATTGAATATTTTTTTATATATAATTCATTCTATTTGGCTGGGGCAAAATGAATTTTGATACGAGCTTTCGAGAGATGACTACCTTAATTTATCGCGTAATGTAAGAACCATTTATTTGGAGTATGTTTGTATGACTGACATATAGTTCAAAAAGAAACAAATTGTTATTTCACACGGCCCTGATAAACGTTTCAATGAATCGCAATGTTTACGATTTTATAGGTACGAACAATATGTCTTACAGCCCTGGTGTTCTCAGCAAGAAAACAACATGTGAAGAACCATTACAGTTGGTACACACCCAATGCATCATTTGAAACAATTTATTGAATGCGATAATCAACTTTCACTGCATTCAGTGGAATTACCTTTTTTATGAACATTTCGTCGTAATAAATGTGTGGATAATTAAATCCATTGCAAAACTTTTTGTTCATTTATATTTATAACTATTCATGTGCTCATAATGTAGTGTAGTGTGAACACCGCATAAAGATAGCACAAAATGAATCTTTGATGATAAAACTGATATCTTGAAAATGATCCTTCGATGTAATCCTAGAATTATCAATGAGTTTCGCTTTTTTTTATTGATTATGTATTTCAAGTTCTTCTCTATCAATATCTTGAGGAACCTTCAGCGTTTCCTGAATTTCATTATCTCTTGCATATCTTAAAAGACTGACATCAAAACGTTCTATAATTTCACAACCATTATTTGAATCTTTCTTCAATAAAATATCAAATTCAGTGCTTTTTTTTACTCCAAAGGTCTTTCGTCCATTGATCAATAGTTTCATCAATTCCTAGAGCATCTTGGTCATCAGCTAACCACTATGGCATTAATTCTGTTCCGGCTACTTGAAAAATTTTTTTGTGAAATTTTCTAGCAGCGTAGTTGTATTTGTCACACAAGCTATCACCAAGTCACTATCACAATTGTAAATCTTATAGTATGAAAAAGTAAAATATCCTGTATAAACAGAATAAATTATAATTGAAATTTGAATGGGTTGATATTGTTTAGATGAAATATACGGAATTAATATCTCACTTGTGAAAAAACAACAATAATATAATATAAACATGCAGTATAGATTGCTGCTGTTTAATGGAATCTGCTAAATAAGTATAAACTGTTTTACCTAGGACATTCATCATAATGAGAATTTTGCTGTTTTAGCAAAAGGCACTGAAAAAATATTCAATTACAATATTTAAACTTTTTACTAGAGAATGATAAACAATATAATAGATAAATAATTCAAATTTACGTTCGTTGACCTGTGTAGGTGTGACTAGTGGACGAGTGGTATATTAAGTATTTCGTCAATGTTATGAAGGTCCTAGTGTCGTAGTTCACCTCATTATTTTTACAAAAATGATCACCACAAAAATATCACCAGAATAAACACTATTGCCACTCTGTAATCTGTTATTTTTAATGGATTATTTAAAGTGGAAATGTCAATTGTTATTTAAAACACCCCAGCGATAGAATTTAATCATGGAATATAAAAAATAAACAACGATATGGTACTTCATATGTAAAAAAAAGAAATCTTCTCCGTCGTTAACTACTCGGCATGTATAGGTGTGGCTCTTAAGGTACGAACCACGCATTTATGCGTTTGGGTGTACATAGGCATGTTCCTGTTATCGAGTGATTTCGTAGTAATAAGATGGTTGGGTAGATGGTGTTAGAATCTAGTGTCAGAGAGTTGACGCTACGTTTAAAAATATTAAAATTACTGCGTTAAATTCGTTAACGTAAAAACAATAAATCGCAAGGGGGCTGAAAATTAACGAGATATTTAGGGGGCGACCGATAATAAAAACGGTGACCGTCAAAATGTCGGACCAAGAAGGTAAGAAGTTGTACCTAAAGAATAATTTATTATATTTGGTTATTATTCGTTATTAAACAAAAGTAATCGATTATCAAGTGAATTGATTATTTTTTTCTTATTTATTAAAATGTGCACCTTTTTTATGATTAATTTTTATGTCTCGTCAGAATGATCACTGTCTGACAGCATTCTCTGTTTTCACACATTGTTACAGTAAATAGAAAAACCATAGTGTTGGATGTTATTGAATATTGTTAGTTTGAATAATATATAATTATTTTAAATAACATTATTGAATGATATAAAACAATTTGATTTTTTTTTTACTGTAAAAATGATCAACAAAGACGAATGCTGTCAAAGAATGATTAGTTTGGTTAGACATGATGCCTGTTATTATGAATAATGGATTCACACAATGAATATAAAATATATTCTACTATATTTTAATTTACCGAATAGTTTACTTATTCGATAACATCATGTCATTGAAAATGTTCGTTAAAAAAATGAAATTATAGGAAAAGTAGTAGTTTACACATAGATTTTTATGTGAGTATGTATCATTGACAGCGTTTTCCTATATTTTCATTTTTCACTAAATGTATATCTTTAATAAAATCGTTTTTCTACATGAATGAACTACTTATCATAATTTATTTCTGTAGAAAAACGTTTTCAAGAAGAGCAGAAACTTCTGAAAGAGCAGTTGTCCCGTCAAGCAGTGGCGACTGCTCAATTACAATCCACTGTCGCTACTTTGACAAGATTCCTTCAAGGAGCTCCTTCTCTACCACCATCAGCTACATCAGCACCGGCAACGGGAACAGCTCAGCCAACGTTTCCACCGGTTTCTTCATCTTTTCGTAAGTTTTATAATTTAGAAGAACTATTGAACGTGAATTTTTCTAATATTTGTATCTATATTCGGAAATTATGTGAGCAATAATACTTCTTTCTGACAATAAATACAAATATCGCAGAAATTCCCGTTCGATAGTTACTCCTCAGCAAGGACCGTTCTGATCATCATGTAAACATACAGTATACTAATAGAATTTATATTTCTCAAACTCAACAGAAATTTTTGAAAAACTTTTAATTAATTCCAATTCATCAATAGGTGGTAGAATTTGTCGTCAGAATGGAGGAAAAAATAGGAGTAATTGGTGGCAAAGCTATCAACGCACACAGGCTGAGGGAAGAAGGCGTGGTTCTCGGCTTCAACGCAGTAGTGGTTCGTCTTTCCAATGAGGTGATGGTTCGTCTGCCCAACATGGTGGTGGATCACAGGACAGTAATAAAAATGTCTATTACCACGTCCACTTCCCTCAATAATTGTATTGTTGTAATAAAATCTGTACTTAAAAATACAAGTTTGATTCAAATAATGATTGACTGTATGTATTGTAAAATAATTGTATGTCTTCATTCATATGTTGTGTCATGCCGTAGATAGGATTCAGGATTTTAGTCAATTTTTACTCACAAATTTATTTGATCAGTTACAAGTTTATTGTCACTCTCCAAATTTTATTTAACTAAAATGTTAAACACTAGAGATTATTATAGTTCACAATAACGTATTAGCTTAATTACCTTTATACAGACAAAATTTTCTAGGAATTTTTACTTGCCAACTTAGAGAAAAATTGACTAGCTAAAAATATTCAAAATAACTAGTTTTTCGTTAGTGAAAATACCTATTTTATGTACTCCTCACAGTTTTACTACCATTCGAAATTAGAGACTTTGGTAGTTTTTTCGTGATTTCTTTGACCTAAGCTCGAATTTACTCTTTTATTATTTAAATAAATTTTGTTGTACTGTATCCGATAAAAAACATTTTCTATAATTCGCAAAATTTTTTGTAAGAATTCAACCAAATCTAAAGTACTGTCTCAAGTGCAATGCGATTTCTATGTTAATATTTAAGTGTGGCTTCCTCCACCCCTATTAGCCACCCCAATCCTCACAAACAATTATACACTAGTTTCATAATATTTTACAAGTTTTCCTTTGATTACTGAACTGCTGATCAATCAAACTAGTGCTTTTTTTTACTTCTATTATCATGAGCTTACATTTTCTATGAAAACCTGAACTAATAATTCTTCAGTAACAAAATTTTCGAAAGAAAATTTCTAATAAAGTTATATTCCAATCCCGAAATTGTATGCATTTACTTTTTATGGCGTTTACAATAATAATATTGTTAACAACTATTTGTAGGTAAAATTTGAATTCAATTCAATTTTTTGAACTCCACAAAACTAAAATGTAACCATTTTTAGCATTAATCGGACATCTGCGTTTTGTAATTGCAGTATCGTTAATCATTGTCCATGAAGAGAATTGTTTATCTCTCACCATGTTGTAACAATGACGATGAGGTGTATTATTACCGTCATGACACACGGCGCTTGATGGTATGAAAATATTATTACAAATCGATACTTTCGAAGTCGGAATAGTTTTTAAAAATCCTTTATCGACTTTTATTCCAATTTTTATACCATTTGAGAATATATTGAATGTAAGAACTATGAATTCAGCTACTAATTTTATAGTAATTGTTCGACAAAAATCGGTTTCCTTAGTACATGTAGTACACATTTTTTTATAATTATATTTTCTGGATACAAAGTTTGTCAGTAAATCGTTAAGAGTGATATCATCTGATGATACTGGTAATAATAGTGAGACATACTCTGCTGTACGATTAACTACATGATTACACGTCTGACATCGTTCTGAATCTGATAGTCGAATCGTAAATAGTTGTTTAACATAATCATATTTTTGGCATGTTAAAATGATAAAGGATCTGATTCTTCGGTGTTACCACTAAAATCGTTATCGATAAATTGTAAAAGTGCTGATACGTTCAATGTTCTATGATTATTTTTGTATAATTGTAGTAATACCTGTAAAGTTGTACGTGGAGCTTCTTGAATCCGTTAATAATGTTTTTTTTTTAAGAAAATACAGTTAAAGACACATTGAATCGTAGCATTCGCAAAGTTATTAATACCCTCATAATTTTCTAGACTGCAAATTGAAACATTATCCCAGTTAACATTATCATTCAAATCAAATTCATCTAAAGCCCATTGAAGATCTATGACTTTTATTTGACGTTTTTCATTTATTATAATTTGCTGTGAATCAGGTCTATATATTTTCCTCAAACGATCATATTCTTCAATTGCAAATGCACTGGCTTTCATTTGAGAAGGATCAAAGTCTATTGAATAAATACCGTCTAACGATGTAACACGAGATGATGCGACGTAGGTTCGTCCGGTACAAAATATTCGATTACCTATATCAATAATGGCTATCTTTTTTATCATTAGATTAGGAATCTTCGATATTCCATCAATGATGATTAATATTACATTATCGAACTCAATTCTCAATGCTCGCAAGGCATTATTTGATAATTGACTATATTGACATAACTATGTTTAACTGGCAATTGGAAAGCTTTGTAAACAGTAACGCCATTAATATTAAAAGCTGCAATTCCTGTCGGTGCCGACAGAACAACTTTTTTTTTCAATTTTTTCTCGACTAAGCATTTTATTGTGTGTATTAAAAAACTTTTACCGGTACCACTTTCACTACTTACATATAATTGTAACACTTGATTCAAGAGCTTGTTTTACTTGATCAAAAATTCGTAATGGATCATTATTGAATTTATCAATCAGGTCGTCCAGATCATTTGATGTATTATTATTTTTAGTCATATTGTTATGGCTAGAACCATCATGTACGGGTAAAGAGTTTGTTTGTTTATCGGTTTTTGATTTCTTATTATGCTGTGATGCACAATTATCGTTTATAGTTGATTGCGTTCCTGAATCCGTATTTAATTTCTCATCGATTTTTCTTTTTACTGCTTCTAAAGCTTTCTGAAGTTCAGTATATTTTTGATGGTATTTTCTAGATTCTGCGAATCGGTAACTTTTTGGAAAGATTCTGTATATGTATTGCAGTCATTTTTTAGTTCTTCAATATTTCTCCATGGTTAATATAATAAAAGTAGCGCATAGTAATATTTTCCAGGTTCAATATGCATACATATTAAATTTATAGTGATTAATTAAATGCGGAATCTGGCGTCGTTTCTAAAATAATGAAGTGCTTATTTCATACACTTCACGGCCATCTTTCTCAGGTTTATTCTCACTCATATCATACCAAGAAGCGAAATTAAATAAAGACAAATCTTCCAATTTAATAGGATTTGGATAATAAGTATCAATAATTGATGGGTAAAATATGTCTGTTAACGTATGTGATACGTTTAACCACTGAAATGTTGTGTGAGTATCTGTACCGGATAATGGAATACCCAACAATGTGTCATCAGCTTCGAGTGCACCAACTTCTCGATGACTTAATGAACGAAAAGATACGTTCTATAATCTTTGGTACAAAGATTTTGAAGAATTCATGTCTTCTAACAGTTTGATTGGATTAATAATTCCGCTTAAAACTGATTTTCGATAAATCTAGAGACAGATACTAAATCAGATGCGATAACGTGACTTGCAGATAGCTTATCAAATTATCGACTATTAATGTCAAGGACATACTTCAAAAGATCATTCCAATTATATTCAGCAGGAGATAACGTAAGAAACCAAGTTGCTGGTCCATAATAAGATATCATACATTTCGTATTATCCTTTGGCTTGCTTCAATATTGAGGAGAATTTCGAGGCCGTTCGAAAATAGTTTGTAGATTTCTTTCTAAGGAACCATTTTCAACATGATTAATATAGTCATTTACTGTACAACGTTTTCTTGAATCCGTCAAATGTAGTAAATGATATATACTACTGTTCACTTGTCGAATGTGAGTTTGACTAATTAAATAAAGTATATACGGAATATTTAAACGAAACCGTGCATCGGCAGACATTAATCTCAATTTAGCGTACTAACATTCATTAAGTGCGAATGATCGATCTTCGTACTGACCATTAATTCCGTAAAGATATAAATTAGGGAAACGTAAATCAGTAAATCTAAATCTCTGTTACGATTATCCAATAGATTTTCTCGAACTTTATTCATTTAATACAAAGTAGATGAATCCTGATTAACTCTTTGATTATACAGAGGACATATTGTATACTGTTCTTCATATTCTTGACGATCAGGAGTAAGTGTCAGAACAGCAGATTGACTGGAAATTTGTTCGGAAGTTTGAGAACCAAACTCTTCGTTTGTCTGTGATAATATGTTATTAGTAATTGTGCAGTCTGTTTGAACATCTTTCGTATTTTCAATCTCTGGAATATCATTGTTGTTAACGTTCTCATTGCTTTTATTTATTCCCGATTTATCGTTAGCAGCAGAATAAAAATCTACTTTATATCCTATCTCAGAGTCTAAAATATCAAAAAGATTTTCGGCAGATGAAGGTAAAATTATTTCTGAATAATGTGGATTGTGCAATTTGAGCCACTGTAAAGCAGTAAATACTTTGTTTATGTTTACCAGATTTTGCCATACTTTTTTGCTTTCTGATGGAATACTATTGACTAAGATATACAATTCATGATTTGACGGCATTTTATTTAACGGTTCTGTTGTTGAACAGATTTTGTCCAACGTTTCTTCTAAAGGTAATGGTGAATGAAATGTAGTTTTTTCTAATTTCTGTACTTTCATACACTTGGGTAAATTTTTCTTAAAAACTGTGTTCATCCTTCTAACGACTTGAAATGCTTTGGCTCTTCGTATAAGCAATTTTCCACAATCATTAAGCGATGAAATTTCTTTAGGAACTGACCCGACTAATAATTCATCCATAATACTCGTCAAAGAACAAGAACCATCACGAATATTTTTGAGACAATACATACATATGAAATCACTGTTTAATGTTGAATTTTTCGTGATAAATTGTTTGAGATCTCTGAATACAACATATTCATCAAGTGGTTTAGATAGTTTTTCAATCATACTGCCACTCTGCATAGGACAGAGTTTTTTGCAACAAATACAAGCATTACGTAGAGTATCTGCGGCTCGCTTTGTTAAAGCGATTAATGCTTTCTTATAATCGTCACGGATTTTCTCTTCATCTAAACATATTGAACTTTCATCGTAATTATAAATTCTGCCGTGTTCAATCATATCTTTATAAATTGTGGAAAGATCTTTAAAATGACTTCTCTCTAATCCAGAATCTAATTTGAATAATTTTTCATACAATGATTTTGTTTTATGCACTATAGCTTTAATATGCCGTACTGCAGAGAAATGAGGTGATAGTATACCAACGCTCATAAACGATGAATCACAAGGATTATTCAATTGATAGCAATGTAAAGGATGTCCCACGTAATTAACATCATAATCTTTCATTTTACGTTTATTTCGAGAAAGATTTCCAGCAGTATCATGCTTATCAAATTGATCTGTTATAAAGTCAGAAAGATTCTATGATGTCAAGGATTTCAAAGATTTGAAAAATGAATGATATCTCAATAAGACTTCGTTAAGAAACTTTTTACGTTTAATATCTGTATGAATATCATCTGTATAAAATGTACGACAGTTTTTATTACATTCCCATTGGATTTTAGATATACGATGTTTTTGGAGTGGCAATATATTACAATCATTATGTATATACAATTTTTGAATTTTTTATAGGTGATACATATGTTGATTCTCGAAAATGAGATTCTGTTGATTTTGTATGGAGAGATCGACTACAAAGATTATGTGATTTTTTACTCAGAGCTTGAGAATTTTTTTACTTTGAAAGGAAATAGTCAGCTTTAGCTTTTATTCGTTTTAAAGTTGATGATAGCTGCGAAATGTGAATATTCTTTTGAATCATGCACCACTTCATTATTTTTTCTGATGATAATCGACTTTGAACATCATTTTTTAGATGAGTTTCTGACTTAATCACACGTTGTCATTTTTGAATCTAAACTTTATTTGACAATTTTTCTTTAATTATGTTCTTTGAAGCTATATTGTCAGGATCGTCTACGTTATTCAACATGTCAATTTCATTATTAATTGAACATTGAATAACTTTGTTCTCAAAATTATTTGTTTCCTGTTTAGTTGTATCAGTTATGGTAAGTGTTTTTTCTTGAGTATTGAATTCAAACTGAATATTTGATAAATTGCTACTCTCAATACAACTAGAATCTATTGCAGATACTTCATTTCCAACTAGAGATCTGTTTTGGCAATCTTCTACCTTTTACCTTTTTTTTTAACAGAGTAGCTATGTTCAACATTAATAGTATCTCTGACAAAGCTATATAGTTCATTTGAACTGCTCTGTTCTAAAATTGGTTGACTACTATCATCTTTGGCCTTTCTCATTTCAGTTAAAAATGTATTTAATAAAAATTTATTGTAATTATGTTCATCATGAACATCTTTTTTCTTTAATGTTGGAATGGTTTACGGAATGTTCTTACTAATATTTTTAGACTTATTACTTACATTTCGGAATGAGTTAAATTATTCTTTTTTACATCTATTTATTGGAATAAAACAACGTTTGTGAGATTCAATAACAGAGCTCTTTGAATCAATCAGTAAATCGTTTTCAACTATCGCTGTTTCATTAACTTCCTCCATACGTTTCATGCTCTTAAAAACCTGCAAAGTATTCTGCCTTCTTAATTTGTTCAAGCGGTAAGATGTTTAAATACTTATTATTTGTAGCAATGACTGGAAAATGAATAATGTTTTGTAACTCATATATTTTATCAAATGTATTGGCATCAGTAAAAGATCATAAACTAATCTCTCAGGACTCTGATTAAAAACGAGTGAAATTGCGAATGCAATCGCGAATAATCCACAGTCAACGTTATTTGGTTGTTGTTGTACCTCTAAAAAATACACTGTTTTGCCACTTTCAAAATAAAAGGGATACAAATGATTCACATAAGTTTTGCATTCCTCATACAGCTTTCGTTCATTAAGAGAATCATACACATATATTTCGTTAGCATTATAACAAGCGCATATCCAATGATTAGCAGAATTACTATGTAAAATCTGTATGTGCTTTTACGAGGGATGAATAGGTATAATTTTCTCTGGTCTGTGGATATAGAATGTATCTTGGTGGACGTAATCAGTATATTTGTCCATGAGCTTTTCGAAGTAATACATATGTAAATCATTAATCTTTTCACCACATTCCAGTATTCTTTTTTGATTCCTACTTACAAAAGGAATGACCGACGATCTTTTCCTTTTCATTGCGGAAGTGACATTACAATATTGTTTTCTCTGTTCTTTCTTACTCGGTGAATGTATAACGTTTATTCCTTTTTTCCGCCAATTAATACTGCATGAACAGTACTTTTTTGGAATAGATAAATCATTTGGAAATCAAAAATTTATAATAAATGATCACGCATTTGACAGATATCATATTGCACATTTTCTGGCCATTCTCCTAAAAATAATGATACCAAAAACGCTACGGCAAATACACCGCAATCATAATTATTTTTTTGCTGTTGTACAGTAGAAAAAATGATGGGATTTTCTTCAAAGGAATAAAAAGGGTTAAGACATTTTAGAAATCTTAAATGTATATCATCGACAGTTTTATTATTCAATGAATCAAAAATATAAAGAGTATGTGTATCATAAAAACTGCATACCCTATAACCTTCCTCCATGAAACGTGCATTAGAATTATAAAATTTTCTGTCTATTCGAATAAGCATTTGGGTATGTCGTTGATTTTTAGGAATTGGTTGAATCAGTTCAGGAATCTGTAATTTCCAACTATCTCGATAGGTATATTTGATTTGAAAATGAATTAGACGAGCATTCTGATCGATGTGCTCATCTTCTAACTAACCATTTTAAATAATAATATGACGTAATCTTTTGTTTAATTTTGACATAATTTGAACTTCAATTACAATCAACAATAATGAAACAAATATTTTCGAATAATTGTAATGGATAGAAATAATCGTAATAAGCTGATTAGAAAATTAAAATATGCAGACTAATAAGTCGCAGTAGGTAGACTGTAGATAACCAAAACAATTGTAAAAAAGTAAAAGTAATAAAAGTTTCAGTTAAAAATGTATCACTGTTGATCAACACAATACCGAACTTGGTGCGTGCAAAAGTCTATATTCGGCAGAATTTATTCATTATTGAATTTTTATACACAAAATTATGAACATTATGTCACTTTATTGTTTAAAAAAAAACAATTGTAATTAATCTACTTCCATTAACAAAGGAACAACTATAAAACTTAACTAAATCTATTTGTTTATGCACTAAAATATGTTGCTGTCGAGCAATTACTCTCGATTCCAAAAGAGAGTCACACAGGCAAAGCAAGATCGCTACATGCCGTTAAAAAGTTATCAGTGAAGCAGCACAAGTGGCGAAGGGACAACAGATTATTTCAATCTAACCATTTACGCTTTCTCAGACCGCAAGCCTTTGTTAACTATGAGCCTCAAAATGCAGAAAGAGTGAAAACCTACTGGACCGAAATATATGGTCACGCTACCATATTGGATGTAGACACTCCAGCCCTTCAACATTCCAGAGAATTCTGCGACGAACATCTATCGCGAGTTCCTGAAGAGTTTCAACGAGTCAGCGTTGACGAAATCAAAAATGTTCTCAGGGGCACTAAGAACTGGGCTGCCCTAGGGCCAGATGCAATTCCCACGTTTTGGTGAAAGAAATTGACATCATCACACCAGCATCTCGTCCGTATCTCCTTAATATATCTAGGAAAAGATACACAAATATCTGGCTTAAAAGTTAAAGGGCGCACTGTGCTGATCCCCAAAACGGGTGATCTGTTTAACCTAAAAAACTACAGGCCAATTGCATGTCTAAATACTCTCTATAAATTGTTCACTAAGATCTTGAAGGAGAGGATTTGAACTGCAATAGAATCTGTATGAAGATAAATATACGAACAATGTGGTAGCAAACGTGGCTTGACAGGTTGCAAGGAGAACTTGTTAGTAGACTGATGAGTTACACTGGACGCATACCACTACAAGCGCAACCTGTCGATGGCCTGGGTAGATTACCGGAAGGCATTCGATACAACATCTCATGAGCTTCTCCTTTGGTTGCTCGAATGCTTTTCAGTACCCCCACAAATCGTGAGATGCATTGAACGACTGATGCCAATTTGGAGGACATGTTTTACCGTATCATCTGGTGAAATGAAAGTTTCCACTGGAGCAGTGCCATTTAGGAGAAGCGTACATCAGGGTGATACTCTGAGTCCTCTCCCTTTTTGCATCTCACTGCTGCCATTATCTGTCACACAAAGCCAAACGCGTACACAAAGTAACACATTTATTTTGTATTGATGACTTAAAAGTGCACGCGCCTTCGAGCAGTTCAAGAGGTTGTGTCCGGGTACACTAGCGCGATCCGCATGGAGTTCGGGTTACACAAGTTTGCAGTAGCCCACTTAGTGAAAGGAAGATCGCCGAACTGGAGTAATCATGTCGAGCTTACAGACGGGAGCATCATAAAACATCTAGATGCCAGCGAGACTTGCAGATACCTTGGACAGGCACAATCTCCGTTACAGGAAGTGTCTGTCATCAAAGATACTCTCCGCAGTGAGTACAAGTGGCGACTTAAAAGGATATGGGGCTCTGAATTATCGGGCCCTAATAAAGTTGCAGCCACGAATATGCTCGCTGTCCCAGTCCTGCTATATTCATTCGAAGTCCTTAAATGGCCTCGAAGTATGTTAAAAGATCTAGACGTTATCACAAGAAAAGTGATGACATTACACCGAAGTCATCACCCGCGATCTTCCGTCCACCGCTTATACTTTCTTAATGATATGGAAGGGCGTAGACTACTATGTCTGGAGTGTCTACACGACAGGTTAGTGATAGGCATGTCTTTTGACATGTATGAAAGCTCTTATTCCCTTCTTAAGTTCGTGAACAGCTTCGAACTCCTAGGGAGGTATGTGTGCCTATATAGAGCAGCATATCAAGCGGCTCACAACCTCGGCTCAGTTTTTGACCCTAGCATCTTGGACGGTCTAAGGCTTTTGCAATTGACCAAAGAGCGGCGAAAGCTTGATATCAAAATAACTGAGCAGTTAAAACTGCTGGTTCATCATGGCCTACCAAGATGGTGCATTTCTAACCCTTGCCTATCGGTGAGATGTTATGCACGAGCAACTCGAATACACAAGATGCCGAGTTTGCTACGGTGATGTAGATAAGACGCTATTTCACATCTGATCAGGTTGTCCGATACCAGCGCGCTCAGCCTACATTCACCGGAATAACGCCGCCTTGAGAGTGCTGTCTTGCCACCTTTGGCACTCCTATGGGATAGACGAGACACCAGTGCTGTCCTATGTGCCCGGTAAAATTGAGTCAGTCGTTGAGAACGAGAGGGCAAAAATACTTTGGAATTTCCTGCTGCCTACGCCTCAACGAATCGAACATAATGAGCTGGATATTACTCTCTTCGACTACAACACCAAGCACGTATATTACATTAAGTTTTCAACTCCGGCTGAGACAAATATACGTGCGAAAAAAGAGAGTAAACATGAACGCTACAGAGAGCTCATGGAGGTCATGAGAAATGTCTATCACGACTATAGAGCGCACGTAGTAGTTCTGGTGATTGGCGCCCTTGGCGGGATGAGAGACCGGTTTCTGTCAGAGCTATGAACAATACCAGTCTTCTGTATTCAGGCTAAGCGTCTTGCGGCTTGTATGCAGAAAGCGGTCATTCTTGGGTCCCCCCGAATGCTGAGACGTCTTAATTAATGATTGAACGGCTGCAGCCTTGGTTCAACCTCGAACATGAGAGAGCGTCGGGTGTCTGCGGGATGATTTCGTCCGGTCACGCCCCAGGTGGATTGAAGCCCTGGGACCCCAGGCCAGACGTTCTTTGACGAATCGCAAGATGTTAATAATAATGCTCGCAGTAATATTTCAGGTAATCATCAAAATTTAAAATGGTGATAATAGTAATAATTCGATTCAAGGTGAATCCATTCAAGACAATTCTTCGAGAATAATTCGTACTTCTCCCAATTCCAAATCTAATTGAATCCGTCTCATCTTCTACTGTCGATAATTCGTTAAATTTCGCAAAACCGGCAAAATGTGATGGCTCTGAGACATGGAAGAGTTACTCACGTCAATTTGAGATTATCAGTCGTTTACATAATTGGTCGAATGAAGTGAAAGCTTCAATTTTAGTGTCCTGTTCGAAGGAAAATGCTCAGGAAATTTTAGAAGATTTGAGAAATTTTTCCATTTTGTCAAAATCTTTAGAGAATCGTTTCGGTAAAGCTCAATTTTCCAGAGCTTACTTCAGTCGTTTTCAAGCTAGTGAACGAAATAAAAACGAAAGTTTGACTGATTCTTTCAATAATTTAGATAAATTAGTGAAATATGCGTATCCTGGAGTTTCTGGCGAGCAAAGAGAGTGAATGGCCAGATTGCAATGTATTGCAGGATTGCATAATCCGCAGTTACAATATTCTTTACGGTCAGAAAGGTTAGAATTCCTTCAATCGGCAACTCAACGGGCAGTTGAATTGGATTCGATTGATAAGTTATGTTTTGGAAATGAAAAAATAAATACAAATGATTATGTTGATGAAAATAATTATTGTAAAAATGATAAAACTTCAAATTTCAATAGAAAATTTAATGATAATAATTTTAGGAATAGTAAAAGAAATTTCCAGAATAATAATAATAATTTATAATATCGGTTCTCCTTTTGAAAGTGTTGCAATCGATATTCTTGGTCCTCTTACTGAAACTTCTTCTGGAAATAAATTTCTTTTAGTTGTTACTCATTATTTTACTAGATGGCCTGAAGCAATTCCTCTTCCTAACCATCAAGCTTCTACTATTGCTGAAGCTCTAGTTTCTCGAATATTTTGTAGATATGGTGTTCCTTTAGAAATTTAGTCTGATCAAGGTAGAGAATTTAAATCAGAAATCTTCAAAGAGGCGATGAATCTTTTTGGAATCGAAAAGACTAGAATCACACCTCTTCATCCTCAATCTAATGGAGTAGTTGAAAGGTTACATAGGACTATTCTTTAATATTTATCAAAATTCATTAATAAAAATCAAAAAGATTGGGATCGTTGGATTTCTCTATTTTTGTTAGCCTATCGTTCTTCTAGACATGAGACTACTGATTTTTCTCCAGCATTGTTAATGTTAGGTCGTGAATTAAGGTTACCTTTAGATTTTCTTCGTGGAATTTCTCCTTCAGAAAACATTTCCGAAAATAATTCTACAGGTGAATATGTTTTTGATCTTCGAAAAAAATTACAACTTACTCATGATTATGTACGTCGTAATTTAGAGAATAAATCAGGCAAACTTGAATCTACTTATGATTTATAATCTAATATTCTTTTTTTAGACGTAGGTCAAAAGGTTTGGTTTTATGTTCCTAAAAGAGTTAAAGGGAGATGTCCTAAGTTTCAATCAGATTGTGGAGAACCATATATTTTAAAAAATAAATTAAATGATGTTGTTTTTAGAATTCAGAAAATTCCTAATGGTCGTTTGATAGTTGTTCTTATCAATAGACTCGTGTCTTATGATGATAATTAATTATTTTGAATCTTTTGGGATATACACGGTTGGAGTCATTGTGCCGGAATCCTTTTCTTCATTATTTGGCCAAGGTGAAGCAAAGTAAGGTACTAGATGTCTCTGGTATCCTACTTGTTCGGATAGTATGCGTTACTGTGAGCCCAATTTTTAATAATTTAGTTTGTACAGTGAGCAGAGGCTATTGAACTAATTTTTGGAAATTCCTTGCAAGGTGAATCATTTGTGATTATTATTATTGAGATTTTAAGAGTCCGATTTCATAAATAGGATGCATAGTCGGTTATTATTTTTGAGAAATATACACCAAGAAGTAAGATAGTCCTATTAAAAAAAGAGGAATTTAAATTCATTTGAAAAAATTATTAATTACTTTGATGCTGAAGTAATTTTAAAAATCTGTTTAGATCTCCCTTGATATAACTTCCCAGATTCTTGGCATTTCCAACTCTTATGGATTTTGATTTTATTTCTGGATTCTTTTCAATGGAAAAGGAGGAAGGAAAAGAAGAATTAATTATTTTAAAATTTTGACTGACGGACTTTCAGTTTTTAAGATATTTGAATGGCATAGAGTCACGTTTTTAGTTAGCTTAGACTATTTTGGCCTGTTTTGGAGGTTTTTACCCGCTGCCGGATTTTCCCCTTCAGAATGATTTGTTTTATTTATTTTTATGCGCCCAGAGTTGAGAAGCGGTGATATTGGAATCTAGACTGAAGAAGTTTATTTTATTTCAGCCTAATCCAATATTTTTACCCAGCTGTTAGATATTGCCAGAAGGCAATTTTTAGAAGATCGAGAGAAGTGTATAATATACGTGTGTGTCCATCTATTGATGGGTTGACAAACGACAATTTATTAGTTAACGACGATTGCTTGACGATTAGATTATTTATAGCAACGAGGGGAGAGTTTTTTTATCTCCAGTTTGTGACTGAGACTAGCACAGATTAGACGTCATTTTAAATTCTGTATTTTGAATCTGTCAATTTAATAAACTTTCTTTTTCAAATATAAGTTGTCTTGATCTTATATTTTACAATATTGTCGGGCCGAAAAAGTGTTTTTTCAACTGCTAGACCGAATTTTCCACTTGGCTCTTTCAAAACCAAAAAAAATCGGGAGAGAAGTTTTCTGTCCGCGGATATTGTTGGCTGTATGGTATAACTGTGAGTTGTCGAAGAAATTGATCGTGCCAGGTATTCAACTTGTTTTTCCATTTTCTACTGCTAAAGTTCTTCCTGAGTGCATTTCTAGTTGAAATCCACTTTGGTCTCCAGTATAACATCTTTCCAAATAAATTAAACGTCAAAACAAAAAAAAAAAAAAAAAAAAGAATAATAATAAATAAATCCACTTAAAATTGTACATGTAAATTCACTAAACAATAGGTAGTGTACACTACTTACTCTGTTTATTTACTTAGTGTTTATTGTTCTAAGAAGTCTGATTCATAAATATTCGATGAACTGTAAGTTTTAATTTTTCCTTTTACATTAGAAATAAATTCTTGACATTTTTCTGACAATTTTTTTCTATCTTCGATTGTTTTTGATTTTACAAATTTGTTAACCTTTCTTAAAAGTATACGATCAGCCTCTTCAAATGATGACAACCAGTTTTTTGATACTTGAAAGCGGAAATCTTCAATTCTTATTGTTTTTCAACTTGTAGAGCCCATTTTAGTAAATCAGAATCATATACTATCATGCCAGTGTCTATAGCGGCTTTTAAATTATCCAATGTATAAGCACAAATTCTGGCTATTTTCGCTTCATACGTACCGCCTTGATTCAGCTGATGTGCCCATCTTTGTAATTGTCGTATTGACTGAACTGTCCCGAAATTATGCTAAACAGACTTTAGGCCTAAAATTTTTGTTTTTCCACTTCACCAATGTTCGACAGCTCTTAACTTGTATTCGTGGCTTAAGTCTTCGTCATCCGTTGTGCATGTGTCAGTAGATAATTCTGGTTTATAAAGAGCTGATACATGTCCATTGTCCTCTACAATTTTTATTTCTCAATCATTGAATTGTTCTTTAAATTCTAGATTCTTCTTGTATCACTTCAATGTGACTATTCCACTAATTGCTGACAACAATATATTCTCGACATTATTTTTCAATTGTATTTCTTTATTATGCATAGGTGATTCGGTACTATTTATACTACGGAATGTGGCCAAAAGTAATTGGATTACGCTGACAGGATTGACTCGCATTTTTTAAATATAAGAATAAAAAACAACGTAGTTAATAACCGTACAATAAATACAAAGATTACATTAAGACTACTTGAAAATTTTTCATATATACAGAGTCTGATAATCCTTGATAAGTAATAATATGATAGGTACAAACAGTTGTTGTTATCGCATATTACGTATATTTTATTTAGAATTTAGAAGGTTATATAATTTTAAATGAATTTAATATCGATAAAAACTTGGAAGTGAGATAAATAGAAAACGAAAACAAGTAAATAACAAATTCATGTAATTCATAGAAATTACATTCAATTTTATGTGTGTATGTGTGAATATCAGAGAATGGTTCTCTCATATTTTTGGACCATTCGTACATTGAATGTATACGTATTTTCTCTAAAACGCAAAAACACGTATCTACTTTTTTTTTGTTTTTCAATTGCAATTGGTCTTTTCAAGGAATAAGGGATAGATTTTTCTAAATTAAATTTTCATTATTTTCAAGGATTGAATTAATTACAACTTTGGAATGTGTACTAATATGTATTTTTCATCACTTTTCATGTAGATTAATATCCATTTGGTCTTTTGGAAAACTGTTAACTAGAAGTATGTAAAACTCTCAAACTGCCCCGAAAGGTGGTGATGTTTAGGGGCTACTTCACACCCAAAGAAGGCACGTTGGCAAAAAAAAAAGACGTGCCTCTTAAAATTTGATGGAGAATAGCATATATTAGCCACAATGAAATCGGAGATGACACGTCAAAGTACTTTCCTTGTGAGACTGGCACAAATTAGACGTCATTTTAGATTCTGTATTTTAAATTGGTCATTTTCAATAAATTTTCCTTCTTAATAATTGTTGTCGTGATCTAATATTTTACAATATATGTACGTCTGTACCGTGTAGCTTATGAGTTGGCACAGATATTTTCGAAAATTATGTAACAAGCGATTTACTGACACCATTATTATGCATTGTGCTCCTTGACATGCATAATTATACATATGGTTCAATGCGAATGAAATCGTTTTCAACAATGTGCTATATTCCTCTTTTAAAGTTAGATATTCGTGCAATACAAAAAGATATGAGAGATGAATTTGGTTAAGCTACACTATTTGAACACGGTACGTTGACTGTAACGTTACATTTCAAAAAGTTAAGATTGACATGTATCAAAAAATTACCTATGATATTTAGGTCTGTACTGCGTTTTCTACCAAGTGGTACAAAAATTATAGGTAAAGCAGCTTTGAAGTGAGGTTTGAGTGTTGCTGACGATGACCTTGATAATAGGCTATCATCCAAAGAATCTGCACGTGTGCGTTAACGCAACTCTTGTCGATATTCAAAACGAATAGTCACTAAAAAAATTAATAGCTTGATAAACGGTTCGGGTCATATCCCGCTAGGTGCAACACCAAATCAACAATGGCTTCATGACAGTCACTTAGAGAACATCCGTTCCCAAAAGAGAAGATAACGAGCTGTTAAAAAAGTCGACAAATTTAACAAAACAGATCCGTAAAGAAAAAGAGAGCAAGCGTGAAGTACCTAAGATTGAAAGAAATAAGTAAAGAAGATAAAGTAGGTCGAAAAACAAGTTTGCAAGAAATCACACCTTCTAGCAGATACATTTACATAAGCATAACGGCTTTTCTCCTTGATTATTCTTGTGAGTGCGCAAAAGCAAAGCTAGAATTATTGTTTGTTTCACCGACACAAACAACAATTCAGGGCTCTCAATAGGTATTTTGTAAACCAATTTTATCATTAACATATAATTGTAGTGATAGGCCATTTAGATCGATTGATCGAAAAATCGATATTTCTTAAAGAAAATCGAGTCATTTTAGGTCGATCCATTTTGGAATCGATCGATTTTCGATTTTTTAGCCTTTTCAATTTCTATTTCTTGTTCATAAATCAACAATTGCTTTTCTTTCAAGTACTTGACATTTTTTTTGAGACTTAACAACTCCTTATCTCGTTCTACTCTTCTTTTTTGTTCATTGTTTAGAAATTCCAAAACTCCGTCCATTTCTGTAGTTTTCTCCGATTTTTGTCGCTTTATAGGCACTGTTTTAACAAATAGATTACTATCATTTTTCTTTCTTTTCAAATTATTCGAAAAAATTTTATTCTTAGCTGATAATGGACTATCAGTTATTGATGACGAAGTAGCACTTGTTGATGTATTATTTGGAGTCGATAATCCACTTAATAATGATGAAATACCTGGCTGTGATGAACTTGTAGACGGTTCACTTCAACTGGGCGATGAGCTTGATAATGTGAAGGGAGGATTTACTTTCATAGAGTATCTGAATATATTTATCATTTCGTCAAAATATTCAAATGTTTTATAACTTCTTCTGGATTGTTTATTGTTATCAACGCATTCTTTATATTTTGCAAATAATGCATCACCAAACCTGACAGCATTAACACTGCTAAAAAGCGTTTTACAGTTCATCATAGAAGAACGATACCCGGTCTATCCTTCGTGTGTAAGGCGCGAAAACTTGCGCCAGACAAGTTGAAAACGGCACGGGATAATTTTTGTAGAATAATCCAACTTGGCCTTACACGAACCGGAAGTGGAGCGCCGTCATCACCACTGCATCCTGTCCTCAAGAAAGCTCGTGAATGGCGCCCAGGTGGAGATAATACACCACTCAACGCTCGGACGAACGCTCGGACTGAACGCTACCCAGTGCGTTATCTAGACGATTTCTTCTCCAATCTACAAGATAAGATAATTTTTTTTAACGATAGATTTGGTTAGAGCCTTCAATCAGATTCCAGTCGCTGCAGAGGACATTGACAAAAACAAGCATTTTCACTTCTTTTGGCCTGTTTGAGTTCCTGTACATGACTTTTGGTCTAAGCAATGCAGCTTAGACCTTCCAGCGTTTTATCGACGAAGGCACACGTGACCTGCTGTTCGTTTTCGCTTACATTGATAAACTTCTAGTTGCATCAGCTGACCAATCAGAACATCTGCAACATCTTGAGATTTTGTTCCAACGACTACAAGACTACGGACTGGTCATGAACACTGCCAAGTTAACCTTCGGCGCAGTGACAACAACGTCGCAAACCGCTTGTCTCGGATTGAGACTATCTCAACCTGTCACGACCGAGGAAAATGCCAACGCTCAAGCAAACGACCTGGAACTTTATCAGCTACTGCAACGACCACAAACATCACTGATATTCGAGCGAATTTAAACTGGAGATCATGGACCAGTGCTTTACTGCAATACATCATCGGATACAGAACGAAGTTCTATATCACTGCGTCGGAAGACCTTCGAGACCCTGCACTCACTGGCTCATCTTGGTAAGAGAGTATCCGTTAAAGTCGTCGCAAAATGGTATGTCTGGCCTGCAATAGTTAATGATTACCGGGAGTGGGCGAAATATTATCTTCAATGTTAATGAAACAAGATTTAACGACACGTTACATCACCAATCACGCGCTTCAAACTTTCAGTGGCAAGATTCGAGCACATTTACATTGATCTGGTTACTTTACCAATGTCAAAAAACCACAATATCTGTCTCACCATGATTAACCCTTTCACATGTTTCCCTGAAGCTGTAGCGCTCAAGAATAGTAACATCGAGACCAAGGCAAGAGCTTTATTCAGTCCCTGGATTGCAAGCTATGGAGTACCACGCAGAACCACCACAGACCAGGGTGGTCAGTTTGACTCTGCACTGTTCACAGCACTCTCTAACTTCTTCGGCATCCAGCACTTGAGAACAACACCGTACCATCCTTAGTCAAATGAACTTGTCGAGAGACTTCACCAACATCACTGCTGTACCATAATAAGAGTTGGTATAATGCTCTGCCAGCAGTTCTTATGGGTCTTCGCGCTGCTTGGAAGGAAGATATGGCTACGACACCTGCTGAATTCATCTACAGTAAACCTCTTCATCGACCCGGCGAATTTCTGAGACGACAAGGTGGAGCAGTCCTTCTCTTCACCATACGAGGGTCCATACCGAGTCATCTCACGCCACGACACATACTTTTTCATTAACTACAAGGGTGCACCGACAGCGATCTCATTAGATCGACTGAAACCTGTCTACACCACTACAGTCGATGACCAAGGACCATTCTTCCCACAACCGTCAACCAGCAGGACGTAGATTTTTTTTAACATATCAAAAAAAAATATTTTTGTATATTTTGTAAACCCTTTTTTATTTATTCTTTTTATTCTGTAAAATATTGTTTTCTCAAGAAAGGAAGTATGTCTGACAGGGAGTACTGTGTTGGCTCTGCGTTCACACTTGTGTTTTCATATATTGATTTTCACAATCAGGTGTGATCAATACTGATCGACATTTGTCGTCAGGTTGATCACCCCACTAATTAGAACATGAATTACGCCCCAATACGTACTGATAGCCAGTTCTTTTTTTTCTGGTAATTACTAATTCTCGTTTCATTGGGAGGGAGTAAAGCTCCCTTAAGTAGCCTTGTATCGCTGAGCCCAGTAGCACGAAAACTACTTCTATTCATATTTAACATACTTGCTGTCCAATAATTTATTGAATAAAATAATTAGTAGTCAATTATACTGCATTCTCGGTCCATCATTTTCGAAGTAATTAATAGTATAATTAAAGTAACACTGAAATTTAACGTTTTTTAAATTTTTCTTGCTGTTAAAATTTTTATCGAGAAAGCAACTGTTAGACTTAAATGCTGAAAAAGTTCTAAATAGAGGAATGTCGGTCAATGACATACATCGATGAATACATTACCTTCAGAAGTCGAGTTTTCAAAATTTTCATTAAATGTTGGTGACAGTACTTTGAATGATAATGACGATAATTTAACTTTACCAAATCGATGTAATATTTCTAAAAACAATCAAATGATGGAAAATATCTTTGAAAAGTTAATTATTAAAAAAAAAATTGATAAATTATTTAAATATGCAATACTTTCAGCAAGAAATGTAGATGTTAACAGAATCAAAAATGAAACCGTCCAATTATAATCGGACACTAGTCTACAAAATTTAACTTTTTTTGTATACTTCAAAATAAATTTATATACATATGTATATATGTTAATCTACCTTCCTTAAACGTAAAACTGTTAGCAGAAATATTCTTTCAGTCGGAATTTCTTCCTACTGTCGAATATTTTTTTTCATTACCTTACGCGGTGCCCACAATTTATAATTTAATCGTTCGGTTCGAAAGACAATTATCTCGTTTCAAATGTATATAGAATGTCGAGTAGAAAGTGTAAACAAGGTTTGATCTTTTTTGTTTTGTTTATGGACAGTCTATATTGTCAAAAAAGAAAAAACCTATTATAGATTCGATAAAAAGTGCATATCTCCATTATTTTGGATTCTCTTTTACAAATCAAGACAAATAGTAAGTGCCTTATGTGTTTTGCGGAAGCTGTAGAATTTTCTTGCTCTAGCGGTCATCAGGAGAAAATGTACGCGTTTCATTCGGTATACCAATGCTATGAAGAGAACCTAGTGATCATGAAAATGATTGTTACTTTTGTGTTACGAGGACCATGAGATATAATACCAAAAATAAGGAAAGTGTTATACATGCGGAGTTCAGTCTGTTACTAAGCTAATTTTACGTTTGGGAGATCTACCATATCCTGCTTGCCTTGGTAATTCGAGTGCAAATATACTTGATGACGTTGGAAGTGATGATGAATTCAAATCGATTTCTAGTAATTCTGACGAGTTCTCACTTCAAGGAAACACTTCTTATTTAATCAACCAAGCCGAATTGAATGACATAAGCAATTTACAATTATCAAAATCTAAAGTCTAGCTCCTTGGTTCCCGCTTACAACAATAGACTTTATTAACACCTGAAACAAAAGTTACGTTTTCAGAAACATAAGTAAAGTTGACTCATATTTAATCCAAAAAAGAAGGAAAATATTAATGCTTTATTGATATTTCGAGACATTTTAAAGCAATAAATCAAAACTAGGATAAACAGAGTGGCGCTCATTTACGAACTCTTGGAAATATAGTCTAAAAGCTGTTTTATTACACAACGAAAATAAGAAACCATCCATACCAATAGAACACGAGGTGAATTGTGAAGAGAGCTACGGAACAATACGTATTTAATTGAATTTAATAAAGTACCAAGAATACCAATGGGAAGTGTGTGGCAATTTCAAGATCATCTGTATGTTATTGGGCTTGCAGGGTGGTTATACAAAATACTCTTGTTTCCTTCGTTCATTGGACAGTAGGCCAAAATAACATCATTACGTACAAAAAGAATAGCCTATTCAGAGTGAATATACAGGGTGTGTCTAGACATATTTAGTTGCAGGAAACCACATTTTTATAAAAGTGATATATAGCTTTTGCTCAAAGGAAAAATTAGATGACAATGAGAGATAGACTAATGAGCGAAAGCACTTTTCTCACGTCAGGAAAGAAAAGAGGAATGAAGTGACGGCGGTAAAACAGGCATTATAGTAAGACGGCTACATTATCGATATAAGATAAAAAGGGAAGAAATCACAAAACTAATAGATAGCGTTAGAATCGATGAATAATATGGATTCTGAAAATACAGTAGTGTAGCAATAGATAATACTTGGACAAATACTCAATAAAAGATAATGATATGGCTCTTAACAGTAATTGATAACACAAAATACCATAATATGTGAATGATAAGTAGTTTGTATGTCTGATAGACGGAGTGATGAACTGAATGAAAATTGTCATAAATTGCTCCCAAAAAATTCAAATATTGTATTATTTGTATGACTGCTAACAAGACTATCTCTAAATATGATCTGTACAGAATAATTCCGTTAGACAATATAAAAGAAGTAATGAACTAGTTTACCATATATATATGTGGATAACACAATTAATTAATGTTTGTATCGACTACTCCCGGAGATTTTGAACTCTTTTTATTCTGTATATCTGGTGGAAAAACTATACGCCTATTTTATTCTTATTCAGTTAGTATATTCGATAGAAAAATTGAATTGTGATTAGATTTTTTTGCAATTGTGTAATTTAAAACTATTGCAGAACAATCGAATAATTTTTGAGACGATAATTAACGAATGAAGCCTTACATCCGTTTTCTATTCCAGAGAATTCTGACTGCAAAATTCGCCTTCTGAATAGTGCTATTGTACATCACAATAGATATATAGACTGCTAATTAAGTTTAACAAAAGATTATCCTGAATCGAGGTACAGTAATAATTGACCTTTACCGGCCTGTATAGTAAATTTGAAAATGGCTATTGGCTCGAACTACATAAGCCTAAAATTTTCACATTGAACACACTTATAATGCAGTCAGATATCAGCGAAAAAATAATTAACCTGCAAGCTACATAAATGAATAAATAGAAAATAAATGAAAGAAACGAGCCAACGATTGGTCCACCATAATTGGAACTCGCCTTTATCAGAAAGTCTGATATGGATACTTGATTGGAATACAATAAAGTCTACAGAATAAAATTGAATATTCGTTAAAAAAAGAAAAAATAGGTTTGATACCAATTTTGATAACGAGTTCGAATTTCATCGATTTTAAAGGATGCAGTGAGAAATAGAAGTAAGGAATGTAACGAGGCAAGCTGCATCAATAGATAAAAAGTTAGTTAAAACACTATGACAATCAGCTGCTCTCTTGTAGTTTAAGTGTTACTTCATTTGTTAGAATAATAGCTAAATGATCTTTAAATTTTATTCAGTTTAAATAAAGGGGTAAGAAAAGTAACGTAACAAGCTTCATTGGTAGATAAAGAGTTCTTGAAAAAACGAATAACTGTTGATTAATCCCTCTTTATTTTAACGCTATTTCATTCGTTCAAATAGTAGTAACATTTAGTATATTTGATAGCACTACTAAATTGTAATCGAGTTTCTCTGCAATTATATTATCTAAAACTCTTTCAATACAATTTATCAGTTGTTAAATTGATAATTAACAATCTATTTTTTATATTCATTTCAACGCGAGTTGGAATGTGTTGAGCACTCTAGGAGAAAGAGAGTCAAGGCTAAGATAGGTCTCGAGGACTAATCCAGTGATGTTCGTTTGATCCTCCCCTAGACTGAGAATGGTTTCGAAGCGATTTCGAGCGACGCAGCCGAGTGATAGGTCTAGGATTCCAGCCTTGTCCAGATGTATAGTCGAACCAAGAAAAGAGTGGTCTCGATTTGGTGTCTAATCTCACGCCTTCTAATAAAATCTTATGGGGACGTGACATAAGACACCAAATCGAGACTACTCTTTTCTTGATTCGACTATAGTGTTGTCACTTGTTGGCCCTCGCAGGTGATGTTGAATATTTGAGGTTAAAATGAGAAGAGCCATGAATTCTAATGAGTCAGTGCAATTTACTCGGTGACTGGTGACTGTGTTAGACGGAGATTACACGTTCTGAGGGTTTTGTTGGAAGGATCTCTCAGGACATTAGTTGTACAGATGGGCTTATTTTCGTTAGAACTCAGCGCTGTAGGAAGAACGCAGGCTAGGCTTCTTCCTAATGGTGGCCGGTCGGTTAGTTTTGCTTGTGATGCTATGGAGTACCTGGTGCTGTTCGCAGACATGATGAGAAACTCCTCCTCTAAAAAGATAGTGAGGGCTGATGTCCCAGTTGCCTATAGTTGGGGTATTCTGTAGGCTCGAAGGTGATAACTCTTCCACAATTGTTCATCCAGGAGCGGTATCCTCATAATGGTGGCAACGTAGGTTACTACGCGGACGGTGAAGACTCTAGTGATTTTAGAGAGCACTTGTAGGTCTGTGTAGTCCAAAGGTTGAAGATAGTTTGTTGCATTAACGAGTTATGCCGTTCGATGACACGATAGGAGTGGAGGCCAAGAAGAATGTAGTTGTGCTCCTTTTTGACCATGAGTCTCCAATGATCTTTTTGTTTAGATAGGGTGGCATCAAGTGCAGTTAGGTCGTTTATTCTTTTATTAGTGTCTGAGGAATCGGAGATCGTAGCGTCTATTTCAGGCCTAATAGTATGCGTAGCACTGTTCAACTGGTGAACGATTCACGCCTAGTCTTGGTAGAGGCGATTCATCTGCTTGGTGAAGTGTTGTAGTAGTTATAGTAGTAGTTGTTGTAGTCTAGGGTGCCAAAAATCTACTTTAAGCAAGTCCCAATGATTCTAAACCGTGGAGAACAGCGGTCCCTGAAGTTGGAGAACTCGCTGAGAAGTGTCTGGTCGATGAGCTGGTGCATGAGGTCTCTTGAAGAGTGTGCGTGCAGAAGGCGGGTGTAAACAACTGGCGGCAAGTTTTAATGAAGTTCCGATAAGTGTAAATGTTCTGTTGATAGCTGTTGAGAAAGGCTCCAATGTCGGTATTGGTGACTATGCCTCAGTATTCTCAAATAAGCTAAATGTGGGAAATCTCCTCCTAGTAAGGACTAGAGTGTTGTCAAAAAGGATGACTCTACAAAAGGCTCAGTAGCCAAGACAATAAAATGTGCGAGAAGAAAGAGTGAGATAAGTAGGACCTGCATATCTGAAAATGGAATCTTGACATCAGTACAGGAGTGGGGAGTGAAGGTGAAAGGACTGGGAAGTTGTCTGTAGGAAGGTTAACACATGATGCGATTAATAAAACGTCGTAATCACTATGAACTTATGTATTAATTTGCTTTTTTTTTTAGATTCAAGATTTCCAACAGTGGTACAAGTATCATAGCTCTCATGTTAGTACATAAGAGGACAGAGGAATATTTGATCAAACTCTGGCTGCTTTTCCGGGCTAATGGCCACATGCATCTGGTACTCGGACTCAAAGAAACGTGACCCACCCGCTGGTTCAGCCACAACAGCGGAGATAGTTAGACTGAACTGCATCAAAAAGTTCTTATTATCGCTGTGATAGAGACGGAGAACTTCGATTCCTGAAGACAAATGCGCTCGCTCCCTTCGAAGGGACTGGACGGAAGCCCAGTAGGATGTCAGTTTCCAGTAGCCATCTTCTTTCGCGTCGATAGCGATTCCGATGGTTCCCAGAATCTCGATCCTTCTGGGTTTTCCAGGCAGGTGACGACTGCTTGTCGAACTGATTATGTGGCCGGTCCATTCTAAATACACCTTTCTACACCGGAATAAATTGCCAGAAGCGATAAATCTTAGGGCGCGTAGTAATGATCTTTAGTATCAATGTGGGTAACATCTAAAGAAGGGTTTACTACTTCCTTAGCCTTCCCCTCAAATAGGAGGTATTGATAGTAAGAGGGAGGAGAAAAAAAAAAGGAAAAGAACATTTTTCATAGAATTTGGGGAGGAACAAAAAGTAAGGCAGACAGCTTACATGTCAAAATGATCCATTTGTATTTCATGCAAGTTTATGGATATAAATGTAAATGTCAGTATTACAGTTTAAGGTCCCACGAAATGAACGTAGTTTACATAGTACTTTATCAGTTGGCGCAGAAGCTGGTTTTCGTGGTGATTGAGTCGCCGATAGCAGATTCCCTCGGAAACTTTGCACAGCAGCCTATTGGTTTGCGCCCTTGTAGCCTTAAATCCCAGGGCGAAGCCGAAAGGAGTAGAAGGAAGAGTGGAAGGAACCCGAACGTAGTGAGAGACTCCTCCAGTTGTGTTGATACATGGTGCATCCAAATGTGTCTCCTCAATGATGCCTAAAGTCTCGCCTTACCCGGTAGCAGGGTCTCGAGGAGCGCTATCACTCGATCTCGACTGAATGCACTAAGTCGGGCTCCAAAGCCTCTAATTGACGATCTCTGGGTCGGATTGCCTTCCGTCGCATGGAGGTCCAAGGTGACACCGTTTTTCTTTCGATGATAAAAGAATACTGTATATGTTCAAAACCTTAAAGCAAAAAATAAAGAGCTATGAGAGACAAAGAGAGACAGGAGAGAATGGTAGCTACAGGTAAAGGTAGTAACGGTGCCTAGGATGTCAATTAATATTATGATCATGAAATACTTTATGTCGGTGGCGTTGGATAAGAAGCGATGACACAATCACAGTCTCCGTCAATAACGTTAGAGTAGTGATATAGAATACAAACGCGTATATATGTATAGAGAGAAAAGAGAGATAAGCGGGGAGACAAGATATAAAAAAGTAGTTGATACAGTTTGTTTAATTGAACTAATTTTGGATTGTTGACTTATTTATTCTATTAATAGTGAAAATTGTTAAAAATTCATCAATTCTCAATCTAGACTGACAGCTGATAGGAATTTCGGCGGTCATCTTGGCACCAGGTCAATAACCAATCGAACAAATAATCAATAATTCTCATTCTAGTCGCTTATTTGACTTAATTTCAATGGCCATTTTGGCTACCGAAGTTCCTGTCGCCATTCTATTTCTGTTCTCATTCACGTGTACACGCTATTCGATTCATTCTCTCAAAATTCAATTAATTCTGAGTCAATCTTTAGTCATTGTGTAATTCTGAACCTACAGAAATATTCAGTACTTCATTCGATAACTACATCAAGTGTTATTTCAGACATTCATACATATTTTACCTGAAATATATTAAATTCATTTGTATTGCTAGTTCGGCTAACGCCACGTGCACAATCACCATCTAACTTGACTTGTGAAGCGTGTTGAGCTCGTGTGAGAGGTCAATAATACTAAACACACCAAGTCAAGTTACGTAACAGACATACATACAACTTTCAGTGACATTCACCAAGACATTTGTAATTCAGTGTACCTGTTGATAGTGGTGAATAAACTTGTTATATTTTTTTGTTAATAAAATCTGTCTATCCAATTTGCTCTGACCCGGCACAATCATCCCTATCCTTAAACGGTTAGGTTCATCTCATTTTTGAGAATTCATAACAGTAATAATAACGTAATAGTAATGTTAGAGCAATAAAGTGATAATAGTAATAAAGGAATAATAATATTGATGGTAACAATAGCCATATTACTGCTATGTTTCTACGTCCACATGACGTGTGAGTATCTCGCCTTATTAGGCATAACTCTGGGAATATTATATAGTGGTTCCACTTTCTAGAGATGGCGTTACTTAAGGCTTAATATTCTCGCGCCTTAAGGAGACCCGAGGATACACGCATCTAGCCCAAGGCCTGAACATGCCACTTCGAGTCCAACCTCAATTGACTAAGAGTATCTGATTCCTACATATCGTTATTCGACTTTGCAGCTCCAGGTGCGGGCATGCATTTTAGTCTCCCGTAGTACCAGTCTTATCCACTTTGGTCAGCGGCCCCTACTATTTGATGGTGTAAGGGGGCGCGACTTTATTCTCAACAGCTAAAAGGAACAGAAGCTTAATGGTTTGATTTAGCCGAAAGAGTATAAAGAATTATTTATGTACCTAAAAGATAGAAAAAAATAGAACAAATCAAAATAAGATAAACTGGAAAATAAGAGTTAAATTGGGAGATTGAAGTAATAAACTCTATTTGTATGATTTAAAAACGACAGGTGGTTTGCTAAGGTTGCAGGTCTGTGATCTGTGGCTAGGTGCTCCAACAACACCCATGTGTGGATCAAGTAATGTTCACGACTTCTGTGGTGTGTTGTTTATTGTCACTGTTTGAGTTAGTCGCATGTTTTTTTGTAGTAGGAAAGTTTGTCGATTTGTTGTCGCTATACTTCTTGCTTCTCTTGTCTTCTTCCTCATTTCGTCCCTGATACGGCCAATTTCCTCGACCAGTTAATCTTCCGCACACGTTTCGACGAATTGCTCGAGGGCCCTGCAAGTATCCTTGATTTTGACGAGTTTCTGTGCTATTTCAGTCTATGATTGTCTCACGTCAACGTTCGTTTCCGAACGTATGACCGTCATAAGATTTTTGCTTTGTTCTCTGTAGGCCGGACAATGCAGCAAAAAAGGGTTTTCTGTGTCATTCTCCCCAGTTCCACAGTTAGGGCGTGTTGAAATGTTTTCGATGTGGAATTGTGTACGGTGTGCACGAAATATTCAATGTTTTGAGAATATTAGAGTCATGAGGTTATTTAGTTGAATTCAGGCATTGTCGAGCCTGTTTGCTATATGTCATTGGTGTCGATGAACCCTCTGACGTGTTATTGTTAAGGGAAATTGCAACATTGTTGTATGTTACCGCTTTATCGGTACTAAGTGTATATCGCGCATTAAGATCGCTAATCGCTATGCGTATAGGTGGTACACCTACTGCCACGCAGTTTCTATACCTTTGAGTGGATGCCCGCGCACGCGCAACCGCTCCCAGGACGCCCCTATGCGCACCCGTCAATCTTTTTCGTTGCATAAATCACTCTATACCGGTGATGCACAGGCATTCACCAGAAGTAAGCACCTCCTAAATACTGTCAGGAATGTGTGATAGTTAAGACTCTAACATATTCGCGGGAGGCGTCTCAACTGGTGAAACAATTTCTCTGCTTGCGCCCGTCTTTTGTGAATGTGGGACGATATGTTTAGGTCTCTACCGAACCATATACCCAGGTATCTAACTACCTCTCGAAACTTTATTTTATTGCCTTCTATCATTACTTTCGGTGGTTTCTTATCATGCAAGTCTTTTTTCTTTTTGAGGTGTGGTTTCTAATACCAATGGTTAGGATTGTTCTCGTTTCTATAGTTTCGTACGCCCCTATGTTTAACTTCACGATTCACGAAGTTTGCTTTCGGCTTAGTTTTCGATAATTCGAGCTCGGCATTCTTGCACCGAGTGATTATCGTGTCAACGACTGCATGCCCTCTGGCCTCTAAGTCTTCTCTGGAGTTTCCATTTATAATTACGATTAGGTCTTCTGCATATGCTGCATAACGCTTGCCATGCCCCGATTGATCAAGCGTTTTAAGAAGGTCATCAAACATGATATTCTAGTGAAGTAGGCTGAGCACGGATTCCTGGGGGCACCTGCGCGTAGCTGCTTTTATAGCTGAGCCAGATCCCCAAGATAGGCTAACTGTTCGAATTGTAAAGTAGTTTTGCATAACTTTGTAGATGTTTTGGGGCAATTTCGTGATTTTATACCTGCTAGGACAAAGGGCCACCATACGTTTTCGAATGCGCCTGAAATACCGAAAAGCAGTGAAACCACGTTATGTTTTGTGAATTCTCGCACTGCTCTCAGAACTGTTAATATTGCGTCAACTGTAGCCCGTCTTTCCATAAATCCGTATTGACGGTCTGAAATATTTTCTTGTTTAAGGACGCTTGATAAAAAATGAATGTTAATAAGCTTTTCGAAGATTTTACCTAGAACTGATAGGAGACATATGGGTCGATATGATTTCGGGTCTGCTGCATCCTTGTCTCTGTACGAGCATACGAATTGTACCCTCCTTTTCAACCCAAGAAAAGACGCCAGGAGATAAGCATTCATCAAACAATGTTAAGAATTTTTCTGGAAGGTACGCAATTGCACGTTTGACAACGTCTACTTGTAATAGGTCTAGACCTGGGCATTTCCGTTCTTAAGTGTTCTGACAACTTGATTAAGTTGTTCTTTTTCAAATAGTTCTGCACGTTCTGTATTTGGTGCGTTGAGACCGTTTGTTCTGCTCTTTTCATCCGAATCCCTCTCGGGTGTCGGTCTACCACGTGGACTGCCAGCAATCGCTTAGCTGTCTCTTTGAATTCACGGGTTCCACCACCTTCTTCATTACGGAGAGCTTTCATGACCTTTCGGGTACTCATTTTATCTGCCACGAGTTTATGTACTACACTTCATTTTTTTTCGTTTCCGTGTGTCGTTTGAATTTTTTTCAGCTCTCTATCTTTGTCTATTTCATTGCCCGTGAGTAATCTCTCACCTGCTGGCGGTAACAAATTTTCGCTGCTGTTATTTGGTTTGCGTCTGCATTGGATTTCCTAGTGCACTAGTATCTATGTCGCTGTCTGTATACTTTACGTTCAAGTTGTAATTGATGTCTATTCCACCAGGGATTCACTTTGCTTGGTGCCTTTCAGCGTGGCATAGATCGGGTCACCCTCGCGCAAAACTGTCGGTATATGCATCAATGCTCGTCGGGGAGTCCAGTGGTTGATCGTCGGACAGTGTGCTTCCCAGCTCGGGTATCAACTAATCAAAGTTTCCTAATCGGCTACTTTGATATAGAACTGTCGGGTCACCTACGAGTCAGTTGCGCCCTGTACTTCGTTTCGACCAAATTTGATCCCGATGGCGTAATGATTAGATTTCTGAACCCACTCAGGTTCGGCCGATAATTTATTTAGGTACTGTGACAGCCTTTTGGTTGCCGCAGTGACGTCAATGGATGTTTTACCTCGTGAGGAGCTGTATGTGTAACCTGTTTCGATATTGTTGAGAACTTTCAAACCGAATCCAGAGAAGAAGTAAGCAAGGTTTCCGTCTTTAGTGTTGAAGTGTGGTGACCACGAAGAATATCAGGAGTTCGCATCCATGTAAATAAGAACGTGTTTGCCTATGAGAGTTGTTAAGACCTTTTTAAGATGATTAATGAGAACTTCTGTTGGATATTTGTATTGGAAGTAATGTGAGATAGCAGAAAATAGATAACCAAGCCCTCTAATAAGAGCACATGTGCAGAGCACGTTGCTGAGTTCGTCGATATAGAGCATCGTGAGATTAGGGTTAACTACGACAATGGCTGGTCCTGGTTTTTCCCGTTTACGGGTTTTTGTGGCGACGAAGGCTTGGTCGGATCCTTTGACTGCGTAGCCTCGTGAGTTAGCATTCGTGGGGTAGGGCTTCTGCACTAATAGTACGTCTAGATACTCTTCTTTCGCTAGTGCATACGGTTTCATTATTGAATTGATGTTGAGGTGAGGGTTCAATTGAAGAATACAAAGCTCACCAGTAGTATAAAGCACCTTTGGACGACCCCACTCCTATCCCCACCACAAAGTGGAGATGAATTTGTGTCCGTCAAAGCCGTGCCGCGGGCGGTGGGGGTAGTCGCGTAGCGCGGAGAGGGCGTATAGATTTACATGTGTAAAAATAATTATGTTAATAATTTTTCGGTATAATTAGAATTTTTATTGTAATTGGATCTATTTCTAATTATAAGTAGTACTATAAGTACTTAAATTACATGAAATAATTTTAATATTTATGTATTATTGAAGCATGCGCATAACAGGAGCCTCATATTTGCAATTGAAAGCGTGAGATGCATTAAAGAGCATTGACGTGCCATCTAACGTTAAAAAATATAACACGTGACTCAACGGGTACGCTGGCCGTGCCTGTGTGCAGTCCGTTGTTCGGGCGCAAGTAGTGAGGGTACCGTGTGGTTGGGCCTGATGCCGCCGCTGTGAGCTGTCAGAGTGCAGCTTTTAGCGTTCAGACCCGCCAGACGAGGACTTATGAACGAGTGGCGTGTTATTGCCGCTCCGTCCGAGAGGCTTCCACGGTCCGATAAAGAGTTTTTTTCAGCCAATGAGCGGCGTCTGTACGAGCTGCGCACAAACGCTTTTGCATATTTACATCGGTTGTACGCAGACTATTGACTATTGACAAGCACGTGTCTTGAGAGGTTGATTTTATTTTTATGATAAACAGAGATGTTCATTTAATTATTTATTTTATCATTGCATATACTTTTACATTTTTCTAAGTGTATTATATTACATATTCTTATCTCTACATAAACGTGATTATTGTTACATATATTTTTATAAGTGTGAAAAATTTCTTACTTACATTAGTTTTACATTATCTTAGTACTCTAAAGCTATAATATTTTTTATGTAACAACTGATAATTAATTGTATAACCGAAAGGAAGTGTTGAAAAGTTGTCTTTTTTACGGCGTTTCTTATTTTGTATTCGAGTTGTTTTTGTCTTAAGGCATGTAACGACTTGATCAAATGACGTTCTTTTAATAGCATCAAAAAAAATGACGACGGGCTCCGTACGTTCACTAGTAATTAGTGATTGTATTGTTTTATAATTTATAAAATTACTATTTGTATAATTTAATACCACATTTTCAACTTTACATACCTCAACAGTTGAACCATCAGGTTTCTGTACGAGATATGCATAAAATTTTGGACCACCAGAAATAAAAGATTTTATATAACTACCGACACCATAACATTCTAGCTCATCGGTTAAATCCCCAAGATAGTATCCAATTTCTAGATCAATGCTGTTTTCATTAGATGGATATATGGCGAATCGATATCAGAATAAAGTGCACGATCGCCTAATTTTTCTAAATAAGAATATAATTTTAAGCAAGCTTAGGCTGTTGTATAAGCTGCTATGACAACATTTGTCGTAGGGTGCGATTGGAGGGATTCTTCTTTTTGTACATGCGAAACATATAAAACAGAGTTATTGACACAATGTAAATCTGTAATATTAATTCCAGGATTTGTTAATAATTCCATAAGTTTCGCACGATCGGTAACAATCACCGTTTGTGTAAGATTTTTGCGTTGGCCAAATTTACCCCATAGAGAATTCAAAAATAATTTTGCGATTGATCTTAAACCAGGATTATACATTATTTTATCAGCCTCTAATTTGATACCCTCAGCTTTCTCATAACTTTCTATGGATAGTTTTTGTCCAGTAGAATTATTTTCGCATGACTTTGACCCACCGCTTGCCTCTTGCTTTATTTTAAAAAAAGTATCAATGTCATCCGTGAAAAGACCACGTACACCTGTATCCCTGTTAGATTAAATCATCCTGTACTGCCTTATTTCCATCACTTTTTAAACTCGATAACCGTTTTCTATAGCTTTACGTATTTCGTCAACGACCCAGGTACTATGTAATATACGTTCAGCAATATCGTTATGATAACAATTACTCTGATTACTCGTTTCGGCACAGGTCCTACATAATACAAACAGAAGTTTACCGTGGAATCTTGATGGTAAAACAGGATATAAAAGATCACGAGGCGGTCAAATCGAACATTTTACAAGACCCTCAACAGCCGAAAAATAATTTTCATTCGGTAGTAATTCATTACATGCAGAACCGATGTAAATTGTCGGATGACCAACGAGAAATTTTTCTGTTTTACAAACGTATGGATAAAGTGAGCACACATCAACATATTTTATTTTTCATGTACATCACGTAATGTAACTAAGTTTTTAGTGCCAAAAAAAGCATCAAAGTTTGAGAGGCGTGTTTCGTAGCAAAGAATGTACATTAATTGATATGTCTAAACTGGGATTATTCTTCAAAAATTGTCTGTAACGGCACTCCCACTTTTCTATCAATGTATAACTCAATGAGCGTATTCTATCTGAAGTAGCGCGTCTTAATTCTAAGCGCTGATCAAAAATTTCACCGTGTCGGAGTTTTTTATCACTATTTACACGGAAACACGGAGGGCAACCATGCCAATAACAACCGTGAAATTGAAATACAATTTTTTCTTGAGTTTCTGGATTATGATAATAACCGTCTACTAAAGTACCACACAGTAAGCGGATTTCTTTGCGACGAGCGACATGAGCTATCATATGACTGCATTTCCGTTCCTAAAAAATTAAACATGAAATAGCTACGATTGATCAGAGGACAATCGATACGCACCCGGGGGCGGTAAAATGCCTATTGTATCAGCTTTCGAAAATTTCTTTCTAAAAATTTTTGAACATGTTGATGCTAATGTGCAGCATTCAGTGAAAGGACATACGTCACCTCATTAAAGTATTGTATCTATCAAATTTATGCACGCCCGTTTTAAAACAGTAACATCAGCTCCACAGTAATGGAGAAATTCTTTCTGAAAATGAATAATCGAATTGGCCTGTTTCTTTTCATTATACAATGATGTAAAAGACTCGCGTTCTTTTGCATGCATTGTATCAGGGGTATAATATTTCATAGCAGGAAGGGGCAATAACAATATCTATATGCATAACAATATTTTTATTACCGTTTAAAATAAGGTTGAAGATACGTGTTTTCTCAATTTTCTATTAAAAAACGAAGAATAAATTGAGCGTCAAAACTACGGGCATTATACGCAATGCAATTCATTTTTTAAAATAATTTATATCGACTAAATGCCAGATCGACAAGGCTACCTATAGGATTTTCATGAAATATATAATCGCGCTTACCACAGAAAGAGCAGCTTTGGGATAAGTCATTATTGTTTACACAATGTACGCATACCGTTCGAACAACGCAAAGATTGGGAACGTGCAATTTTGTTGTCTCATTGCCTTTTATAAGCTGGCGCTGCTGTGTTTCAAAACCATAGAATAAAAAGACTGCTTTTAATGGCTCGGATGTTCCGAGAACTCTCATATAGCATTGATGATTCAACGGGCGATTATAATTACAAATGCGACAATAAGTTCTATCACAAGCATGATGTTTTCCTTTATCGGTAGTATATATTTTCAATTGAGAACATTTTTTACAAATTTGTATTAGATTAAAAATAGCTTAAACTTTATCAGTACTAGTAAGAGTCGCAGAGCCCTTGAGTAAATGTTTGTCATAGCAGCTATCATTTGGAAAATATCTATCACATTCATGACACATGCGCGATTTTTCAGGCGTGCAGCCAGGTGAGCTGCCGCACGGAGAACATTCCGAATGACAACGATGCAATGCTGGAGGGGTAGAATAACTTTTCTTACAGGCTGAAAAAAAAGAACGTGCGCCTATTGCAGCATTAAGATTTAATATTGCTTCATAATGATGCGTTTGATGATAATATAAAATAAATAAAGTTCTAATAATAGCACCGTGACTTTCTTTAACAACGCCCCGACTATCAAATAAAGGTGGTTTCCCCTTTTCTAATGTATAAAATTCATAAACATCTATAGCTATACCTTTACGAGCGAAACATTACTAAAAAGCATTCATTTCATCAAACCCATAGCCATTACGAGGCATTTTAACACCAGCTTTGCTAACCAACTCTAAGGCTGCAGCGCGCTGTGAGTTACATTTTCTATTGCACATTGTTTCCCATCGTTTTTGTAACATACTAGTACGTTTAAAAATATCTTCAAATGTTAACTTTCTATTACCACACCCATTGACGCCCTGTACAATTGAAACCGTTAATACAATATTATCGTCACTATTCAAACCCCCAGCACTCTGAGCAATTTTACATAGTAAGTCCCATAAGTCGCGACTCGTGCACTGTCTAAAATGAGGACGAATTGGACCTGCTGTCAATCTTTTATAATTAATAGTAAAGCCAATCCTATCACGATCTGTACATGATTGCGTAATATATATTGTAATGTCCGTTAGAGCACCCTCGAACCATTCTGAATGATTTTGATTATTTAGTGGATCTGTTATTTTTATTAGACATACTTTACTTATGACTTGAAATTTTTTTTAATTTTTCACACGTTCTCTATCGATAATAAAACGACGACCTGGTGGGTAGACGTCAGCAGAACTTTCTGATGATATAGTTGGCAATGCGTTGTTTTGTTCGATTGACTTCTGGAGTTTTTTCGCTGCTGCTCTGGATACAGCTCCGCCGTAATGGATATCTATAATTTGATAGTTTGAGACAGCATTATTCCTCACGCGGGCCCCAATCGTAATCATAACCTACACGAATTCAATAATTATACTCGTTATAGGCTGAGGTTGCTCAGTGTCATCGTCGTCTGATAAAACAGGAATTCCATCGTCGCTTCCTTCATAAATATCTGCCGGAGATAGCGGCTCAGGGGCTGGGCGTAATGCTTCTGAAGGCATGTCATCATCTGGCTCTTCTTCAGTGTCAAGTCTGTAAGAGATGCTGATGTCACAGCTGCATTGTGAATAAAAACACGAGATTGTAGAATTACTGTCACCGGCAGTACACCAAGGTCCATGATACTCAGTAATAATTTGTTCCCCATAATCGACATTAAACCACCACCCTCTCTCGAGGTTCAAAGGTACATATTCTGGTTTAATAATCTGTGGTGGTGCGCTATGATCTTGGATCTAATTAGCCATTACACCATCATAAGTAACACCAGATGATGTTGACGGCTGTGGACACTTGATGTCATCAATATCATTTACTGTACTAGTGATACCAGTCGAAGTAGATGGTTGTGGGTTCTTAAATTTTTCAGCAGTACTGAGTTCAATAACTTTGTCTTCAATTTAAGACTCTTCACCTCCTTCAGGCAAAATGCTTTGTCTAACTTTCGACACCGTAGCTTCTCCACCGCTGTTTTCATCATCCTTGGAATCAGAAGTTAGTAAAATCTATTTACATCGCCTTTCTATAATAATAATGGTATTAACAGATCCTCTAGACATATTATATGCAATGGCATTTCAAATAATTATAAATAACCTACCATAATAGTTGAGGAACGGTAAAACACAGGTAGCATTACCTTTATCACTGCTAGTCGAAGGATGTGCTACTGCACGCATGATACTAAAATTTGATGTAAGTAAACCACGATCGTGTGCTCGAGCTAATAAGCGGCATGACACAAGTAATATAATACGTCTTGATAAACGTAAAAGACATAGTCGGGATAAATTGCCTCACCTTTCAAGGCACGATTCAGGGTGAAAACGAGAAATCGATGGTAATAGATCACGTAAATATCAAACAAGACTTAATAATCCTACCAAAAGAGGGGCCTCTTTTGTATTAGCCATTACAATTGATACTAAATGCTTTGTCAAGTAATCACAAGACCGAGAACAATCTCACTTTGATACTTTTCAGATACTGACTGTTCAAAAATGAGGCATGAAAATACAGTCGTTGTTTACGTTACATTTATAAACGATTCTCTTAAGAATAAAAATATTATATAGTCTTCAAAAATTCTCACACATACGGAAATATTATATATCCTGCACAAGCACGACTCTATAAATAAAACAGAGATCTCATAAACAGATCTCCAAAAGGTCTTGCGATCGCAAAAATCATATTCAAAGCTTTGGATCATTTGCTGAGAATACCTTGACTTAACATAAAAAATATTCGAACCGTTATTGTTGTAAAAATCACGAATTTGAAGCTTCAAATTACATAGCCAGGTCAGCGGGTGTTACGTCATGGCATCGAATTATTATATAATAGAAGAGACAACTCAAAAAAGACGTCCGAGTTGGTCATTCAGTCTCATAGCGTTGATAGTCTAACTACTAAGTCCTCTAACATGGCATCAACGTCGATATCCACGTCATTCCAACATCACGCTCGAAATCAATTATAACTGGCGTTCGTTTGAACCACATCAGCGATAAATCCGAAGTGTATGTTTTAATCATCGACGCTAAGTGCTGAGGAGTGATTTTCAATGTTGAAAACTGGAACGAGATTACGGAGAATCTGCCGCAGCTAATTAAATGCTTTGACAACTCTGATGCTAATTATCGCAAATTAGTTAATACACAGCTGTGCTGGCTATTCATATACCTTCATGATGCTGGGCGGTGCAAAATACGGCGGTAGAATGCTGAAAATACAAGACACCAGCAAAGTCCCTACGCATCGTGCTTCACGACAATTTTTTATACAGCGTAGCACTCTTGAATACGTTATCTGTATAAAAAATTTCATTCAACGACGCTTGTAAAAACTAGAAAACTCCATCTCTATAATCACTAACTGCCAGGAGTTAATGGTTGAGACGCTGAGAAATGAAATACCAGCTATTCAACATACTATTAACACCATCCAACTTCCTGCGGATTTAATTTATACCTTTGAAGCCAATTATCTTCAACGTAAGGGAGTAATGACATCGATTCTCGAGAAACTGAAGCCTGGTTACATGTCATCAGCAACAGTACTATCCATAGATATTCAAATCATTGCGCAAGAATTGTGCCTTTTTAATGAACATATTGTGAGTAAAGCAATGCTATGAGTGTTCTCAAGTGTTAAATGAAAATATTCAGAATAAATTTTATTAATATGTATACCTGTATTATTTTGATGTCATGAAATATTAATAAAAATTTTCCATCATAATCTTTTTTTAAAAACGAAATAAACTATTGAATGCTAATTTTTTAAAGAAGACCTTTAGTAACTATAAAATTACTGTAGTCATAAGACTTATTTTTGAAAATTTAGGGTCGGGGTAATTAGAGGGCCGTAAAATGATAAGAATTTATTGAAAATATTAAAATTTATTGAGATAAAAAGAATTTATTTAAATCATAAAAATTTATTAAGATAATAAGAATTTGTTTGAATTATTAAAATTTATTTAGATAATAAGAATTTATTTATATTATTAATATTTATGTGAATACGTAAAATATTAATTGTTATTTTCGCTCATCATGGCTACCTGCTCGGTACTGTTGGATGTATTTGATTAATTTTAATTGTTCTTCAATGATAATGTATACTTCAACGAGTGTATATACTTTTCAGAGATTTTTTTTAGACTGCCGGTTCTATTAAATTTAGCACACCTTCATTTTTCTCATCAAGGGAGTGTGCGTCAAATGACTGCTGTCAGCAAAAAGTAGCTAGCCTCTCGACGACACGGTGATGAAAATTTTTAGGATATAATTGCTTTTCGATTATAATAAATATCATTATACATGATTGATCCGCGTTGGAAACATCCATAAACTTCTATTATTTGTGGCCCTACAAGCTCTGGGAAAACTTTTTGTAAAAAAATTTATTAATGCTATATATCATATTAGCGATACACGTTTTTCTAAGATCATTTTTCACGATGCTGAGTGGCAAGATGGTTATAACAACTATCCAAAAACATTGCCTTCGGAATTTAGAAAAGGATTACCAGCTGAAGACGATTATGTGTCGGATCAGCGGCTAAAACTAATTACTAAAGATGATCTTATGTGTGAATCATTGAGCAGCACAATTATAGATCTTTTCACGAAGGGTAGTCATCATCATAACTTGAGCGTTATATTCATAACGCAAAATTTCTTCCATCAGGGAAAAGGACAACGGGGCATTTCACTCAATGCCAATTACATTGTAATTTTTGAAAACTCCCGTGACCGCTCATAGATCTAGCATTTAGCTCGGCATGTGTCCAGAAAATACACACTTTTTCCAAGAAATATATGATGACGCAACACTACCGCCACATGGATACGTATTATTGGATTTAAAACAATGAACACCTGAAAATGGTCGATTTCGTACATTTATTTTTCCAGATGATCCAAGACATTACGTTTATGTTCAGCGAAAACATATAGATAAGAGATCAAATGACAATAAGTTGTCAGTTGTTATTTAGTGATGGCAGCAAAGACATCACGGAAGAAAAAAGCAGCAATTCTCAGCGCTTCATTTTAACTGGAAAAAGAGCAACGAGCTGCTATTTTACGGAAAGCTGATCCACAGTTGATAAGATATATATGTGAATGTGCTCTTAATATTTTACGGGGCGACGTTTCATTGACGCCCGAGCAGAAACGCAAATTAAAACGTCACGCATCCATTATACGACGCTTAGCTTCACGGGGAAGTGCCCACGGGAAAAAAAGATAATTTTACCGAAAGGTGGCGGGTTTTTACCTGTACTTCTAGCCCCTATCTTGGGTAGTTTGATATCAAAACTTATGAACGGTTGAAAAAAATAGACCATGTTAAAAAAATAGTTTTAATACCAGACGAAACTGCAAAAAATTTTCAAACAACAGACACAAAATTTTCAACAAATATGTTAGATAAAATTTATGATTCAGTTTCAGCACACGATCAAGAGACGAATGAAATACTATGTTCTAGAGCTCATTCAAATGAACGTTAGAAGTGTAATACTTACTCCCAAGTGCTAGAAAGGTATTTAGGCCTTACCAGTAATACAAATCAGACAGTGACAATACCAAGTTTTATTAAAAATGGACATGCCCATGATAGTAAAAAATCGTTGTATGATGAAGCAGTGAAGTCAATGCACAAATCGCCTGATCATAAAATTGATCAATCTGTTATTGATAGCGTTCCGACAAAATGTCAGTCAAAGTCAAAAACATTTTTTGAAGACGTTTCAAAAATATGCCTGATAACATTATCACATGGGATGATACAGGTGTTGTCAGTATTGGAGGTAGTCCTATCCCAGGTTCAAATATTATAGATCTGTTGAATGATGCTATGAGGTCTAGAAAGAATAAATACGCTACAGGCAGAAATCAGCTTGCACGCGTTATTCATAGAAGCTACGTGCCACACGAGTACACAGGAAATAACGAGTTATTTGATGCTGAAATAGTAGGCACATATACGCTGACACACTCAACTCGTGGACGCCGGCTTATCATACCAGATATAATAGCTGAAGGTTCGTCGTCAATAAGATCGCAAAGTGAATCAGATATTAATGAAGGTGATGATTTTTTGAGTGCACGCAGCGCCAAATCACAAAGAGGATCAGGTCTTTCAAAGCTGAAGTGTAAAAAGCCTTGGTTGAAATTTTCATTCAAGTAATGATGACCTGTTCTGACTTGGAGGGCCCAAGTCAGGTAGTCTGAATATATTCAAAAATTCATTATGCTGGACTTGTCTACCGGCGCTTTGGTCAACTCACTGGAGCAACAGTAGAGGAGATTTGTCCTCATGGCCCAGAAGACGACTCTACGGCCCTAGTGACACCAACAAGCACGCGGTCGAGAGCGTGTGGCGTCAGTTATCTCCAGGATAATCACGCAGGCGAATCTATAGAAGTTTTTCCGGACGATTCACCCATTTTGTCAGTCTACTCTGTAATTACTGAGAAATTACTGTTCAGTTAGCTCAATTAACGTCACACAAAGAAACGTGGAATGTCAAGTCACCATAAATCAGTCCTGTGGTCCAGTATTAGCAGTGTTGTGTAATCGCGCGCTACGCTGTGCTGGCGACGACGCCATAGTGCCTCACGGATAGTCACATACGCAGTCAACACTCGAACAACTCACCTGTGTGAGTGTGGCTATCACTACAACCTGACTTTGTGGATATTCTACGTTAATTTTTAGTGAATAATTAATGTATAAGTACAAACAATTCATGTTGTGATACTGATACCCAAGTACCAGACAACTCTTCCATACATAGTTTTCTTAGTGTAACCATAGTTTATAAGTGTATTGTTAATAAAAACTCCAATAAAACGTGTGTCAGTGTACACCGAGTTATTCAGAACAGAACCTTCTCGCATCCAAAACTCACTTCCTCATCATACAGTCCACTACTTTTCAGTTCGATTTTTTTAGCCGACTCGAAGTCAAAACAACGACCTTAAAGAAAAAAATATTATAGTCCCGAACACCCCGCTGGCTTTTCTGGGGCTTTTCTGGTTGTTGAATTCTGTGAAAAATACAACTTACAATGGAATAAAAAAATGGTTAGAAAACCAAGTTGCTTATATTTTACGTCGTATGACGAGACGTCGTTTTCCAAGGCGGACGTATAATGATTTACATGTAGACGATGTATGGGAAGCAGATTTAGTTGATCTACGTAATATTACTACTTATAATGACAATATTAAGTATTTATTGGTCGTCATTGATTTTCTAAGTAAATTTGTATTGGTTGAAGCATTACATGACAAAACAAGCTTAACTGCTTCTCGAGCAATGACACGGATTTTTAAACATAGTGATAAAAGATTACCACGCATATTACAAACAGATCGAGGCAAAAATTTTCTGGGCAGTGATTTTCAAAACGTTTTAAATAAAAAGGAGATTATTTTCAGAACAGTGAGAAATCCTGATGTTAAAGCCGCTATTGTTGAACGTTTCAATCACACATTAAAAGAGCGAATGTGGCGTTATTTTACATATGCCCGCACATAAAAAAAAAAAAGATACATTGATGTTCTACAGAAAATCGTCTCAGCTTACAATAGTACTGAACACAGTGCAACAAAATTTATGCCATTTAAAATTAATACTAAGAATGAATTAGTAGCCTTTCAGAATATGCAACATCGTTATGAAAATAATAGGTGACGTAAAATTATCAAAAATGTCTAAATATAACGTTGGTGATCTAGTTAGCATCAGTAAAGCAAAAACTGCTTTCATAAAAGGTTATACTAGCGGCTGGAGTGATTGGAATTTTTAAATAATCCGTGTGTCAAAATTTCATAAGCCCCTGGTGTATATACTTTAAGATCTAAACCATCAAAATATAGACGGTATTTTTTATGAGGAAGAGCTGTCAAGAGTAGGTAAAAAATCAATAAAATGAAAATAACACTACAAAAAGACAAGTTTTACATTATTTTACCCAGTAATAGTAGCATGATTTATTTTCCTGAAAATACTACAACGCACTTTGTTACGCAATTATCACATCCTCTTAAATTGCCTGGAGAGTGGGGCGTGTCTTTGGAAGAAATAAGCATTCTTATGAATTTTTCGAATGGGCCTGCAAAACATGCTAATGTTTCTTTTTCACTTATACATGACGTCGATATCCTAGAATTCGTGAATGAAAACGTTGCTGATACTTATAATTTTGACAAAGCAGAAAATTATGAGTCGCTTATGTCTGCTGGTGTTTATCAAACCTTTAATCGTCTAATTGATGAATTAAATAAATTCGACATTATCAACAAGCATATAAAATTCATGTTGAATCCTGGTAGCTATGTTCAAACTACGATGATTTGCGACGACACTTGTGATGGGATACACCTGGTCCAACTATCACCTTATCTCCAACAGATTCTTGGGTTTCTAGCAAAATATAAACCTGAATTATTCGCTCATCTTCAAAGCACTCGCCCTGCACGTATCTTTGCATCTTTACTATAAAGCTTATTTGTTTATACAAATATTTGTGAAAATTATATAACAGGAGATGTACAAACGCCATTATTACGTATAGTGCTTCTTGATATGCATAACTATGCATATCAACTATGGCTCAACAAAAATAAAGTCATTTTCTACAATGCGTTATATACCCCTATTGAAAACAGATATTCGTCCATTGAAATACATATAAGAGATGGGTTTGGTAAACCTATACCATTTGAACACGGTACGCTGACAGTAACTCTACACTTCAAAAGGCTAAGATAGATATGTATCAAGAAATTAACTACAATATTCCACAGCATGGCGTCGGTTGCAGTGGTTACAGTGGCATCAGTCAAATTTACATTGGTGCACCTTATCAGAAAGGTCATGGTATCGGTAGTTTTTTGGGTGACTTATTTAGTAGTGTTCTGCCATTCCTAAGAAGTGAGGCAAAAGTTATTGGTAAAGAAGCCCTCAAATCAGGCCTAAATATTGCTCACGATGTATTTGACAACGGTTTGTTCCTCGAAGAATCAGCACGTACGCGTTTACGAGAGTCAGGACGAAATTTGAAACATTAAGCAGAAGAAAAAATTGATAGCTTATTGAGAGGATCAGGCTATATACCGCGAGGTTCAACATCAAATAAACAGTTGTTCCTCGACAGCCGTTTAGGAAACATCGGCTCTCAAAAAAAAAGAAAACGCGATAACAAAAAAGTTAAGAAGTCAAAAAAGCAGGTCCGTAGAGGAAAGAAGAAGAGTAAAGGCTGCAAAATTAAAAGAAACACGTGAAAAACTAAAAATTCAAAAAAGACAAGTAAGAAATCGTGTTGCGTAGCAGATATATTCAAAAAATTACCATGGCTTTTCTTCATGTACATTCATGTGAATGGGCGAAAACAGAGCTATAATTATTCTCTGTTCCACCTACACAAACAACAATTAAAGGCTCTCAACAAGTGTTTTATAAGCCAATTTCATCGTTAACGGATGATTCACCTATTGAATTTGTCGTTCAAGGCCATGAAGATGAATACATAGACCTTGCGCATACTATGCTGAATTAAAAAGTCAAAATTACAGCTCGCCATATGCCAATGGATGAAAGTGATCCTAAGGCCGGTCCTCAACTGATTGTTGTCGCACCTATGAATAACTTTATGCATTCTCTGTTTAATCAAGTTGATGTTCTTTTTAACCAAAAATGTGTATCACCGCCTAATAATTTATACGCCTATAGGGCTTACATTGTTACTCTGATAAATGATGGACGAGACGCAAAAAATTCACATCTGAGTACCGTTGGCTGGACTCAAGATACACCTGGTAAAATGAACAGTCTCGCTGATGACAATAAAGGAATGTAAAAACGTCGTCAATATTTATCATATGGAAAAACGTTTGATTCTCTTGGTCATTTACATTGTGACGTATTTAATCAAGAACGCTTTTTATTAAACAGGGTGGAGATACGCTTATGCTTAACAAAATCTTGAGATTCATTTTGTTTAATAGATGCTTGTAACGCAGAATGCAAAGTTAACATAATTGAGGCCTCTTTAATAATGAGACGTGTCAAAATATCGCCAGGTACTTTGCTATCACGTGCACACACTCTAAAAAAATGACGGCAAAATACCCGTTAACACGTGTGGAAGTTGAAGCGGTTTCCATACATGGGGGCGTTCATGGTGAACCCATTGACAATGTGATTCTTGGACAATTACCGCAGCGAGTAATCATTGGTTTCGATGATAATAAAGCTTCCAACGGCGATCGGAAATTAAATCCACACAATCTTCATCATTATAAAATTAATTATTTATCCTATTATGTCGATGGACGAAGAATCCCCTCGAAGCCTTTACAGCCAGATTTCATTAAAAATTTTTAAATAAAGGAAACGGAATTAGCCGTACCGATTATCCAAATCGATATTGTTTATTTGCTTTTGATTTGACACCTGATCTTACAGCAAACAGTAATACACATTGGAATTTGATCTGCCATGGCAGTGTGCGGCTCGAGGTATGCTTTGATAACGCCCTAGCTTCAACTATAAACTATATTATTTATACTGAATATGGAAATATACTTGAAATTGATTTATCCCGCCGATTCATTGTGGATTTTGCTGGTTGAGCACATTTTTAATGAAATACCATTATATACTTCAATGAAGTGTTCAGTATTGCGCTAGTTGCTCACGTTGTAACACGTTAGAAGCATGAAAAATTCTTTTCATCTAAAATAAAGTTTGTAATTGATATTCAAGGATTCTTTAATAACGACGCTGATTTTTTGCCAAAAGAAACAGCGTTCATTGCTCTGGAAGCGAACATCGTTGGTCACTGGATAATTTCTCCAGAATTTCCATATTCACTATTATCAGAAGCAAAACAACACCCGAATATTTTGATGACAACGCAACATGGTATTCCTTGGTACGAGGGGTCATCATCAATCAAGGCCCTATACAATAATCTACGGGTATTACACACGCTGCTGAAGAAATTTACACTCGAGGGTTTATGCAAAAATGTTTATTAGAAACAGTCATCTGCCAAAAAATAATAAATATCGACATTTCTAGTAAACTATCATTAACTGATTTGTCAACCGTTGAGATCATTTGCTCATATCACGCTGCTCCAGAACACCATTTTACAGGCTACTGCTTAATGTCTGCTGCATAGTATTATAGTGCTTGGTTAAAAAATTATTTAACAACGCCTGGTGTCTTCCAAAGTAATTTGTCAATATCTGAAAAATCTACAGGCCAATTGACAGATAACAAAAATTTAAATTGCTGCGCCAATAACTGCGAAGCATGTAATAAATACGCTACAAATTATATAAGTCCTCCAGTATATCCCGGAGCAAACTATAGGCGTATATCCAGCCGACAAGATCTCGAAGGTGTGAACGAAACCGACAGCACTTGTCGTCAGTACTGATTGCCACAAGCAACCACGGCAACATTGGGTTGCCATGTACGTCAATCGAGATGGAGTCGGCTGGTACTCCGACAGCTATGGACTGCCGCCAATTATTCCAGAACACCTCAGACGTTTCGCAGAGAATTGCAGATACTTCCGACACTCCATCAAACATTTACAACAAGAAGATTCTCAAGTTTGCGGTCAATATTGTATTATGTTTTTGCATGCTATGTCGATTAATTATTCATTTAGTAACTTTTTATCTTGCTTTAGTCGAAAATATTCCGAAAACGATAAAATTGTAAGTGAATATCATAAGTATTTTATGAAAAAAAAAGTGTTGAATATCTTAAAAATGATTTTCTGGGTAAAGGGGTAAAATTTTATCAAATATGTTTATGTAGAAATAAAAATATGTAATATTCTACACTTATAAAAATATATGTAACAATTATCATTTTCATGTAGAAATAAGGGTATGTAATATTATACGTGTATAAAAATGTAAAAATCTATGCAACAATAAAATAAATAATTAAATGAACATCTCTGTTCATAATAAAAATAAAATCATCCCCTCAAGACACGTACTTATCCATGCCACAGTCAATAGTCTGCGCACAACCGCTATAAATATGCAAAAGCGTTTGCACGCAGCTCGTACAGACGGCGCTCATTGGCTGAAAAAAAGTTGTCATCGGAACTTCTCGGACGGAGCGGTAATAACACGCCACCCGTTCATTAGGTATCAGGCGTTTATATCCTCTGATAAAATATCCCCGACAAAATTTCCCTGACAAAATATCCTCAGACTAAATATCTTTGGTACAAAATGTCCCCAGATAAAATATCTACGTGTATGAGAATGTTCTCTAGGATAAAATAAAAACTTTTTGGATATTAACATCAATAATAGAATTTCATTTAATCATTAATTATCAAAAATATTATTTTCATCCTTGAGTATTATAAAAATAAAACTAAATCTAAGAAATTAATCACATAATGAATCATTGACATAAATCACAGATTAAGTGATATAGCTATTTAAATTATTAAGTTACAACAGTTATGTGAGAGAGAAACTAAATAATGAGTTTTTAGAATGTTATTGTTTAAACTAAAAGATAATGAAGTAATAAGTCACCATTAATTCGTGTTGAGAGAAATTATTTCAGCAACATTTCTGAGATATGTAAGTTTATCATCTGGAGTGTAGTGTAATATTACATTTTTGAGTCGTGCATCGTAATCACGATACGCCTTACGGCGTGTAGAAACATTCAACCCGGTATTTAGCTGAGTCATAAGTAATTCCGTCTTTACTTGTTCATCTTTTAGAGAATTTAAAAATTGTGGAATAGAGGCATGAGAAGTAGTGACACGACGGTTTATCCTTCCATCTTTCTATTGGATTATTCGAACGTAGAAGATCTTCTGTCACTCCTCGGTAGGCGTTCCATAATTTAATGTCAAATTTAGGTTTTTTTCTTTTTTTTTTATTATAACGAGTCTTGCCAATCCATGTAGTTTCGAAGTAGTTGAGAAATTCATCCAACATATCACTATGACGGTCATAGTAATCAGTTGAGACAATCAATTCATAACCTTCAATGACATCTCTAGAAGGTATAAAAGCTAACGCTGTGAGTAAATGTATGTTGGTGGCAAATATAATATCGTTATTATATAACTTTTGTAAACCACAAGATTGGATGTGCCGCCACACACATTGATTAAAATCATCCAGAAATTTTCACGTTTGGATATATTGTCTTAAAAGATTGAATGAAAACTTTTTCAAAGTCTACAATAATGCGTTGCGGTGAAAAATTCGGTAAATTTGCTCTTAATATTGTCAAAAATTTGGTGTAAGTGCTTTTAGATTTATCCGGTGATACTATGTAGACAAGTGGTATAGATTTCTCTTTTACATAGCCGTGAATGGAATATAGTTGTACAAAGATGTAAGGTACACTTTTAAATGTACCATCACTAAGCCAGTGTTGGCATCTTGATAATTTAAGTTTTTTGCTGTTGTGAATATTAAAAGACGTTTCTTGTTCCCACCGCTATCGTATAGCAAAAATAATTCATTACTGTGTGTTTGTGTGAGGTCAGAAGACAACTGCAAATCACCTCGAGATGATATGACGAGTAGTTGTGGATTATTTTTGAGTCGAATGCGGTTGACAGTCCGAGATAATTATTCTTGTTTAGGCATCAAAGCAGTTACTGGTGATGAGACACCACATAAGGCACATGAAACGATAGTTGCTGCTTTTATGTCACTTTTTTTAGCTTTTTTGATAATTTGAGCTTTGATGAGTTTGGTTTTAACGAGAGCCGCGTTTCCAGCATGTTTATGAGTGGGTGGTGTGCCAATAATATTACCACGTGTTTTCAAAGACAATTGGGTTTTTTGTCTTGAGGAAAATCAGTCGTGGGGATATTTTGTTTAAGGATATTTTGTCAGGGAAATTTTGTCGGGGATATTTTGTCAACGGATAAAGACGCATGGAACCGTTCATAAGCCTTCGCCTAGCGGGTCTGAACGCTAAAAACTGCACTCAGACGGCTCGCAGCGGCGGTATCAGGCCCCACTACACGGCACTCCCACTACTTGCACCCGAACAATGAACAGCACACAGGCACTGCCAGCGTACCCGTTGAGTTACACGTTATATTTTTTAACGTAAGATGGCACGTCGATGGCCTTTAATGCATCACAGGCTTTCAGTTGCAATATAAGACTCCTGTTAAGCATACATGAATATTAAAACATGACTGTTAATACATGAATATTAAAATTATTTCATGTAATTTAAGTACTTATAGTATTTCTCATGATTAAAAAAAAAAAAGCTTATTACAATAAAAATTCTAATTATACGGAGAAATCATTAAAATAATTATTACTACATATGTAAATATATACCCCCCCCCCTCGCGCTGCGCGACTACCTCCACCGTCCGCGGCACGGCTCCGACGGACACAAATTCATCCCCACTTTGGGGTGGGGATAGGAGTGGGGTCCGCCAAAGTTGCTCCGTACTACTCACCATAATCAATCATTAATATATTTTAATGATGGTCGCTGCCGTAAACTTTTTTACTGAGTCAATGAAAAAATTACGATTTTCAATTTTCAATATTTCATTAAAAAGTTCGGTAAGGCATCCTCAAACTTAAGTAAAAGATTGTTTAGATACTCATGTTTAATATAATAATAGGCCAATTGTTCCAAGTTGATTTTCGTATTTTACCCATACTACTTAATGCTGAGTTTATATTGGAAAGAGATAATGTTGAACAAAGTGCGTTAATTTTGTACTATCTAATATTTTTTTTTAAATAGAATAAACAGCAAAAAGTCAAACAAAACTGTATTTTGCCATGACAACTCCAGGTGTATGAATACTTACTAATAAATGTCGCTTTTGGTTTGAAAAAAACGTATACAAATAATCAAGTATCTAAATAACAATTCTTTGAAAAGAAAGTTACTCATATTTACCTGAAGATAACTCATGAAGTTGGATGCCGCATGTAATGTTCCTTTATTTTCTTTTTCTGATTGGCACAGCTGACATTGAGCAAGAATCGTTCTACCTATTTTTGACACTATATTGCGTAAACCTAACCGCAACCTGTCACCTGAACTGGCTCTCATCTCAGCTCATGCTCCGTTGAGTTCCCTCGATCCGCCTGCCCTATCCTAGCTCGTCTTCCAGCGCTCAATAAATTATCGCTCTTCTTCTCCAACCTAGTCAATGATAGTGGACCTATTATTATGCTAGGTCTATTGACGCCGGCTTTAACGTCTTTGCAATTATTATCACTCATGCGACGCTCAAGATCGCGTGCTCGGTTATCACTCTGCATAATATCTCAGTTTTCCTACGTTCCCGCAGTTTTAAGTAACTGAAAAACAGGTTACAAAAGTTCTGCCAAGCTTAATACTATCTTTTGTATTATTATTAACAGTTGAAACACATTTATTTTTATAATGAAATCGAAAGGAGCTCAACGTAAGTCTGTTTCGTGCGTTACAGTTCCTTCGTGACCACATCCTACGGCGTAGCTTACTTGCTATCGTATCTTAAGCTTTCGAACGGTATAATAAAATTAAAAATGAAATCGTCAGCCAGTTATTTGCAGTACAAACATTGGTACTCCGAACAACTCATGGTCTGCTATTAGTTTTATACAGGACTCAACAAAATGACCATTACTAGAGAGTTGCATTTGGAGCAGGTTACATAAACTTCAATAATATTAGCTTTGCAGCCACGACATGGTCTTCCAGTAACAGAGGAGTCACCCATTTCGTTATCTGATCACTGAACAAGTGTGCGTGTATAGCGGCGTAACATGAAGTAAGTTGACAGCAATAAAGGTGACGGTCGATATGACAGAGTTCTATAATTACGGAAGTTATCAGCGGATTTCTAGATAACGCATATAGACTGGGCACCTATGTAGCCAAAAAGTGGAATAATAGGAATGTGCAAAATACAACATAGGAGCATAGAAAATAGATGACAATTCTCAACATATTTGTCGTTAAAATTTTTTTTGTTGAAAAAAACGTAAGAACTTGTTTACTGTAAAGAACACAATTCCGGTTCATTTTTTAGATTGTATTTTTTTATATTATAATCTTGATTTATTGGTATTATTGATATATTATTAATGATAGGCACTTGAAATATTTTGGACATTATTTAATTGAAATTCGTTCTCAGTTGGTGTCTATAGATATATGTCTATGCATATATGTGAAAAATTCCCAGTAACGATAAGTTTTGAGTCAAGCCAACTGATAGTTGCGGAGATCTCGTGATAAAAAGGCGAGTCAGTGGTAAATCGCTCATATACATGTATATGGACTTTTGCTGTTATCTAAGAGGAACGCTTCAACCTCATATCTGTAGATATTTTGTCAACGTTACTATGTCAGTAACGCGGATAATTGGGTGATGTGAACTTTGTCTTCGACTAAAGATTGCTCCAACGCACCTAAAGAAGTTTTCACTTCGAAAAGAAGTGGAATCCGAACAAAACAAGCATCAACGGATGCCTGTGAAAACTGATGCCTAGTTCACATTCAACTAAAATTAGTATGAATAGAAAAAAAGTAAAATCGGAAAAACATATGAAATCAAGTAAAGCACCAAGTTAGCTGCGTCTTTTCCTATGATTTTTTCGAACTAGCAATGTACTATTGACTTACGAAATTTCAGTTAATTGTGAAGTACAAAAAAAAAATCTTTACAATTAAAAAACTATGAAACTTGGCCTAATTTTGTCTCTGAACTCTGGCCAATTCAGTCTCAAATGTCCTTATGTATGAACTATAATGTATGGAACTGTTGAGAGAACCTTAATAATGGGGCCATGTTTCAGAGTTTTTTGATTTTAAACATTTTTTTTTCTGTGCGTCAAAATTAACTTAAATTTCATACGTCAATAGTACATTGCTAGTTCAGAAAAATCATGGAAAAAGACGCAGCTAACTTGGCGTTTCACTTAATTTCATATGTTTTTTTGATTTTATTTCTTTTCCATTCATACTAATTTTACTTGAATATGAACATGGCATTAATTTTGACAGGCATTTGTCGATGCTTGTTTTGTTCGAATGCTTTACGTGTAACTATAATATTTTCAGCGCATATCTTTCACAACGAGAAACGTTTGGTGTAGACGTTCCAGCTTATTGTATTGTAACGTTTTAACTATTTCTGCAGACCTTGATTGATGTCAAGAAAAAAATCATGAAATCGGGACAAAACAGATACCTTTGGATATCTGTGAAAATCGGCGCCAAGTTCACAGTATGATGACTTTTGGATAGGGGGATTTGATTCCGTGAAGAACAAGAAAATCACTGAAATCATCTACTTGCGCCAAGCTTCGCTCAATTGATATGGTGAGAATCATAAATTGTCTGTAGTATCGTTGGATCATTTCTAACGAAATATGAGAATTTCTATATTTTACTTATATTGTTTATAGAACAAATGCTGATGTTGTTATTCATAATTTAAAGTAAAATAAAATTACTGTTATCTTATAACTGAACAGAAATGCCAGAAAAAGTCGTAAGATTTTTCTCATTCTCAAATTCGTCGATAATTGGTAGCAATTCATTTGTTTTTCATAGATCTTTTTTTGGAAATCGAAACTATTAACTTTATTTCAGATAAATTCTCCACAGTTTGGCCCATTTTCTCGGCATAATTTTTTGAGCAACCATGCCGAATTTTATTTTTCTGCTCGTAGAAACAATGTATAAAGAGATGTGTAAATCAAGAGTCACCCAGCCCTTCAGTAAGTCGATACGTTATCGACTTGTCAATCGTTGATTGACCTAATTTATCAATTAGATCCAATTATTCCATTTTTGGTGGAGCTATTATCACCACGTGGCTGACCGGTGACAATATTTCCGGAACGAGGGTATTGTAGTATTACGATTGAACGAGTTAACACGTGGTGTCCACTCCTTTCAAGCTAGAATCATTTTTCTTTGACGTTGCGGAGTATTATTCATTACAAAATTTATTAAAAAGTATCTTGACGTTGCAAAAGCATTGGTGACTTACAAACCAAAAGAAAAATTAACAAGACCTCGACCTTGCGAGGCAGGGATCGAACCAGTCAATAATTTTCGTGGTGTTTCGTCGCAATTGAACCAGGGGTTCAAACATCTGGAGGAAAAAGAGCTTTTGTGAGCGAACGGACATCTCTGAGGATTTCTTTTCAATTTTCCTTTCCCGAGTGTATGGTATGAGTGTGAGAGAGAGAGGTAAGCGTTATTACGCGTATTCTTAATCCGGTACCAGTACGCGTGGTTTAGGACTTGTTATCCTTGTTCCTCACTGAGGAATTTATTTGTTTTGATTTGTTTAGCTACATTAAGAACGCTCTTAAAAAGTAATATTCGAGTAATCAACTGATTCACATTATTACAAATTATTATTGACGATATTAGACTTTACTTTGATTAATAAATTTGTTTATTGATTATTCAGATTATTGAATAAACGATTTTGTGTTAATTTAATTTATTTCAGTCATTTTCGAATCATTATTAAATGAATAAATTTTTTGGTTCAATTTTAATTAGAGGCTTATTCTTTAAGTTAATAAAAATCTCCTTTGTTAGACTAAATCACTTTTTCTGAAATTTATTATCAGTTCAATGAGTTCTCGTAAATGCCACTGGCTATGTGCCGCAGCATATTTCAAATTCTTGTTCGCCATGAAATCAGAATAATTCAAAGAATAAAATATCCATATGACATAAATGAGTATATCAATCTAATAACATTTTATATGTACATATATATATGTACATATATATTTATATTTATGTATACAGAAAATTGTGGTGTCGAACTGCTTGTTTGTTTGCGTCAATCATGAAAACAACAATACCGATTCAAGAAGATCCTTTCCCACACAAAGAGGGTATTGCCCAAAAAGAGCTACTTCTTTCGATTGTTAATTTTTAATTACGATCGCATTGATTATATATAATATTGATTTGATAAAACCGACGTACAATCGTCTTCTATAGTATTTTAACGGGATTAAAAAAAAACTGGAAAATATTTCTTCGATTCGATTGATTTATGCTGTTAGCGATTGTTCATTAAAATTAGAATGTTACAAATAAAATTTATCGGTTGAAATACATCTAGAATTGTTTGGAAATCACTTAAGAAAAATTAAATAAAAAAAGTAATGTGTCATGTAAGATACTTCTTTCACTTCAAAAGAAATAATGGATAATGATACGGTAATGCATTACGAAAAGTATTGCATTACTCACAATCCTGGTAATGTTATATGAATTATACATATCATTTGAAATAAATGTCAATTTTTCATTCTTTTTTAGTCAGCTACTTTTTTCAGGGAGCAGATGAAAAAACGAATTTCATCAAATTTGCCCTATATCTTGGTGCTGCCTTATCGCAATTACTTAATTGGTGTTGGTTTGGAAATGAACTAATATATACAGTAAGTTCTATTCATGTAACTATTGAGTTATCTTCATAAACTTGAATGTTTTTTCGTAACAAATGTTTAGATAGAAATAATCGATCTGTTACGATCGAATCCTTGAACATTAGTCACTTTCATATAACTCATAAGTAAAACATGGAAATACATAGAGTGAGAAACTAAGAACTTTGAACTTTAAATAGCATACAATAATATAGAGTTGAGATTAATCATTACCACCACGAGGTCAGTTTACTTTATAGCACTAAGCTGATGCAAGGATAATCCTAAACTCATGCCCCGCCTTGAGCAATAAATATCTATGATTCCCGCACTTACAATGATAATATTATTGTATACCTACAGCATTGCTCGATCAGAAACTATCCTAAAGTTTATCAACTAGAAAAAACTAATAATACGAGCGAAACTATAGTACGTTGAATTAAGTTTGACTCTTCGTAGCATTATATCCTAAGAAGAATATGAATCCCAAAATTTTGAAAATACAGAGATTGAATCATCATCATGAACTGTTTGATACTAATTGAGTACTATCGAACTTGTAACATAATTTATGCAAGACGTACTAACATTTATACAATCACAATGTATATTAGAAACGGAAAAGTTTTTTTTTTCAAATTACAATAGAATAATTTTTATATCAATAGAATAGAGTACTAGTAGAATAAGCCCAAGGTAAGAGCGAACCCCCCCCCCCCTTTCTCCTAAGTTTAAACAATCCTATCTATTGAAACTCATGACTTCCTGTCCGGCAAAGAAATACAATTACAAAAATCGTTCGTGTGAATATAATTAAATGTTGATAGTATTTTTTCATACAATCACAGATTACAGTTTAAAGATGATAATAACAAAAAAAATTCCGAAATTACCGTAAAAAAACCCCAAAAAACAATAATTAAAAATACAAAATCAAATCAACCAATTAGAAAAGTGTAACCATTTTATTCCTGCGCTGATTGGTCAATTTTTATTCAAATTTTCGAAATGAATAGAAGTAGATTGCCAAATACTTAGGATAATAATTTGAGTGATTGGAGCTCGTGAATCGTAATTAATTTAACAGATTAGTGATCACTCATTGTTATAAACAATTCGAAATGGTTTATAACAAATTACAAATGAATTTTTGTAATCCGGCTTTTCCTACGAAAATTGAATATCGCAAATCATAATAACTTTAACAGACTGTAACCAAACGAGTGAGTCGATTGGCACTTAGCCCTTCAGTAAGTCGATGCGTGATCAAATTGTCGATCATCGGTTGCCCTTATTTATCAATTAGGTCCAATTAATTTATTTTTGGCGGCGGTATTATCACACGTTGCAGAGTATTATTCATAACAAAATTTATTAAAAAGTCTCTCGACGTTGCAAGGCATTGGTAAAGTGATTATTCCATCTGATTTGAACAAAGTCTCTCGACGTTGCGAGAGCATTGGTGACTTACAAACCAAAGGAAAAATTAACAAGACCTTGTGTAGAAGAGACGTAAGCGTTATTACGCATATTCTTAATCCGGTACCAGTACGCGTGGTTTAGGACTTGTTATCCTTGTTCCTCACTGAGGAATTTATTTGTTTTGATTTGTTTAGCTACATTAAGAACGCTCTTAAAAAGTAATATTCGAGTAATCAACTGATTCACATTATTACAAATTATTATTGACGATAGTAGACTTTACTTTAATTAATAAATTTGTTTATTGATTATTCAGATTATTGAATAAACGATTTTGTGTTAATTTAATTTATTTCAGTCATTTTCGAATTATTATTGAATAAATAAATTTTTTGGTTCAATTTTAATTAGAGGTTTATTCTTTAAGTTAATAAAAATCTCCTTTGTTAGACTAAATCACTTTTTGTGAAGTTTATTTGTGTTCTTGCGATTGTTTTCGCGATTTTCAGGAGTCTCAGAGCTAGCCAGCTTTTCCAGGTTTCTCGTTTCTTGGCCCGAAAACGAGTGGCGTCCACAGGTACGGTTATTAATTGAGACATTTTTGTGAGGTAAATTGGCAGCTACACGGTCAGGGATTGAGGCAACTTGCCCTGATCACGGTAGCGTTGCAAGATTAGTAATCACTTATTGTTATAAACAATCCGGAATTGTTTATAACAAATAAAAAGTGAATTTTTATAATAATAATTGTTGTTTATTATTTGATCTACTAATACTAATAGTGATGGGAAAAACATTTATAATAGTCAAGAAATAATAAAATTTAATGTCTAGGCTTCCAGAAGATAACAGATATGTCATTTCATTTAATTTTTTATGTCTTTGTATTGGCACAGCACGCTCGTAGAGCGCGCAAATTCTTTCTAGTATTCAACAACGGTCTAATTTGTAATTCTGTTAAATTGAAATAATGGAAATCACTCAATAAAAAAAATGAAATGAGGTTACAAGTGGACGGCAATCAGAAAAATGTAGAATGGAGGATAATTGGATGCCAGAACAGTCGCAACTGTTGAACGGGTTTAAATGAGTCGGCTGACGCTTCTTAACAGTAACAATTAACACTTTCTTGATAACTAAATAAACAGTAACAAAAACACAGAAATATTAGAATCAGTCTGATCATTGTATGAGATTAATTTACTGAAAAGAAAGTCTCTGAATTGTCTGTACAATGTTGAGTTCATTGATAGTTCACATGGAGAATTCATTGATAATTTGTCTAATGAGTAGAAATCGAGTAATTCTGGTTTGGATTTTGTGTGAGTGACCGTTCATGAGGCCATTAAGCGTCGAATCTGACATCGTTCGCGTCTCTTTCAGCAGACGATATGTGATCAGACCAACTTGAGATGATTGATAACATTTGATGGGAGGTAGGCCGCCTAATGAGATCACAATCATCTTTGTAGATGATTGACTAATAAGTTATTTCATTTCTGAGGAATATTCTGGAGAGTTGTCTCGTGTCTAACTGAATAGTTTCTCTGGGTGAGTTGGCTGCTAGTACATACATACCGAGTTGAGTGTCATCACAAACTACGTACAAATACTGACCAGTAATCAGTAATCACGGACAATAACTGGCGTCAACTGAAAAATACAGACTAATATACCCGAAACTCGGTGTTCTCGAAGCTGCTAGATCCTTCAAGAAAGGATATCGATGCCTAGAAGTTAACGAGAGTAGTCTAATTGGCGAAGATGAGTTGGCAGGAGAGACTTCGAATGATCTCATTATCTGTTGGGGAGAAAAATTTCATGCTATAGATGAAATACTTCTGACCAAGTCGGAATAATCTCATTTCTTTTTTATGACTTTCTTGTCATGATTCTATTCCCATCGGTTAGTGATAGTAGTACAGACAACATGGGTAAATGTATCAACAACATCCCCCACCCCTTATCGACCTCGGATTTTGGAGGATAATAAAGAGAGGTATTTAGAATATTTCTACGGTGGAATTGGCCGTTGGTCTTTTTTTTCCATGATTTTATGCAATATCGAAGATTGTGAAAATCACTTACTGCAGTATATTATCTATTGTATATTCACTTTTAAATTTAATGTAAAATAAAGTTGTCCTCTACCCTCTATCGACTTCTTCTGAAACACGGAATGCCACATATCTTAGGAACAATGGACTGCACTCATATGAAAATTTTAAAGCCTTTGGTACATTTTGTGCATTACTTTAATAGGAAGAAAAAAATTTTAGCTCAAACTTACAAGCAGTCGTAGATAACAGGATGCACTTTACAAACAAACATTCTGGTAAACTAGGATCTTTTTACGACGCACGACTATTGAGGCGATGCCCTATACATATATCTGCTAGTAAGAATACAGCAGTATTATTTCTTAATAATACTTTTCTATTAGGAGATTCTGCGTATCTGATGAAATGTTGGTTAGTTCGACCGTTTAGAAATAATGGTCATTTATCTAGGCGGCAACTAGATTTCAATAGAATACACTCGTCAGCCCGAGTTGTAGTTGAGCAATCATTTGGTGCTTCAAAAGAACGTTTTCGTCGTATCAAAGTCTTCACAGAATATTGTCAATTATCTTTTGTCACTAATTCGACAGTTGTAGCGTGTATATTGCATAATTATTATTGAATCAACAAAACCCAGAAATTCTACGTCAAAAACAATCATTCCGTAAAATGTTCAATAAAGATCGCTAATACGACCAATTAAGATAAGATTTCGATGAAAGTAACGATTGATTTTTCTACTTATAAGCTGTGTTTTTTTTTTCGTGCATCAAATTTTTTTTACGTAGTATAGCAATAAGTCTTGAAATCTTAAAATTTTTTATTTAATTCTTATAGACAACAAAAAAAACTATTTATTGTTATGAAACTCCTATTACATACAAAATATATTTTATTTTTATCTTACTTTACACGTTATTTATACTTTAAAACATACGGAACAAATTAGTCTTTCAGTTCAGACTTATATCTTCTTTTAAAATTTAACATTATGTAAAGCTCACTAACTCTAAATAAATTAAACGATGAATATATCTCTAGTTTGTCTTTATAATAATAGAAGTCTAATAACGAACTTCATGAAAATAATTTATAAAGCTTACACGCAGATATTTAAAAAAATGTTTAGATGATACTTTAGGACTACAAGAAAAATAAAATCTGCATCAAAAAAAAGCTTTAACAAAAAACGTTTGTTAAACGATTTAATCATCATCAAATCCAGAAAACGATTTATTGTGGATCACTCTACTATTACCGACCGCGTCGGAAACTTACCACCCGAGTCAGTAACTTACCGGCCGTGGGTGTAGTTGCCGATTTTCGCGCTAGATAGCTCTGTACAAACCAACAGTTGGTAATTGTTACCGATCTAGGTGGCACTGCTGTTGTGGCGGGTAAAAAATTTGAAAATTTAAATTTTTTTTTTAAATTTTGCTGTCGGTAATTGTTATCGATCTCAAACGGTAACTATTACCGATCTTTTTCTACTGGATACCACTGCTGTGGCGGGTAAAAAAATTTTTATAAAGTTTTGTCGGTAACTATTATTAATTCTCAAGCGATAACTGTTACCAACCTTTTTTACTCAATAGCGTTGTTATTCCGGCGGTTTGAATTAATTTGAAATTTATGTTCGATTATTATTATCAATTTTCGCCATAATGTGGCGTTGATGTTGTGGCGGGCGCAAGATTTTAAATTTTCAGAGGAATTAAGCAATTAATTTGTCATCCGTTGGAGGGTGCTATCAGTAAATGTCAGAAAATATTCAAATTTGAAAAAAATTTATTTTATAATTATTGACATAAGCTAAATTGGATAACATTGACATAAATAAGTGTACTTTGTGTTGAATTAATTAACTTGCTTTGTGGAATCCTCTGAGATGTTGTCTCTATGTGATTCAATGAATTTGAAGTTATTCCATTCTCCGCCGAAGTAGTGAAGTGTCAATTTATCGCGTTTGACGAAGTCCAGGAACATGGTAAATGCAACATCATCATCTTTAAACGCTTCAACCATTCTTTTCGATAGAAAAACAATAAATTCATTATCTAATGTTGCAATGACTGCATCACCATGCTTTGCTTTCACTTTTTTTAGCTCTGTCACTTTATATAGCTTTGTTGTTTTAAATTCTGCAATTTTTTTCTTAGGTTTTCGCGTATTATTGGCAATGCTGTTGATGTAATCCATGTTTATCGAACAGTGCACTACTGAATGTTTACTCAAAGGTATTTATTCAGCTTTGAATTCGATGATGTCTGTGGCTAAACGGACTTGTTGGAAGTCTTTCCTGTTTTATATATAAGCCTTACTCTAGCGGTCAATTTCAGAAACACATTTCCTAACAACGCAATTTCTTTGGTCTTGTTATTCTCAGAATAATACGACATAACTTTTCTGTTCAACCTCTTTGTTAGCTTTTCGGGGGAATGACGTCATAAAACATTTCTTTTATTCATCTAAATCAGATAAACCTCTCTCAGATGTCAAAAACGTAACGGTCAAAAGTATAGATTTTATTCTCCCACCACTTGTCTTATATTTTAATAGAAGGGACCGAGCTTGTGCGTTAAAAGTTAGTCTCGCAGAGAGAACGAGTGATCAACATGGATCTTGTTATTGATATAAAAGGCTATCGTTTTTTTAACGGCAAAGTGATTGTGACAGAGTTGGCTTCATGTAAATGGCTAAAATTCATGGACGTTTGTGAATATCATTTTTTATGTGAACCATCATGTGATTACGGTAAATTAAATGTTTCTGAAGTATGGGACGTTAATTTTTGCAAGCGTTATTATCATAGACTTTCATAGGAAATCGGTGATACACCATCTGAAACCCTGGACAAGTACTTCAAAGAGACATTGAACAACGTACGCTATATTTTTGTACGTGATCATGAAGTGCAATATTTCTTGGAATCATTGATAGAAACGGATATTCCGATTATTAACTTGGAGAGAGAAGATTTTACAATTTATGATGTTCCTCAATTCATTTGTCCACATCATGACGATCACATTAAAGGGATAGTGAAAAAAGGAATGAATATAGGACTTTCACGTCTATACTTTCATCGATACGAGTGTGCACTTGAACACCGTAAAACGATTCTGAATCAGGATTTCAACATCGTCATACGATAAACTGCCTGATGAACGTGAATCAGATAAAGATTTTAAAATGTATCGACGATGTTACAATTATCATCCACCAAAAGACGACCAAAATGATAGCCCTGTTCCATTTGTTAAGGATTGTAAAATAGAAAATGGAAAATAAAATGTTTTGTAAAATGTGTTTTAAAAAAAATAAAAAAACAATTATTCATACATGATTTACGTTATTCATATATTCAATTTTTTTAAGAATACAGGATTAATGATAATATTATATTTTTCTATTCGTAATCTAAATCTTTCTCTATCTCACGCTGCTTCTTCCCAACATCCTTTTCTAGCTGCTTTGTAAGCATAAGTCCATGCATGCATTATGTGTATTTTCGGTTGAAGATTGAAATGAACAGATTTTCGTTCCATCATAATGATTTACTTAATTGTCCATTCAAAGGTTTGTATTCAACAATTTGATCATGAACGATTAAACAGTATGCTGATGTATTATCGGGTAATGGTTTTGTAGATTCAAATTCAATTCTCACATCCACAGGTCCAGATTTTAATGATTCATTTTGTTTTGAAGAATCGATGACAATTAGGGGTGCTTTGCCTATGAATTGTCCTTTTGTAAGGAGAGGTTTTGAATCTTTACCATAATAGGATTCTTGGAAATTTTTGTACATATCATATAATAATGCAAATTGATTGTGAGATATGTCAAGATTCAAGTTGCCATATGGATAACATTGTGAATTGAGAAAAAGTTTTACGTCTCTCAAATTACAATGATCGGATTAACTGGAATCTTCTGTTGCATCATTTTTTCGTGCTGTCTGAAATGCCAGTATAACATATCTCGGTTTCTCAAATTGTGTTGATGTTTTAACCATCCAGACGTTTTTCGTTGTTTTCGGTAACAATGGATATTCATGAGTTTTCCATGATCGGAAACTCAATGTTATTGGCGGATCCTTGGCAATATAATTTAATAATTGTATTTTTCTTGTATCCGACACTGTGGTGGAAGAAATCATCCATTCAATTTTCGTCAAAGTAATTTTTTCATCTGAACTAGCTGCAGGTTGTACTATTGCATTTAGATCAGTGTTTGAACGTGTTAAAACAAGTTCATGCTTAGCATTGACAATAATCTGATGATAATCTTCAGCAAATCCCAATAGCATATTCAATGGCAATAAAATGTCAAAATATCCTTTGTTATCCATAAGCTTTTCATCATTGACAATCCAACCTGTGTTATCTAAGTAATTCAATTGATTTGGATGAAGTGATATATATCCCTTAATGACACGCGTAAGACCGACATTTCTATTACGATCAATCTCAATGCCATTCAATTCATATCGTATTTCTTCGAATAAGTGACATAATGCCATGTTTACAAATTTCGTTGTTGCTGCTATAGCAGTGTCATTAAGTTTGGTAAATTTCCCAGTAATATGTAGAGAACTCTTGCAAGGCAATAAGCACAAGTCTTGATGTTGGACAGCAATCCGGATTTCATCGTTGTTATTGAGTGAAGCTGATGCATAAGGTTGATGAGCATGTAATTCATAATGTGATACAGACTCATCAAAAACAACTCCTTTGTTGATAGCTAATATCTCCTCCCCCGCAGCCATGGCAATAAATACGCAAAACAGCACACTTTTACTTTAACTTTTTTTTGTATGCGAAGGCCCAAGCTCTTTAAAATCGAAATATTCTGACGACTTAGTCGGTTGAGGTTTCGTCGTTGACTGGGCATTTTTTAGCAGCATAACTCAGTTTTATAGCTTCTTCCAACAATCGTTTTATAAACAATACCCATTATTTTACAGATTTCACATGTAATCGTATTGTTATTATTTCTCCACGAAAATTAACCAATTCTCCGTCTTCATCGACAATTTTTAATAGCATATGATGTATTGCTTGGAAATACATGGAAACTGGTGAATCTGACGTCTGTGTTGATTTTGGCGCGATAAGTCTTGGACCAAAACCCAACAGACGACCAATAGAATCATTGGGCTCGAAATTTATTGTAGCGTTATCACTGTAAATCTCACTGTGCAATTCATTGTTGTTAGGTTTAATGGAAATCGACAATTTAGGATCAGCTTTCTTCAAATAATTTTCAATATCTTCAATTTCATAGCTTCCTGTTGTTATTTCAATAATTTTATTTTGTTTATTTATGTTATAATAAAAATTATTATTTCCATTGTCAATATTTGGGATAGAGTTGAACGTTAATAATTCAACAAGACCCAGTACATTATTTTTTGTCCTTGTTAATTCGACAGGTGGAAAATAATATGCCCCTAATATAGAGGACTGTCCAAACAGCGTTATTGTGAACGAATCGTCCATGAATGAAGAACTTTTTTCCAGCTTCACTTTTTATATGGCTTTTGAAATTAAATTCCATACCGAGTCCCCAGATGTCTTTAACTTTTTCTCTGAGAAATTTTAAACATAGATGTCCACAATTTATTGTTGGATAATCTTGTTGCTTTGTATGATTATAAAGTTTGCTGCCAACATCGAGATATTTTTGAAGTTCAGGTGGAGGTTTTAAATTACCGAAGCTATCAAAGTATATTGCTTTATTTCCTCGTTATTTATATGCCACCCAATGAGTTCCTGGTCCATCTTTACTATCAAGGTTAATGATAGCTGACTTATTTTTCTATGGTTTAGATTTCGGTAAATCATTTCTCATGAAAACTCCACGAAAGTATGGAATTTTCATAATTTTTGCATACTTCCGAATATCGATGTTGGTTAATGCTCGATGTGATAGCTCTATACGTTTTTTCTTCGCCGGTTTCAAGTATAGACCATACCCTCGTTTTCGACGTTTAATACGTAGACCTCTACCTAAGGCTATGGCTTCCATTTTTCGATTGTGACGTTTTGCGTCATCCAATTAACGATGAGCAAATTTAGCATCACTAACTGCTTTTGCAATACCTGAAGCTCCACCAGCTAAAGCACCAATTGCACTTAGACCAGCCAATATCGGTATAAGTGGTAAAACACCTCCAACCTTCGTCGCCACAGGTAATACACGAGGAACTCGAACGTTCTTTTTTCCACCAATCGTTTTTACTGCTTTCCGTGCAGCTGATAATGCAGATTTGATTGGATCTCCACCTGAATTCATCATCAACTTGGCCGAATCTACAATCTGTCTTAAAGGTTTTTTCTTTAAATTCTTTCTAACTTTTTTCTTTACCACTCTTTTCTTCAAACCCATTTCGAGTTTTGATTCAACTTCCATGATATTTGTAACTCCTAATGCAGCAGCTTTCTCACTGAGATTTGCGTCTTTTGCAAAAACTCTTTGCAAAGCTTTTCCAGCAAGGACTCTATCAGCTGCGTTTCTCGATTTCTCGAATACGCAATGTTGTGCTCTTTACACGCTGGGTCTAACGGGTTGACACCAGGATCACCACGTTCTAATCGTTTTTGTGATTTCGTTCCGGGTCCGCAATACTGATATCCAGAAATATGTAACTCAAATGAGCCGTACTGGAATAATTTCTATAAAAGTCGCGCATTTATACTCTAGCTCTTCAGTTGATATCGAGATGAAGTTCGAGCAACAAAGAACTCAATTACCGGTGGCCAATTACGACAACGTCGTGCCACAAACTGTAAAAATTCAACGCTATGGTGATGTATTACCAGATATCGTTCGCGGTGTGATATGTGGCCCCTCGAATTACTCTCTTAGCTCTTATTGTACACCCGAATGGATTACGATTTGAAAATATATATTTATATTCGAAATCCATACATTAGCCAAAATACAAATTTTTGGAAAAATTACTTAAACCTGTAGAAGGTATGGGTTATTTTCCTTTTAATGAACATGAAGAAGATGTTAAACCAGAGCAAGCAAAACCAAATTCAATAATAACATTTGATGACGTAGCGTGTGAAAAACAAGATAATATACGTGCTTATTTTTGTATGGGACGACACAGAGATGTTGATAGCTTTTATCTCTGCCAAACTTATGCACGTATTCCCAAACATCTAGTGCGAGATAATACGAATTTTCTCGTGCTCTTCCGACAAGATGATATAAATTTGAAGCATATTTATGATGATCATGTAAAGACTGATATGTCATTTTCTGATTTTCGAGAACTTTGTTCCAAATGTTGGAATGATGAGTATGGATTCGTCGTTATCGACAAAGATAGAGAAATCAGTTGTGGACGGTATAGAAAAGGGTTTGATTGCTTTAGAAATATATCAATTGAACACCAATAAGAGAAAAAGAACATTTGTGACGCGGTCATCAAAGTAGTAGTATGAAGATAAAAAAAAATACAAAAACGAGCTGATATTTAGCATCAAATTGCCAAAGCCAGTGACGCAATACGACAGAAGCATGAAATTATCAAACATGGGCGAGAAATATCTCAATAAGCTATGAACGAAATGTTAAAGCCAGTTGTAACTCCTTTACAACAATTAGTGGACAAGACTCCGATAAGAACAGAGGAATTTAATGTGAAAAAAATGAGCTGATCAAAAAAGATCCTACAGAAGGAGCGACAAGCTTTCAAACAACACATGATAATAATACTGTTGATTATGATGTGGATAATAGTGCAATAAGTGATGATGAATCTTTTACCACCGCTCCTCATCAAAGTACACCGATAAAAGTGTTGCCTGCAGTATCATATTTGAAAAAATTCGATTCAAAACATCAAGTGAAGGAATTGGATACAAAGTTTGGTGTAAGAAAATTAAAGAATAAACTGATGATTGGTAATGCAGAAGCAAGATTTGATGATAAATTTGTTTACATCGATAATAAAAAATATTAACGTACTACTGGTCCCTTAGAATTACTTTTCATGGAATCACCTAATCCAAATATAACAACAGACATTGACGAAAATACTTATGGACAAATTTTAAAAAGCACTTACGCCTATCATAAACATTACCACCCTGACAGAAGTCTTAGAGAGAACAAACATTCAAAGAAATATCAAAGTATTATCAGCAAATATTTACCGAGAAGCGGTAAAGGTTTGCCGCAATATACGATAAATCATAACCGGCCACTGGACTATGTTTATTGGGATGATCCAAATGAACTTGTCGATCGATTACGTCTACTAGTTTCATCACGTGCTGCTGGTAATTTTAGCCATAACAATGAAATAATGTCAATTATTGAAGAACTACGTGAAGCTGGAATCATATATTAATCAGATGCTTAATGTCATTACTTATTGATCAATTATCTCTTGAAGAGAGAGGATGAATGTAGACATTTTTGGACGTCAGTTGGACAATGATTAACGAAAAAGTGCTGTCCGTGGGCCACCTGGTGATGCATTTAAATTAACAATCGATAAACAATATGATATGAATAATAGAAGATTGTGCAACCTTGCTGATCAAGTAGATCTAAATGATGCTGTATCATTAAAAGTTAAATCAAGCATCAGTAATACAATAGCATATTTAACACAAGAGATACAAAATCTCCAAACAAAACTTGAAAATATCAGTGAGCAAGTAAAATAGCAATTGGAATCATCACAAGCAGCACAACAAAGTTTGAAGGCTGGATTAAATAAAATAGATGAATTTTATCAATTTGATCAATTATATACGTTCAAAGAGGCAGGTAATAGGCATACCGACATTACAAAACAGCTGGAGGAGAACGTTCAGAAAAAATTGAAAGGAAGACCTAAAGTCCAATTGCCATGAACAAAGAAACAAGACAAATCGCAGAAGAGCTTCATAGATCAGTGAGAAGAAATTATCAACGACGACATGTGGATATACGTGGTCTTGATGAGACTTGGCAGGCTGATCTTGTTGATATGAGTGCATATAAATCCTACAATGAAGGATATCAATATTTATTAACAGTTATTGATATTTTCTCTAAATATGCTTGGGCTATACCAATTAAGACTAAAAATGGTAAAAATGTCACTGCTGCAATGATGTCAATTTTGAAGGAAAAAAGAGTTTCCAAGCATTTACACGTTGATAGAGGCAAAGAGTTTTATAATAAGGATTTTGAAGGACTTATGAAACAGTATAACATTAACATGTACTCAACATTCAGCAATCTCAAAGCATTAATTTGCGAGCGATTCAACCGAACTTTGAAAAATAAAATGTGGAGAAATTTTACGTTACATGGAAATTACAAATGGATAGACATTCTACCAAAATTATTATCGTCATATAACAATACTAAACATCGTACAATTAAGATGAAGCGTGTGGATGTGATTTCAGCTAATAAAAAGCATCTATTTAATACTGTTTACAGAAAGCTTAAGGTCCTGAAGATGGAGAAAAAATATAAATTTAAAGTTGGTGATAAAGTTCGCATCAGCAAATATGAACATGTATTTGAGAAAGGCTACACTCCCAATTGGACCACTGAAATTTTTACCATCAGCAAAGTCGAAAATACTCATCCAGTGACTTATAAATTATCAGATTATCAAAACCAACCAATAGAAGGCCGTTTTAAGAAGATGAATTGACTGGAGTCCAATATCCTGATGTTTATTTGGTTAAAAAAGTTTTAAAAAAACATAGAAATTAAGCATATGGGAAGTGGTTAGGATTTAGCAATGAACACAATAGTTGGATAAATTTAGAGGATATATAATTTATTAAAAAACTTGCAAATGTTACAAAAACAATTTATAATTATGACAATAACAAACTTATAATTATCAGAAAAATTTTAGTAGTGATAGGTTAACTTATGAAAGAACAATTATAACTTATAAAATAACACGTGAAACCTTAAGCTATGATAATTGTAATTTATAACTATGACAATTGAGTAATGACAATTAGAACTTATATTTATGATATTTGTAACTTGTAATTATTTTAATACAAAAAAAAAATATAAAAAAATTACGAATTCGTATTACATTCTTTGTAACCCCATGGTAAAGTATCAGTAGTTCCCTCTAATAACTGTCTTTTATTATTTTCCCAACTTAAGGCTTTTTTCATTCTTAAAATAGTTTATACTTCATGTTTTTTACTTACGATATGATATTCATCTTTTTTCAAAACAGTATGATAAAACAAACAATTTTTATAATCATCAATCGTAATCGTTTTAATTGTTGCTTTTCTCACACCTTCGGCTCGCTTTTGATCGTCTTCATTTTGAACTTTGAAACTATACATTTTTGCTCTGAGCCCAAAAAATTCAGTTATAATTTTTCCTTTATTTTCATCTTTCATCAAGCCTAGAACTTTCTTAATGACCAAAGGAATACCACAAACATTATTTTTAGGATAATCAGACGTGTCATATTTCTAAATGTCACGTTTATTATCATCATATATGTTTACATTAGTAAAATGATAGATTAAGCTATCTGTGTCTGTATATAATAATTTCACATTATTTTCAAAAGTCTTCATGATATAATTATAATGGACATCATAAATAAAAATTTTAGATAAATCAAGTATTGCAAACCCTACATAAATAGGCTAATTGAACAGCATTTCCAGTTGTTTCATTCCTATAATGACTATATTTTCATCAAATATAATGCTGCTATGAAAGTTGGGTTGTGATATTAGAGTTTGTGCTCCCCATTTTCCCTCCCATTTTGTGATTAATTTTATATCTTTGTAATTACGGACATTTTCCATTGTCTTTCCATAAACAGCGTTATTCATCAGTTTGTGAAAGTTTTTTTCAAATTCATTTTTTGATTGCTTTCTCATATTTGTATTGAAATCTATATATTTTTTTTAACCAAGCTGTTTGCTTGAATTGTAAAACTCGATGAATTTTTTTAATTTTTAAACCAAGTGCAACACACTGCTGTAGGTTTCTATTGAGATAACCAGAGGGGTAAGGGGTATTATGAAGTATCGTGGAGTCCCTCCACTCCCCTGGTTGCTCTTTTATTGTGCGCTTCCACTGCACACCCTGGGCAGGGTGGTTCGCCGTGTTCCTCGGCCTCACGGTATTCTTGGCGAAGTTAACCCAGGTGATGACCTGGCGAGCCCCAATCTTTTACGATGGTTCGAGACTCCCTCGGAGTGGCGTCAGAGGTCGCTCAGCAAGCACGAAACTCAAGAAAATTTAGGTTGCTACTAACTCTGTGAAGTGACCTTGAAGGTTTTATTGAACCACGACCCTATAACTTACCAGTAGCTTCCTCGGTGTACGCTTTCCTCGTTCGGATGAGAATCTCGGTGCTTCTCGGAGTGTGACCTTGAAGGTCACGGGTGAAATACCTTTCTACGAGAGTCCTTCCCCGTGTACTATGGTATCTCGGTGCTGCAGCAATTTCCAAGAGCGAGAGAAAAACGAACCCAAGTTAATGAAAGCGAATTTATAGAAATAAGCGAGAGATGGAAAATAGAGAACAATCGTAGATAATCCAACAGGTGGACAGACAGCAGTGACCAAGGTATACAATATCGTGAAACGAGCTCCCCTCAGCTTTGACCAGACAATGTTCCTTGTCCTCCCTGGACAGGGACCTTCCCTTAGATAACACCTGAAAGTCTCTCATGCAAACATTCACGCCCCAGGAGAGGTTTCTCGCGAAGTGAGAGAAGAGAACTTGTAGTACAATTGAACTTAGTTCTATTTTATTTAACGTAGATTGACAACAAAAATTAGTTTTATTATCTCAAGGACTACAATTAACTTTTATGGGCGTGAAGCTATACAAAAAAAATTATCTAGATTTTGTATTCACGAGTTGAAGGTTAAGGAAGAATATTATTGCATAAATGAATGCTACCAATAATTACAATTCGTATTTTTCTAAGAGATAAGGATCGACACGCAGGTCGATCGTCGCAATACTGGATAGATGAGTATAGGCTTACAAAAGTTTGTTCAACGGCATCGCCCATTCCCAAAAAGGTAAGGTTAGAGAAAGACAAACCTCACTCTGTCTCGATGCAGAATATGGAGATGATGCTGAACCAACTAGAAAACTGGAGATACTAGTAGCTATGGAGAAGATGGACTCGGGTGCTGACTCGTTCACGAGGCGGGAACTGCTGCCTACTGACGTTCGTTGCTCACGTGGTTGTTGAGTGACCCTCAGGATGAACTCGGAAGTAACTTCTCGAATATTCTCAGGAACACATGGCGTCCCTGCCTGTCGCCCTTTCGCGTATACTCTGGTGCCGGTTGAATGGCCGGACTTTTTGTGTAACTTTTCGTAGCGTTTCAAGTTATAAAACTACCTCGTTGATTTCTCGAGGAGAACTGATTTTTCTGTTGGCGTCTGTCCGGCTGCTCGGCGTCTCGTGGCGTTGCGCCGTGGGGGAAAACAAGTCGGCGTGCGCATTGCACAGGCTACGCCCACTGCTCGACGATGATCGATGTTGCCGCGCGGCGAACAGGATGAACCTTTTATCCAAGCGTTGGTGTAGGAGATCCTCCGTGTGTTTGTTGGTCGGTAACTCCATACCTCTCATGTTTCAGGTGTCGGCAATCTAGTGATCAACTGGAACAACTAGGAGTAATACTCCAAAACAAGCAATTTTATGTATGAGTTTTTGGTGAATCTCTATGATTCACTCGCCAGAGGGCAGTCTCGTTCCGGAGACAATGAACCAGAAATCCCAGCCACTTGTCTCACTATAATGTGTGACATACTCAGTTTTAGGTCATAATGTTGTCATCAACTATGTACTTTTGCATTCAGGTGGTTTCCAATGCTCTGGGCAAAGCGGTAAATCTTTATGACTCTCATGCAATGATTGTGGATCATCCGAATCTACCTCAAAAATATAGCCGATTGGTGAATCTTTGGGAATATTTAAAATTAAATAATTTATATCATTCAAATCAAATTTTTCACTAACCCATCTAAAAGAACCAGTGGGCAGGTATTCTCATTGCTGCACCATAAAGATTGTTCACATCGAAATACATTGAGTAAGATTCATCCTTGTTCGGATCAAAATCATCTCTCATAAATTGATTATTAGCTTTGCCATATCTATTGCAACACTGTGACACACCTCTTCTTATTCCTTTCTCTATGAAATTGAGCATTTCAACATGTTGCAAAGGATCAAGTTCTATTTCGGTATATTTCAGCATAGCATCAAAAGCTAGGCCAGGTGCAGTTAAGTAATGTAAAGGATCTAAATTGTATGCATCTAAACAATTTCTACGAAAATTTTCAAAGATGTCTGCTAAGAGCAAAACATCTGTTTTCAAATATAAATCTGAATAATCACCTAAAGTTTTAAGCTGAAACTTATTTCACACAGCGAGTGCATGCTTATAATCTTCATCTGTGATATTTGCATCATTCAATTTAGAGTAAAACGTTGATTGGACAGGAAGCTGAGTTTCATCAAGTTTATCCCAATTATCAATATATTCATAGGAAAAGACTCCCTTTCGCACTACTAATTTAAACTGTTCACGATCATTATAGAATTTTTCCGTAATATTCTTATTATCATCATGTAAAAATGAAGCTAATTTTTCAATGCTACTTGCCATAAATCTAAAGGAATCTATGAACTGTAATTTGACCGCTATGTCACAAGTTCTTCTTCTATTGTTTCCATTGAATTCTTCTTTACCGACAGTTTTGGTAAAAGCTATTTATTTTTCCTTGTTCATTGGTAATAGATTAACTTTTCCTTCAAAAGATGGTGAAGCTAATTCTTTAATTAGAAAATGCGAATCGTATCCTGAAAGATTATGGAAAACTATTGGAATGATATAGGAACATTGATAATTTAAATTACATCTGTTGTGAGTAGGGCCACGATAATTACCAGTAAAATGACAATGGTCACGAACTTTTGTTTCATTATTTAAAAAAAATTTGATTACAGATGCGACATGTTTTAGCGTCATTAAGAGTTTTCTGTTGCTGTAAAGTCAATGGTTTCATTGGCTTGACACATTTAATGGTTGTCTTTACATGTTCCGATAATTTTTTTAATTCTAAGACAAACCAATTAATGCAATCATCACTACGTTTCAAATAAAATCTAGATTGAGATTCATCAAATGAACAATAAACATAGAAAGCAACACTGTATGGAATATGTTTCTGCTTATTATCATATGGTTTGAGAATGCATTTAAGATCGGCATAAACAACAAATGGAAGTTGTTCATTATTTTGATAATTTTTAAATTTAATTTTTTTATCACTTGGAGGAAAGGTGATGGCTGTTTTATTCATTCTAATGCAATCTTTTTGGTGATTAGTAAATGACTGTTCAATCTTAAAATGACACAAACACCTATCACATAGAAATTTTTTTTTTTACCATTAGAAATTTGAGAACTAACCAATCTAGAGAGATCTTTGATCAAACAAAAATGATAGATGGGTTTTACATTATTATCTTCATCAATCTCAACATCACTCTCGACTATTAACAAATGTACACATTTTTTATGAGCTAATTTACTTAAATGTAGTGAAGCTATTTTATCTTTATTATTCAACCCATAAACATTAATAGATAGACTATTGTCTAATTCAAATTTAGGAATATCATGGAAAGTTGCTGGACAATTAATACCTTGATACTTGAGAACTGTCCTAAAATCTGGATATGACGATGTTCTGATGGGATTATTTTCAGTTGGAAATAAAGCTGCAGTTACTGACCAAAGAAAGCAACACTGGTCATCATTCTGAATATTTAACACGGCTTTTTTATCTTGAGTAAACTTTGGTAGAGCAATCCAAGTTGTTCCTCCTCCTGCTGATAATGGATCATATCGATTGATGTTCACTTGAGGATCGATGATTTCTACCATGGAACACCCTGAATCGCGTTCTTCAAAGTCTTTAACTTTAGAAGACAAAACATCCATGCATTTTCCTTTTATAATTTCTTCTATTTTACTTGATGGCATAAAAAGTTCATTTTGTGTTGTAAAATACTTTATATCTTCAATAAATTCACCATCCTTCAAATTTTTTTAAATTTACAAGCCAAAGAGAAATTCACTTTTACACTGCCATTATTATCAATAATATTTCTTATTTTTTTACACATAATTGACTTAGCATCAATCAAAAATTCATTCAAATTTAAATGCTTCAAATTAATGATTGATCCTGTAGAAATACGGAGTTCAAATATACTTTCTTTATCTCTCCAGACAATCGATGGACTTGGTCTCTCAACATCACGTTAGAGATCACCCCCTCGCACAAAATTTTGTTGAGGAATAAATTTTTCATACAGTGATTTTAGGACAAAAATTGTTGATTGAATTTTCATCTTCTCACCAACTGATCAATTATTGTTTAATTATTGATTCAATGTATTAACATTTTTTTCTCCAATCTCCATTTATTAACAGCTTCATCCTTGTTTGGTCCACTTAATGATGAAAGAAGCACATAAGCCTCTTCCATCATTTTAATTAACTCTTTATAATCACAAATTTTTTGTCTTTTACTTCTCAGTATTCACTTGTTAATTTTTAATTATTTTTATTCACCAGCTATTTTTTTTCTTTTAAAGAAACAACACTTTCTGGAAAATATCTTCTTTATCCACTTGCTATTGTTTTTAATTTCAACTAAATTTCCATGTTTACTTGGCAACTTTTGAATCAAAAATAGTAGAAAAGCTCCTATAAATTTATTTAATATACGAGCCAATACTACCCTCAACCATCACTAGATTTTATCGTCAATACATTCCAATGATATCACTTCATGAAAACTTTACAGTCAGTTTGAAAAACGTCATCATAGATATGTCAAATAACAATTACCCTTCAACACTATCTGATCACATGGCTTTTTCTTTGTGACGTCATTTTTATGAAAATATACGTTGGTTCAATAAAGATATTGATAAATACTCTCAGAATCATAGACGTGGCTTGAAGAGTCATAAAGGAAAAATATTCTCAGTCGTGTATAGTCTTGAATAATAAAAGATGGAAAAAAAAATTCTTTACATAATTGATATGGAAGGATTCATGGTTAACAAAAAATTTGTTTGCAAAGAAATGGGATTTATTAACACCATTACAAGTGAAGTGAATTCAAGATTTTATAAAATTGGTAAATTTAATGAACTATCATATGAAGATAAAAAAACTGCATCATTCTGCTTGCATTATGTCCATGGAATGCTATATCGAGATAAACAAGATGATGAAGATCCATTGATCCTAGATAAGTTATTATTGAGAATTGCTAATGAAGCAGAAAATAAAAAAATGGTTATAGCATACAAGGGTGGAAATTTTGAGAAAACAAGGCTGAATCATTTAAACATCAACGACTACATCAATCTGGAGTCAATAGGATGCGCAAAATTCGAAGTCATCATGAAATACATGGAACAAAAAGATAGAGCAGCTTACAATCAATTAGAAACTCTATCGTGTGGAAGACATTTCAAGCTGAGGAACACACAAATAGTAGCACATTGTCAAAGAAAAGAAGTCTTTTGTTTCAACTATTTCTGGGAAAATATGTTTTAAGTTCGTTATTATTTATAGAATATTAATTTTGTCATTCTAAATTACTCTCTTATGTTATAACTCAATGACAATGTTCAAATTTTCAATAATTATTAATGCAAGTTTTGTGAAAGTAACTTAGAATGAAAAATAACACAATTACAATCATGAAACTATTAAGTATTTTTATAATAATAAACAATATTTATAAGAGAAAACGAGAATAATTTTTTATTCAATTATAAAATATTATAGTATAGTAGTGAACATTATAGTTACTTTTTATCTTAAAGAATATAAGTAAATTAACTTATGATTACATTAACATTAATCAGAAGAAAAAGATAGATAATATTTTTGCAAAAATAGACAAACACTTGAGATTTACATCACACAAAGTATATCATGATGAACTCTCTGTTTGCGAACTTTTTTCATCAGAATTATCATCATCATCATCATCATCGTCAGAATCACAATCACTCGAACTATTTTCATTTCCATCACTATCATCATTAATGTCAAAATTATCACTCTCATCTTCATCAACATCAGAATAGTGAAGTTCTTCTCCAACGCTGACACATTTTTGAATCGCTGTCGTTATTATCATCATCATCATCATCGTTTTCATCTCCAATACTTCCTACTCCACTGTCGTAATCACTTTCTTCTTCTTCTTCTCCCTCATTATTAAAAAATAAGAAGATATCGTCACCATGAAGCTCCTCAGCAGATACTGGTAAAAACACATATGTTTGTTCCACATCATCGTACACTAAGCGGCAGATTGTGTCATTTATACACAACAAACGTTCCTGCCGTCTCAATTGGGAACCATAATGTTTCATGGCGTAGTTGATCCTTTCTTCAATCTGATTTACATGTTGCCATTGGAATGAAATGACAACAACGTAAAAAAACGACCATGGCTGGATGTATGTGCTGCAATAATAATGATTTCACGTCATACATTTATAAAGATATATTACATATACATATATTTTTTTATTATTTAAACTGTACCTTTCAATGCTGTCGACTCGAACCTCATAATTTAAAATTTTCATGGAATCAATATCTTCAATAATGACATCTCCATACTGAATTTCCAGCACCCTCACAAACGTCCATGTTTTATCATTTAGATTTATGAGTAGCGTTGTTAAAATACCTAGGTATGGAAAAAGAAATTCTGAATACTACCCGTCAACTGCACCCATACTTTCATTGCTGAAGATATTTAATTAGTGAGATTATTATCGTCTACATAATGTGCCCACTCCTGAGGTACAATTACTTTCATCTCCATCTCAAACGAATCCATCTAAATTATTCAACAATTATTCATTATTATTATACAACACTATTTTGTTATTAAAATCATATTTAAAAGAAGAAATAAGAGAATAAGAATTTACTTACTTCCAATTGATGTAATTGCGAGATTTTTCTTATTGTAATTGACACAATGTTATTAATATTTTTATATATTTATATATATACTGAGTAATTTTTTTTTAATAAGTGGAAATATAATAATCAATATAGGATAAAATAAATAGTATTCATAAGTTTATTGAGTAACACTATTAAAATAAAATTAGCAGTAAAATAGAGATTAACGTTAAAATAAATGCAGTGTATATCTTTTAACTCTAGCCAAATCTTATTAATTATCCAAGGATGAACTTCAAAGCAGCAACGCTAGCTTGCAAGAGACTGAGCCTTAGTCCCATCTCTTTGTGCTCCTCCGGCCTTGTTCGTTGTAATGAGAAAAAATACCATTAATATAAACAAATACAGATTATTAGTCCACGTGATATAAGTGGAATCGAAGACTCAATGTCCTGTTTACATCTCTCTTAAATTTATTATCCGATGCAAGATAACGAGGTGGTGCTATATGTAGAATATATACTCCTACATCAAAATTATTTTTTGGTGTTAAATAATCAACAGAACACTTAAGAACACTGTAGAATATTGTTGTGGAAGTTGCGGCTTTGTTTAACCAAAGCACTCTACACGACGCTCTATCTTTATTTATTTTTTGGACCTGTTAGGGCACAAGCATCAAAACAAAGCGCACGTGTATTGGCGTAACCCAGCGCTAGTGTCGCATCTGTTTTACTACCATGGACTGTAATATATTTCATCTTTGTTTTATAGTTGTGCCGGTTGAAGTATAAACGAACGTGGTTGAGCTGCGCGTTCAACCATTTTTTTCCATGGATGATTTGAAAAAAAATCTGCTTATATATGAATATTTTCTTGTAGGTATTAGGTATACTTAAATGAAACATTTAAAAGTAAATAGTTATATGATTTCGAACTTCAATCATTATTTCATTCAAAACAGAAACATTAAATAATAATTTTATATCATTTTTAATTTGTTTAATTTCTTTTATAATCGAAATTATCTTAAATATAATTATCATTTAGTAATACGTCTTATTTGATTAGGTTTTGGTTAATATTATAACATAACAATTGAATTATTATTGAATAATTAACATAATACTTTCATGAGAGGGATAAAAGGCTGATTTTTAAAAGTAGCATTCAAAATAGATCGACATTTAAACTCTAGATACCAAAGGCAGACATATTGATTGAAATAAGCCGCTAGATGGCAGAAATGTACATCAATCGATCGATATTTTTTTGATTTCTCAGTCGCTAGAGGGCAGGTATGTATATCGATAAATAATATATTTCTGTTCTTTAGTCGCTAGAGGGCAGATTGATTAATTCAAAATCATGCATATGTTTTCCCCTATCAAATGGCTCATTGACAATTTAAATTTACTAAGGCTTAGGGTGTATTTTTGGTTGTTTAGGGTGTTCACACAATCAAAAAAACATAAGCCGTAAGGCGTAAGATTTAAGACGTACGCATGCGCACAAACTAATTTTTTAACTTATTATGATGTTAGTGCGCACGCGGACGTCTTACGGCTTATGTTTTTGATTGTAAGCACGGTCTTAGAATAAATTTCAAGATTCTATGTTGACATTATTGAATATTTTTTCAGATAACCGCTAGAAAGATTAAATACATGAATGAAGATGATTTAATTACATACATTTATTGAAAAATCAGCCATGATACATAACTATAATATTTGAAGTAAAAGTAAATCCATTTAGTATTTCAAATATAAAAAATTCTGAGTAAAGTAATTTTATGTGCATAAAAATTACATTATGAATTAATAGATTTGTTTTTCATATCTTCAATTTCTTTTTCAAAGTATATAAAAAACTTTTCTGGTAACATATGAATTTTATCCAATGGTAAGCAATTAAAATCCGTTCTAGCATAGAGCTTTTTCAGCACTGGTCGCATTTTGTTGATTGAGTTGGAATCAAATCACATCTTCATCTTCAGTACATTTTTTAATGCACAATTTGAAGCTAAACTTGGTCCATGATGCGAAGCATGTTTCCATCATGGTAAATCGGGAATAATATGTAATGGTAGGTAATTCAAATCATTTAAGTTAATCACAGTTTGTCGGTTATTTAACAAACTGATGCATGCACACTTTCTTTTCAAGACCTTTCACATAAATGAAATTAGCTTTGTCTACTACATCAACAATTTTACTAGGCATATCTTTGTATGTCATTTCACCAGAATCCCATTGAAGTCCATGGTAATTACGAGTATACCAACGATTTATTACTTGAAATTTTTGCGGTAATAATTTCCAATTAAATGGTTGTTTGAAGAATAAACGCAACTGATTTTGTACTGCTCCGACAATAAAGAAAAAAATCACTGTAAATTCTTTCACAACAAATTGATTTGGAGGAGCTTTGAATTCCTGAATATTAACCAAGATATCCATTGTGTAGGTTTGATGTTACCAATTCAAAGGTCTCTTTATTGATGAAACTTTACAAACGTACTTTATCTAAATTTATGACACCACATCTTTTCTACGAAACCGGCGATCTGTTGATATTATAATAAACAAAAAAAGGAAGACTTGTTACTTCCATGACGTCGTTTGTTTTGAAAAAGCTAACAAAGAAATAATATTTATAAATAACATTTTTCTGGGAATTAAAATCTAACGTACTCCTCTGCGAATAAATCTTTTAAAAATTACAAAGAAAATTGCGCTGTTAGAAAAATGTGTTTAAGTTATCGGTCGCTAGAGTAAGGGGGCTATATATAAACAGAACAGATTGCCAACAAGTCAGTTCAGCAACAGAGATCATCGGACACATATCTAAGTGTACACGCTTGAGTGTAGAACAGTGATTAGTAAATTGTAAAATAAATATGGATATTAAACCGCCGGAATTACAACGCCATTGAGTGAAAAAATGTTGGTAATAATTATCACCTAGTGAACGATAGTCGTTACAGGTCGATAATATTCAAAAAAATTTAAATTCTTCACCCACGACAACAACAGCGCTACTCAGTTGAAAAGATTGACAACAGTTACCAACATTAAATTGGTAACAATAGCCAGTAAAAAAATTCAAATTCTTTCACCCGCTACAACAGCAGCGCCGCCCAACAATTACCGACTGCAGGTCGGTACATTGCCATCTAGTGGGTAAACTGAGAACTACATCTACAACCGGTAAGTTACCGTCCCTGCCAGTAAATTACTGACGCAGTTGGTAATTTACCGACGCGGTCGGTAATAGTAGATTGAGCTAGAACCCCCCTTCTTAACTACTAACCCAACTTTGAAAAATAAAATGTGGAAAGAATTCACCCTCTACAGAAATTATAAATGGATTTATCTGCTATCAAAACTCTTATCATCATATAACAATACTAAACATCGTACCATCAAAATGAAACCTGCGGATGTCACTTCAGCCAATGAGAAGCAATTATTAGATACTGTTTACAGGAAGCTGAAAGTTGTAAGAATTAAGGAGCGAAATAAGTTCAAAATTGGCGATAAAGATCGAATTAGTAAATATAAACATGTATTCGAGAAATGATATACTCCTAACTGGACTACTGAAATTTTTACTGTTAGTAAAGTCGACAATACTCATCCAGTAACTTACAAATTAAAAGATTATCTAAATCAATCGATGGAAGGAGGATTTTATGAAGGGGAATCAACTGGAGTCCAATATTCTGATTTTTATATAGTAGAAAAAGTTCTGAAAAAACGTGGAAATCGAGTATGTATTAAGTGGTTAGGATTTAATAATGAACACAATAGTTGGATAAGTGCAGATGATATGTAATTTATTTGAAAAGTTCTAACAATGACAAAAAACTTAGAAAATAATGAATTATTAAAAATGTACCTTATGATAATAATAAATTGTGACAATATGAAATTCGTTTTAGATCTTTTTATAACCCCATGGCAGAGTATCAGTTGTTTCTTTCGATAGTTGTCTTTCATTATCTTGTCAACTCAAGGCTATTTTCATCCTAGGAACAGTACATACTTCATGTTTCTTACTAACAATATGATATTCATTTTTGTTAAAAATGGTATGATGAAACAAACAATTTTTATAATCATCAATTGTAATCGTTTTAATTGTTGCTTTTTTCACACCTTTGGCTTTCATTTTCACACCTTTTTCTTTCTTTTGATCCCTTTCATTGTGATCTTCTTCATTTTGAACCTTAAAACTATTCATTTTTGCTTTTAGCCTAATGAATTCAGTCATAACTTTCCCTTTATTCTCGTCTTTCATTAACCCTAAAACTTTCTTATCCATTCGTGGAATGTCATAAACATTATTTTCTGGATAATCAGAGGTGTTGTACATTTTAATATTAAATTTCATATAATCATATATATATATATATATATATATATATATTGTAAAATATAAGATCAAGACAACTTATATTAAGAAAGAAAGTTTATTTAAATGACAGATTTGAAATACAGAATCTAATATGACGTTTAATCTGTGCTAGTCTCAGTTACTATCAGGAGATAAACAAACTCTCCCCTCGTTGCTACAAACAATCTAATCGTCAAGCAATCGTCGTTAACTAACAAACTGTCGTTTGTCAATCCATCAATAGATGGACACACACGCATATTTTACACTTCTCCCGATCTTCTAAAAATTGCCTCCTGGCAATATCTAACTGTTGGGTAACAATATTGGATTAGGCTGAAATAAAATAAACATTCAAAATCTAAATTAAATTGTTCATTAAAAATTTTAAAAAATTAAATTCAATCATTCTCCAGCCTAGATTCCAATATTGCCGCTTCCCAATGCTGCCTGCATAAAAATAAAGGAAACAAATTATTCTGGAGGGGAAAATCCTGCGGCGGGTAAAAACCTCCAAAACAGGCCAAAATAATCTAAACTAATCAAAAACGTGACTTTATACAATTCAAAGATCTTAAAAATTAAAAGTCCGTCAGTCAAAATTTTAAAATAATTAATTCTTCTTTTCCTTCCTGTTTTTTCATTGAAAAGAATCCAAAAACGAAATGAAAATCCATAAGAGTTGGAAATGCCAAGAATCTGGGAGGTCAAATCAAGGGAGATCTAAACAGATTTTTAAAGTTACTGCAGCATCAAATTAATTAATAATTTTTTTAATTGAATTCAAATTCCTTTTTTTTTCAATTGAATGGTCTCACTTCTTGGAGTATATTTCTCCAAACAAATTACCGACAACGCATCCTATTTATGAAATCAGACTCTTAAAATCTCAATAATAATAATCACAAATGATTCACCTTGCAAGAAATTTTCAAAAATAAGTTCAATAGCCTCTGCTCACTGTGCAAACTGAATTATTAAAAATTGGGCTCACAGTTACGCATACAATCCGAACAAGTAGGATACCATGGACATCTAGTACCTCACTTCGCTTCACCTCGGCCAAATAATGAAGAAAAGGATTCCGGCACAATGACTCCAACCGTGTATATCCCAAAAGAGTCAAAATAATTAATCATCATCATAACGAGCGAGTCTATTCATATGAACAACATTCAAACGACCATTAGGAATTTTCTGAATTCTAAAAACAACATCATTTAATTTATTTTTAATAATATATGGACCTTCCCAATCTGATTGACGTTTAGGACATTTTCCTTTAACTCTCTTAGGGAAATAAAACTAAACCTTTTGACCTACGTCAAAAGAAAGAATATCAGATTTTAAATCATAAGTAGATTTAAGTTTGCCTGATTTATTTTCTAAATTATGACGTACATAATCATGAGTAAATTGGAATTTTTTTCGAAGATCAAAAACATATTCACCTGTAGAATTATTTTCAGAAATGTTTTCTGAAGGAGAAATTCCACGAAGAAAATCTAGAGGTAACCTTAATTCATGACCTAACATTAACAATGCTGGAGAAAATTCTGTACTCTCATGACTAGAAGAACGATAGGCTAACAAAAATAGAGAAATCCAACGATCCCAATCTTTTTGATTTTTATTAATCAATTTTGATAAATATTGAAGAATAGTCCTATGCAACCTTTCAACTAAACCATTAGATTGAGGATGAAGAGGCGTAGTTCTAGTCTTTTTGATTCAAAAAAGATTCATAACCTTTTTGAAGATTTCTGATTCAAATTCTCTACCTTGATCAGAATGAATTTCTAAAGGAACACCATATCTACAAAATATTTGAGAAACTGGAGCTTCAGCAATAGTAGAAGCTTGATGATTAGGAAGATGAATTGCTTCAGGCCATCTAGTAAAATAATCAGTAACAACTAAAAGAAATTTACGTCCAGAAGAAGTTTTAGTGACAGGACTAAGAATATCGATTGCAACTCTTTCAAAAGGAGAACCAACATTATAAATTTGAAGAGAACCACATGATTTCTTATGAGGACCTTTTTTAGCAAAACAAACCTTACACTTCTTACACCAAATATCAACATTTTGTTTAAGAGTAGACCAGAAAAATCTTTAACGAATTTTAGAAATTGTCTTATTAATACCAAAATGTTCACCAGAAGGAGAATTATGAGCTTCAGAAATTATTTTAATATGTTGCTTCCCAACGTTTAACTAAAATGCCATTTTTCAATTCTAAAGAATTCCAATAAAGTAAATAAAGTTTGAAAGTTGAATCTAAATGAGAAACATCACTAAATTCAGGAATTTTATTTTCCTTTTTGAATTTAATTATTAAATTCAAAATACTATCATCATTCTGAAATTTAATCCAATCTGAATTATTATTAATTTCACAAATAGTACGGAAAATATTTTTATTAAAGAAACATTTTTCATTAGCATTCATTTTCAGACATTTTTTACAGTCACATGGACACCGAGATAAAGCATCAGCATTACCATGACTTTGACCTAGTCTATGATGAACCTCAAAATCATATTGGAATAAAATTTCTAACCAACGAGCAATTTGATCTTTGGGATTCTTAAAAGAAAGTAACCAACTAAGAGAAGCATGATCAGTTCTGATCGTAAATCGTTTACCGAGAAGAAAATGACGAAAATGTTCAATCGAAATAACAACAGCTAATAATTCTTCTCTAGTAACACAATAATTCCGTTCACGACTGTTTAAAGTCTTGCTAAAATATGCAATAACTTTTTCTTGATAAATAATTTCACCATTTTTATCAATTGGAATTTTTTGTGATAAAACAGTTCCTATTCCAACATTAGAAGCATCAGTATCAAGAATAAATGGATAATTAGGATCAGGATAACCTGAAATAGGTGTAGTAGTTAAAATTTGTTCCAATTTTTGAAAAGTTTGAAGAGCAATATCATCCCAAATAAAATCTCTTTTCTTTTCACTAATTAAATGAAGAGGTTTTGCTAAAGTAGCAAAATCTTTGATAAATTTCCTATAATATGAGCAAAGTCCAAGAAAACTTCTAAGTTCAGTTTTATTTTTCGGAATAGGCCAATTAATAATGGCAGAAATCTTTTCAGGACAACTTTTTAATCCTTCACCAGAAACAATATGACCTAAAAAGGCAACCTCTTTTTGGAAAAATATACATTTTTTAGTATTGATTTTAAGTCCTGATTGTAAAAGTCTTTGGAAAACATTTTGAAGATGAATAAAAAGTTCATCAAGACTCATACTGAAAATAATAATATCATCTAAATATACTAAACAAATTTTGCCGATGAGACCTTGTAAAACTATGTTCATAAGTTTTACAAATGTGGCAGGAGCATTACATAAACCGAAAGGAAGAACTTTGAATTGCCAAAGTTCACTTCCAATACGAAAAGCTGTTTTCTCACGATCTTTAGGAGCAACTTCAACTTGCCAATAACCACTTTTTAGATCAATGGTCGAAAACCATTGAGCACCAAGAACTATATTCAGAATATCTTCTTGATGAGGAATTGGAGTGGAATCTTTAACTGTAACATCATTTAATTTGCGATAATCAACACAAAATCTAATTTCACCAGCTTTTTTAGGAACGAGAACAACAGGAGAAGCCCATGGACCATGACAAGATTCGATTGCATCCTGTTGTTTCATTTCTTCCACAACAGTATCAACTTTTTCCCTATAATGCAAAGGAATACGACGTGGACCTTGTTTAATAGGAAGAGCATTTCCAACATTAATCTTATGTTGTAAAATTTTACACTTCCCAATATCAAAAGAATTTTTTGAACAAATATTTATATTTTGTAAGAATAATGTTTCAAAACGTAAAACATTTTTCTCATTTAATAACTTCGAAGATCTTTGAAACAAATCTAAAACAAATTCAGGAAAAACATTTAAATCGAGAGAAACCTTATTAATTGAAACAACTTTATTATTAGAAAGAAATTTTTTATGAAGAATTTCCTTAAACTCACCAAACAAACTTGATTTAACCAAGAAATCTATTCCCAAAATACATTCTTCACGAATTTGAGCACAGACAACCTCTGAACTCATCCTGATATTTGAAATTTTAATTTCTACAGTCTCAAGAAAATCAAAATGGAATTTATCACCAGAAACTGTAAAAGTAGAAAGAAAAGAATCATTTGCTCTAAATGAGTTCTTATTAAAGAGAGAAGAATTAACAACCGTAATATCAGCAGCAGTATCGACTAACATGTCACATTTTTTAACATTAATTTCACCTTTATGCATCAGTAAAGGTTAAAATGTCTAAAAGATGATTTCCACAAAAATTTTCCGAAATCTTTTCTATTTTAACGAAATTTAAAAAAACTTAAGTAATAATCGTTAACCTCAATCATTGAGTTTCATTTTTAACCTTCTTTTAAAATATATGTATATATTAAATAATTATAGAAAATAATTGAAATACACTCAGACATTACACATCATAGTCACCTTTATTTTCATAATGATTATCATCCTTACTATCGTCATGATCACTGTCATTATTTTTGTTACAATCATCATTATCATAATAATCATCGTCACAATTATCAATAACAATGTTTTCAACTAAGAGAGGTGTTGGATCACCTTCGAACCAAAGCGGTTCAATTTTATTGTCATTAACTGTCCATCCGCATTGTTCTGGTAGGAAATTGATGCAGTTAGCTTCTGTAGCATTTTGCCACATTGAAGTTAGATAAATAGTTCGTAGAATTTTTTGTTTCAGTGATTTCCAACATGGTGGAAGTTGAGTTGAATCAAATCTTTTTACAGTTTTCATAAAATATTCTGCTACAGATATTGACGTAAATCGATTTTGAAACATGAATAATCTCGCATCATTTACATTATTACAACTTATTCTATAAATTTTACAAGTATATTCTTGCAATATTTCTATACTTCTTAAATTATCAATGTCGTCAATATTATTTGAACTAGCGAATACTTGTTAAACTTGTAGATTTTTCAATGATTCTATAAAAGGCTTAATTTTACCTTTTCTGAAAAAAGCTAGCTGTATAATCGCATCCAGTCTATGCATGGAAACCGGGCAAAGAACGACACACAAGATCACCAAGTTTTTCAGCTAATTTAGTGCAATTAATGAAATTTACAACATTAGATTTCGATCTTATCGTACTTAGATATATTTCTAATGATGCTAACTTATGAATATTTCCAAGTATTATTACAAGAATGTCAGTGTTAGGTGCTTTGATCATTATTTTACTGTCATTCTCCGATTTACTCATATGATATATAATACGAGTATCGGCCTCTTCATGATTGCATGCAAAATCTTCTTCAATATTCTTTACAATAGAGTTATTTATTAGTTGAAAAGAAAAACATTGATCTTTATTTGTTATATTTTATTTGTTATATACACTTTCTTATCGCGCAAAAATGATGCCACACAGTTGTTAGACCAATATTCAGTTAAAATATCAGTGTTCTGCAGTGGTCTAGGTGCGACCCGAGAGGTCCACACGAGCAACTTCCCAGTGGAAAAGATGAAAAAATATCATATGTTTCAATATTTATTATTATTATTATTATTATTATTATTATTATTATTATTATTATTATTATTATTATTATTATTATTATTATTATTATTATTATTATTATTATTATTATTATTATTATTATTATTATTATTATTATTATTATTATTATTATTATTATTATTATTATTATTATTATTATTATTATTATTATTATTATTATTATTATTATTATTATTATTATTATTATTATTATTATTATTATTATTATTATTATTATTATTATTATTATTATTATTATTATTATTATTATTATTATTATTATTATTATTATTATTATTATTATTATTATTATTATTATTATTATTATTATTATTATTATTATTATTATTATTATTATTATTATTATTATTATTATTATTATTATTATTATCATTATTATTATTATTATTATTATTATTATTGTTGTTATTATTATTATTATTATTATGTTTGACAAACAATTTTTTCTTGTTATTTGTATTAACAATTACACACACTTTAAATCTATTCAATTCTATTGTAACTTTTTTTTTAATTTTTCTTCTCTGATTCACAAATAAAACTTATTGACACATGTTATTCAAGAAACATCCGAAGCGAAAGACCTCTTGCTCTAGGCAATGTGCTCTTTTATTCTGTCTATTTAATTTACGATGTTTTCCACATGATAAAGTCTCCATAAAATTATAAGTTTCAGCATCTTCTTGCTGAATATATTTTCTGATTATTCCAAATTTCGGACAATTCAATGATTCTAAATTTATATAGTTGTCAATCTTCAATTTCTTGAACTTGGATTCTTCATAATTACCACCTTCATAAGAAATTATTAATCCTTTCGATCGAGCTTCTGCAGCAATTTCTGATGATAAAATATCAATGTTCGACTGGTCTTCATCACTTTCTTCATCACAGAAATCCATCCCATGCACATTGTAGTAGCAAAAGCTTGCTCACTTTCTATCATTCCATGATAAATCTTTTTTTTTATATCAATTTTATAAAACTTGGATTGAACTTTGCCAGTAAAAACATTTATAAATCCTAACTCTTTGCACCTAAATTCACCGTTCACCATGAATCTATCCATATCGACTATGTAAAGAATATTTTTCTCGATTGTTGATGACACAACGTTTCGTTTTGAGTTTAACAGAAAGAATAAGCTTTCTTTTTAATTAATATGTGACATTATTTTTGCTCGATTTTATTGACTTCAAAGAAATCTGACACTCATACGTATTTTCTTTTTGTATATTATCAAACCATCAGGCTATAGAATAAATTTCTGAAAAGTGACGTCATATGAAATTAATACTTATAAACAACTATAGAATTAAGTGACGTTGGAGGGGTAGTTTTTATCTTGATATAAATAAATGTGAAACAGCTTTCCCGTAGCATTACTACTTGGAAAGTTATAAAGTAAGCATGTGATTTCTTGATTCAAATATTCAATAAGTGAATAAAAAAACAACAGCTGAGTGATAAACAACGAAAGTATTGAAAAGTGAACAGCTAATACAATAAAAACAAAAGTGAGTTTAAAAAATGTGTGACCATCATAAAGATTTGATTAAAATGATGGAAGAAGCTTATGTGCTTCTTTCATCATCGAGTGAACAAAGCAAGGTTGAAGCTATGAACAAGTGGTTAGAGATTGGAGAAAGAAATATTGTCACATTAAGCAGACAATTAAAAAACAGTATAATAGTTGGGGAGAAAATAAAAGTCAAATCCACAATTGCTATATTAAAATCATTATATAAAAGATTTCTCTCTCAACAAAACCGTGTGAAAGGAAGTGATCTCCAACCTAATGTTAAAAGACCAAGTCCATCAGTGGTTTGGAGAGATGATGAGAATGTATTCTAACTTCGCATTTCCACTGGATCGGTGATCAATTTGAAACATCTAAATTTAATTGATTGTTCAAATGATGCAAAATTAATTCTCTATCAAAAATTTAGAAATATTATTGATAATAATGGTAGCATAAAAGTAAATTTTTCTTTGGCATGCAAATTCAACAACGTAAAAGATGAGGAATCTAAAACAGAAATTAAGCATTTCACTACAAAGAATGAACTATTTATGTCATCAAGCAATATAAATGAATTTCTTCAAGAAAAAATAATTGATGTCTTATTATCGAAAGTTGAAGACTTTGAAGAGCGTGATTCAGGATGGTCTATGGTAGAGATCATCCATCTCCATGTCAACATCAATCGATATGATCCATTATCAGCAGGAGGATCGACATTTATTGCTTTACCGAAATTCATTCGAGACAAAAGGGCGGTGTTAAATATCAAGAATGAAGATCAATGTTGCTTTCTATGGTCAATTACAGCAGCTTTATTTCCAACTGAAAATCGTCCCAACAATACATCATCCTATCCAGATTATAGAACAGTTCTCAAGTATAAAGGTATAAATTGTCCAACAACTTTACATGATATCCCAAAATTTGAATTGGATAATGATAATATTTCTATTAACGTATATGGATTAAATGATAAAGATAAAATAGCACCGTTATATTTAAGTAAATTTTCGAATAAACGACGTATACATTTGTTAATAGTAGAGAGTAATGTTGAGATAGATGATGATAATAATTTAGAACCTACTTTTCATTTTTGTTGGATCAAAGATCTTTCACGATTGGTTGGGTCACAAATTTCTAAAAGTAATACAAAAAAACTTTTATGCGATCAATGTTTATGTCATTTCAAAATAAAAAAATCATTTGATAATCATCGAAAAGATTGTATTAAAATGAATAAAACGGCTATTACGTTTCCAAAAAAAGAGGAAAAAATAAAATTTAAAAATCATATAAACGAAGAACAAGTTCCATTTGTTGTTTATGTTGATCTGGAATGTATACTTGAACCGGATGATGATAAGCAGAAACATATTCCATACAGTGTTGCTTTCTATGTTCATTGTTCATTTGATGAATCTCAATCTAAATTTGATCGAAAACGGAGTAATGATTGTATCAATTGATTCATTTTAGAATTGAAAAAATGATCAGATCGTGTTAAAAATACTATTGAACATGTTGTGTCAATGAAACCATTAACTTTCCAGCAGCATAAACCTCATAATGAAGCAAAAAAATGTCACATTTGTAATCAAATTTTTTTGCATAATGAAGTGAAAGTTCGAGATAACTGTCATTTTACTGGCAATTATCATGGTGCAGCTCATAACAGATGCAATTTAAACTATCAATCATCCCATATAATTCCAATAGTTTTTCACAATTTTTCAGGATATGATTCTCATTTTTTAATTGAAGAATTGGCATCAAAATCATTTGAAGGAAAAGTAGATTTATTACCAATTAATAAAGAAAAGTATACATCTTTTACTGAAACAGTAGGTAGAGAAGAATTCTGTGGAAACAGCAAATAAAGACGACGTGAAATCGCAATTAAATTACAATTCATAGATTCTTTTAGATTCAAGGCAAGTAGTCTTAATAAATTAGCATCGTTTCTAGATAATGATAAGAAAAATATTACCAAAAGATTTTATAATGATCCTGAACAGTTTGAATTAGTGGTGCGAAAGGGAGTTTTTCGCTATGAATACATTGACAATTGGGATAAACTTGATGAAACCCAGCTTCCTGCCCAATCAACTTTTTTTTCAAAATTAAATGATACCACAATCTCTGATGAAGATTATCAGCATGTACTTACTGTGTCGAATAAGTTTCAGCTTAAAACTTTAGATGATTATTCAGATTTATATTTGGAAACTGATGTTTTGCTCCTAGCAGACATCTTTGAAAATTTGCGTAGAAATTGTTTAGATGCGTACAATTTTGATCCTTTACATTACCTAACTGCACCTGGCCTAGCTTTTGATGCTATGCTGAAATATACACAAATCGAACTTTATCCTTTGCAAGATGTAGAAATGCTTAATTTCATAGAAAAAGAGATAAGAGGAGGAGTGTCGCAATGTTGCAATAGGTATGCAAAAGCCAATAATCAATTTATGAAAGATGATTTTGATCCAAACAAAGATGAATCATATTTGATGTATTTCGATGTAAACAATCTTTATGGTGCTGCAATGAGTGAATATTTACCGACTGGTTCTTTTGAGTGTGTAACTGAAAAATTTGATTTCGATGATGTCAATCATTGGGTTTTAAATATTTCCAAAGATTCATCAATCGGGTATATTTTTGAAGTAGATTTAGATTATCCCCAAACATTGCATAAACATCATAAAGCTTTGCCATTATGTCCTGAGCACTGGAGACCTCCGAATAGCAAAAGTACGAAGCTCATGACAACATTATTACCAAAAAATGAGTATGTCATACATTACAGAAATTTACAACAATGTATTGAACTTGGCTTGAAAATCACTAAAATGCATAGAGTTCTACGGTTTAAACAGTCAGCTTGGATGAAGAAATACATAGATTTGAATACAAATATGAGAAAAAGGTTCAAAAATGATTTCGTGAAAAATTTTTAAACTAATGAATAACGCTGTTGATGGAAAAACTATGGAAAATGTACGTAATTATAAAAATATGAAATTAATTACAGAGTGGAAAGGAAGATATGGAGCACAAACTTTGATATCTAAACCTAATTTTTATAGCAGTGTTATTTATGATAATGATATGGTCATAATTGAAATGAATCAACTCGAAATGCTGTTCAATAAGCCAATTTATGTAGGGTTTGGAATGCTTGATTTATGTAAAATTTTTATTTATGATTTCCATTATAATTATATTATGAAAACTGTTAAAAATAATGTTAAATTGTTTTATACAGACACAGATAGCTTAATTTATCATTTTACTAATGTAAACATATATAATTGTATTAAACGTGACATTCGGAAATATGACACTTTTGATTATCCTGAAAATAATGATTATGGCATTCCTTTAGTCAATAAGAAAGTTCTAGGCTTGATGAAAGATGAAAATGAAGGAAAAATTATGACTGAATTCATTGGACTTAGAGCAAAAATGTATAGTTTCGAAGTTCAAAATGAAAAGGATCAAAAGAAAACCAATGGTGTAAAAAAGAAAGCCAAAGGTGTGAAAAAGGCAACAATCAAAACGATTACGATTGATGATTATAAAGAATGTTTCTTTCATCATACAATTTTTAAAACGAATGAATATCATACTGTTAGTAAAAAAATATGAGGTATGCACTATTCCTAAAACAAAAATAGCTTTGAGTTGGCAAGACAATGAAAGGCAATTATTAGAAGAAACTACTGATACTCTACCATGGGGCTATAAAGAATGTAATACAAATTCGTAATTTTTATATTTTTTTATTAAAATAATTACAAAATATCATAGTCATAAGTTACAATGGTCATAGCTCAAGGTCTCAATTGTTATTCCATAAATTCTAATTATAAGTTTCTTATTATAATAATAATAAGTTTGTTGTCACAATTACAAGTTTTTTAAGTTAATTATATATCTTTCCAATTTATCCAACTATTGTGTTCATTGCTAAATCCTAACCACTCCACATATGCTTGATTTCCACGTTTTTTTAAAACTTTTTCAACCAAACAAACATCAGGATATTGAACTCCAAGTAATTCATCTTCATAAAAACCGCCCTCTATTGGTTGGTTTTGATAATCTATTAATTTATAAGTCACCGGAAGAGTATTCAAAATCTTTATTATAAAAATCTTTTCCTCTGTCCACACGTAAATTCTTGGATATTCTTTTTTCTTTTAAAATTTACATCATTGCAGCAGTGACATCTTTACCATTGTTAGTCATTATTGGTATAGCCCAAGCATATTTCGAGAAAATGTCAATAACTGTTAATAAATATTGATATCCTTTATTGTAGGATTTATATGCACTCATATCAACAAGATCAGCCTGCCAAGTATCATCAAGACCACGTATATCCACATGTCGTCGTTGATAATTTCTTCTCACCGGTCTATGAAGCTCTTCTGCGATTTGTCTTTTTTCTTTATTCATGGCAATTAGACTTTAGGTCTTTCAATTTTTTCTGAACGTTCTCCTCCAGCTGTTTTATAATGTCGGTATGCCTATTATCTGCCTCTTTAAACGTATTTAATTGATCAAATTGATAAAATTCATTTATTCTATTTAATTCAGCCTTTAAACTTTGTTGTGCTGCTTGTGATGATTCCAATTGCTGTTTTACTTGCTCACTGATTTTTTCAATTTTTGCTTTGAGATTTTGTATCTCTTCTGTTATAGATGCTATCGTATTACTGATGCTTGATTTAACTTTTAATGATACAGCATCATTTAGATCTACGGGATCAGCAAGGTTGCACAATCTTCTATTATTCATATCATATTGTTTATCGATTGTTAATTTAAATGCATCACCAGGTGGACCACGGACAGCACTTTTTCGTGAATCATTGTCCAACTGACGTCCAAAAATGTCTACATTCATCCTCTCTCTTCAAGAGATAGTTGATCAATAAGTAATGACATTAAGCATCTGATTAATATATGATTCCAGCTTCACGTAGTTCTTCAATAATTGACATTATTTCATTGTTATGGCTAAAATTACCAGCAGCACGTGATGAAACTAGTAGACGTAATCGATCGACAAGTTCATTTGGATCATTCCAATAAACATAGTCCAGTGGCCGGTTATGATTTATCGTATATTGCGGCAAACCTTTACCGCTTCTCGGTAAATATTTGCTGATAATACTTTGATATTTCTTTGAATGTTTGTTCTCTCTAAGACTTCTGTCAGGGTGGTAATGTTTATGATAGGCGTAAGTGCTTTTTAAAATTTGTCCATAAGTATTTTCGTCAATGTCTGTTGTTATATTTGGATTAGGTGATTCCATGAAAAGTAATTCTAAGGGACCAGTAGTACGTTAATATTTTTTATATAACACAGGCATGATAAACGTCACTTATCATGCCTGTAGAGGGAACCCTAAACTGCCGACTATCGACCAGTGATATAATGGATCTACCTAAGTTTTTAGTAAACTTCGTTTCCGCAAGAGGGATCACAGTCACGTGATGCTCCTTTGTCCACATTTTTCTCATTCGCACGGCAAGCGTCGTTGTGAGATTATCAAAAACGTGAATAAATATTGTTCGTGATTAAAATTATTGTGAAAGATTCATAACATTTTTCTCTTTACAATGAAAAATGATATTGATATTCATTGTACTCCTCCTGAGATATGTGAAGTGGCGAATGAAGCAATCCAAAATTTGTTGCCAAGTAAATCACATAAACTTTATACGACAGCGTACGAAGCATTCTCAAAATGGCGGACTGACAAAAATATTCATTCGGCATCAGAAAGGGTACTCCTCGCATATTTCACAGAACTTCAGGCAAAATATAAACCATCAAGCCTTTGGGCTACGTACTCAATGTTAAAAACTACGTTAAATGTTAAAGAACAAATTGATATAAAAAAATATTCACAATTATCAACATTCTTGAAAAAAAATTCTGTTGGTTTCAAAAGCAAAAAATCACGGATTTTAAGTGCTACAAATGTGCAACAATTCATAAACGAAGCACCTGATGAAATATATTTAGCATCCAAGGTGAGTTAAATTTAATAAGTATTTACGAGCATGATTTTTACATGAATTTTTAAATTTTACTAACTATTATATTTACAAATAACTATTTACATGAATAAATTAAAATGGATTTCTAAAAAGATTAAATATTTACAAATTCTCTATTTACATAATTATTTGATTCTAATTTCAATATTTATTTTTTTAAGGTCGCTCTTATTTTTGGAATTTGTGGCGCTTGTAGGAGTCAAGAGCTTACTGAAGTTAAATCTGACCATGTAACTCAACAGGGTGAAATATTTATCGTTGTTATACCAAATACAAAAAATAATCGTCCTCGAACCTTCACTATAAACAAAAAATTTGCTATTATCGTCCAAAAATATCGTCAATTAAGGATTCCTACAGCTAAGACAGATCGTTTCTTCTTGAAATTCTCAAATGGTAAATGTGTTAATCAAGTTATTGGACGCAATAAGTTCGCTCGAATACCTCAAGAAATAGCAAAATTTTTGAAATTGGAAAACCCAGAGCAATATACAGGACATTGTTTTCGCAGAACATCTGCTACCCTATTGGCTGATTCGGGAGCTTCAATGACGGCACTCAAAAGACATGGTGGTTGGCGATCTGCTACCGTAGCTGAAGGTTACATAGAGGAATCTATTGAAAATAAATCCAAAATAGGAGATCTTATAGTGAACTCTATTAATTCTACCACTTCTAACACAACTAATGAAGAACCACCTTCAAAAAAAGTGAAAATTTTTTATAGTGACGAAGAAAATACTAATGACAGCACAACAAGTACCGATATTAATAATTGTAAAAAGAATGCTTACGAAATAATTGTTGATAAAAATGTAAACTCGTACTTAAAAAATACAGATATTTTTACGTTAGACGGTGGCTTTAAATTCCAAAATTGCACCGTCACTATACATAATCATTATAAAAGTTAATTATTTAATTTTTTTTGAGAAGTTCGGTTTATTTATGTTAAAATATATAATTTTGTTATCATCAACAGTATTAAAAATGTGAAAATTTATTTTTATTGAATAAAAAATATAATACTTTCTTTTTTTGGTTAATTAAAAATGTAGTTTTTTTTTTTAATTGATAAATATTTTTTTACAATAATTTTGTATCATTTATTAATTCGAATCATAATAAAAGTTCAATTAAAATATTCAAACGGTGTATTTTTTTTTAAAAACGTTGTATAAGTTGTCTCTAAAAATGTTTTGAAATTTAATTTTCAAAAATTACATGAAATTTTTTTTTCATTTCAGGGGGCTCCGCCCCCCGAACCCCCCGGCAGGGGCTTCGCCCCTTGCAACCCTAGCGGGGGCTTCGCCCCCTGCACCCCCGCTGTGGTTATATATTTTTGTTTATTTACAAGAACTATACAGGAGCTCTTTCCACTGTGTCGCTAATCGGCCTTTAGACTCCCCTCTACGGCTAGAATAAGCGACTCTTATCATAACCTATCTTTATATAAAAGATCGTATGCACCACGGGACCTAATGGCAATCATCGTCTCAGCGAGGTGACGTCACTCAAGTCGTACGGATACGCACTCGCCTTCGGCTCGTGCGCATGCGCCGCACGACTCGAATGACGTCACCTACACGAGACAATAATTTCCCGTATAGGTCCCTGGATGCATAATCTACTATTATTATCGATGTAAACAAATTTATCATCAAATCTTGCTTCTGCATTACCAATCATCAGTTTATTCTTTAATTTTCTTACACCAAACTTTGTATCCAATTCCTTCACTTGATGTTTTGAATCGAATTTTTTCAAATATGATACTGCAGGCAACTCTTTTATCGGTGTACTTTGATGAGGAGCGGTGGTAAAAGATTCATCATCACTTATTGCACTATTATCCACATCATAATCAACAGTATTATTATCATGTGTTGTTTGAAAGCTTGTCGCTCCTTCTGTAGGATCTTTTTTGATCAGCACATTTTTTTTCACATTAAATTCCTCTGTTCTTATCGGAGTCTGGTCCACTAATTGTTTTAAAGGAGTTACAACTAGTTTGAACAATTCGTTCATAGCTCGTTGAGTTATTTTTCGCCCATGTTTAATAATTTCATGCTTATGTCTTATCGCGTCACTCGCTTCCGCAATTCGATGCAAAATATCAGCTCTTTTTTGCATTTTTCTTGTCTTCATACTACCACTTTGATAACCGCGTCAGGAATGTTCTTTTTCTCTTATTGTTGTTCAATTTATATATTTATAAAGCAATCAAACCCTTTTCTATACCGTCCACAACTGATTTCTCTATCTTTGTCGATAACGACGAATCCATACTCATCATTCCAACATTTGGAACAAAGTTCTCGAAAATCAGAAAATGACATATCAGTCTTTACATGATCATCATAAATATGCTTCAAATTTATATCATCTTGTCGGAAGAGCACGAGAAAATTCGTATTATCTCGCACTAGATGTTTGGGGATACGTGCATAAGTTTGGCAGAGATAAAAGCTATCAACATCTCTGTGTTATCCCATACAAAAATAAGCACGTATATTATCTTGTTTTTCACACGCTACGTCATCAAATGTTATTATTGAATTTGGTTTTGCTTGCTCTGGTTTAACATCTTCTTCATGTTCATTAAAAGGAAAATAACCCATACCTTCTACAGGTTTAAGTAATTTTTCCAAAAATTTGTATTTTGGCTAATGTATGGATTTCGAATATAAATATATATTTTCAAATCGTAATCCATTCGGGTGTACAATAAGAGCTAGGAGAGCATTTGTTTTACCGCAATTCAAGGGACCACATATCACGCTGCGAACGCTACTTGGTAACAAATTACCATGGCGTTTCATTTTTAACAGTTTGTGGCACGACGTTGTCGAAATTCGACACCGGTAATTGAGTTCATTGTTGCTCGAACTTCATCTCGTTATCAACTGAAGAGCTAGAGTATAAATGCGCGACTTTTATAGAAATTTTTTCAGTACGGCTCAGGTTATAACACAGTACAGACGTGGCACCGGCTTAATAAACACCATCATAAATAAATTGCCATTTGAGTTACATATTCCTGGATATCAGTATTGTGGACCTGGAACGATATTACAAAAACGATTAGAACGTGGTGATCCTGGTGTAAATCCGTTAGATGTAGCGTGTAAAGAGCCCGACATTTCGTATTCGAGAAATCGAGAAAACGTAGAAGCGAGAAACGCAGCTGATAGAGTGCTTGCTGAAAAAGCTTGGCAAAGAGTTTTTGCAAAAGACGCAAATCTCAGTGAGAAAGCTGCTGCATTAGGAGTTACGAATATCATCAAAGTTAAATCAAAACGCGGAATGGGTTTGAAAAAAAAAGTGGGAAAGAAAAAAGTTGGAAAAGGTTCAAAGAAAAAACCTTTAAGACGGATTGTGGATTCGGCCAAGTTGATGATGAATTCAGGTGCAGATCCAATATAATCTGCATTATCAGCTGCACGGAAAGCAGTTAAAACGATGAGTGGAAAAAAGAATGTTCGAGTTCCTCGTGTATTACCTGTAGCGACTAAGGTTGGAGGTGTTTTACCACTTATACCGATATTTGCTGGTCTAAGTGCAATTGGTGCTTTAGCTGGTGGAGCTTTAGTGATGCTAAATTTTCTCATCGTCAATTGGATGAAGCAGAACGTCACAATCGAAAAATGGAAGCCATTGCCTTGGGTAGAGGTCTACGTATTAAACGTCGAAAACGAGGATATGGTCTATACTTGAAACCGGCGAAAAAAAAACGTGCAGAGCTACCACATCGAGCATTAACAAATATCGATATTTTGAAGTATGCAAAAATTGTAAAAATTCCATACTTTCGTGGAGTTTTCGTGAAAAATGATCGACCGAAATCGAAACTATGAAAAAATGAGTCAGCTATCATTAACCTTGATAATAAAGATGGACCAGGAACTCGGGGGGTTGCATACAGAAAACAAGGAAATAAAGCAATGTACTTTGATAGTTTTGGTAATTTAAAACCTCCACCTGAACTTTAAAAGTATCTCGATGTTGGTAGCTTATTATATAATCATACAAAGCAACTAGATTATTCAACAACAAATTGTGGACATCTATGTTTAAAATTTCTGAGAGAAAAAGTTAAAGATATCTGGGGACTTGGTATGGAATTTAATCTCAAAAGCTCTATAAAAAGTGAAGATAAATAAAAAGTTCTTCAGTCATGGACGATTCATTCACCATAACGCTGTCTGGACAGTTCTCTATATTAGAGGCATATTATTTTCCACCACAAAAAATTATGTACTGGGTCTTGTTGAATTATTAACGTTAAACTCTATCCCAAAGATTGACAATGGAAATTATAAGTTTTTTTATAATATAAATAAACGAAATAAAATTATTGGAATACCAATAGTCCAAGAGGCCACTGCAAGAAAGGTAGCCGATAAGCGTCACACTTGAAATATTTTTTTAATAAAAGTATATACCCTTACAAATTCAATGCTGCTTAAGTGCTCGAGCTGTGATGGCACAAACGGTATATATAATTTTTTAAACATTGTAATTGTACCCACAAAGTGTACTTATTATGACACACTTGAAACTTAGTTAAAAATATTCTATTTTATATATATAAATAAAATATGTCCATGTGCGTCGATAAAATTGGCACTATCATGGTGGCACAGATGTTTAATGGATTTTTTTCGCGACAAATAACTGTACCTATTTTGACGTACTCGAAACTTAAACTCAATTAAATTTATACTATTTTGAACATAAAAAAAAATATGTGCCGCTTGTATGCCGGTTCTAAATACCTGGCACGAGCGTTTAAATCCCCGGTTCCCCTATGCTGCTGCATGTATTTCTTCATGCATTGATTATTATATATAAATGTTTATAATTATTTCATCAATTTATAAATTCGCATACATATATAAAAAAGTCTGATAAACACTTTAAAAATATTATATACTCTAAAAATATTATATACTATTATATCATTTTAGTAAAAAAATATTTCAAGTGTGACGCTTATCGGCTACCTTTTTTGCAGTGGCCTCTTGGACTATAAAAAATACTTACGAAGCTACGAATTAAAAGATACCGATAAATATGAAGTTATCGAATGTCAGTTATTACATTATCTACAACTACGAAATAAAGTCATTGGTAGAGATGGAAAATGTTATATATCATATGACAAAGATATGTTTTAAAAATCAGATAAAAAATTAGCATAATTATACAATATAGTTGCAAAATAATCGTAGTGAGAGAGAATTTGTTACAAAAAACTCTAATGTATGGAAGAAAATACTGAAGAAATATCTGTATAAGGAGTTTGTGTCATGAAAATTAACGTTAATCAAAGATAGATTTTTTTTTATTGTAATCAAAACACAGTTTTATTTACTTTACATAGTAGTTTGCCAAAAATCAGTTTTGGATTGTACAAAGTATTGATCTCAGTATTAGCCAGTAGGAATCCCATTAACATTAAAATAACATATGTACTTCATTAACAACTTTTCATGATTACTGCCAAAACATTTTTTAATTCAATAAAATAGTAGATTTCCGGATTGTGATGCAAATGATAAACGGAATGAATCAAAAAAAATATTGACGACAAGTCAGATTTATGTTATATGAAAGGCGAAAAGAATCTTATTTTCGAATAAGTAGTTGTTTATTAAAAGTAAAAGTGCTGTATACGTATTAAAGATATTTATTAAATTGAAGAGAATGTCTCCTATAGATAAATAAAAATCACCATAACATTTAGTACAAATAACGATAATGGTGACTAAGAATAATAATTATACAAAAGAGTAGAATTTTTTTATTTAAAATGTTTTAAGTTAATTGTGAGGATTCTGTTTTATGTAATTTAGTAATTTATTTGTTAAATGTAAGCAAAATTATAAACTCACCATACGAAATAAAATATGTAGTATGAGTAGATATTTGATATAAGTATAAGAAAAAATAGTGTTTGTGTAAGTTACGCACTATGTAATTGTCAGTCCAGAAAACATGTAATGTATATTAAAAATGTGAATTGTTTCCATAAAATTAATGACTTATATCGAACTGAAATTTCAATTCAACGAAGTATCGATGTAAGTGCTAGTAAGTAAGAATTATACTATTCTAAAAGAAAAACATTATATTATGCAAATTTTTTTAAGACTATTGTTAGAAATTTCTGTACGTGAAGTAAGTAGTATATTCTCTTATTGCAAGTCCGATGATGAACTTGACAAAATAGAAACTTGTGCTTCTTACAAGTCACACTTTCGGTACACGACAGCCGAAAAGATTTTTGGTTTAAGGTAAATAGTTTCTTATTATGAATGAAAATTTCGTTAGTGTGTATGAAAAAATTTTATTGAATTTAAGCAAAATTTGTTCTTAACATAAACGAAAACGCTCCTTCTACTACGTAGGAATGTAGGTTACGTACAAGTACAAGTTGTACTAGGAGGGAAACAAAACATATGATGTATGAAGAAATATTATTTTTTCAATTTTTCAATATTTTTTCTTGAATGTGGTGCGCAAGTTATTCACGATAACTCGAAATTTACTTACGTATACAACCATTTTTACTCTTATACGTCGAATCGTCTACTTCTCATTTTTTTTACTTCTGAGCTGTAAAAAATTTCTCTCCGTGTATAATACAGACGACAAAGACAATATTACTTCCGAAACGCATCAAATGTTGATGATTGAGTTACAAAACATAGACTTTGACAATACTGATTTTGACTCGGACAATAAATGTATCGATAATACACAAAAAGATAATGGTAAGATAATAAAATGAATAGTAAACATAAAATAAATAATAATGCAATAGGCCAGGATGCGCTAGAGCCAGATTTAAGTCTAGAACATGTTGATTCTAATGAATATCAAGAGCCAAAACCGGAACTGAGTCCTAATTTCAATTTTTTTATGGATCAAGATAAAGACGGTGAATATCTTCAGCTGGATTATGATTTGAATTATATATTGAATGAATGTAAGGATCATTCTGAAGATTCTACATTGCTTTCAAATAATTTTTATCAATCACCTCAAACTTGTCAGGATAATTCTATTATTATTAAAGGAATGAATTATAGAAAAGAAAATAATTCAAATAAACTAATTTAAAATAAAAACGTGTTAATACACACTGAATTAACAATTAATGGTAATAATAGAGACAATGATAAAATTGTTATTAAAGATACTCCAGAAAGAATTTCAAAACTCAAAAGAGTATTGAATATAGATTATTTAAATAAAACAAGAAAAAAAATTGTAGATAAAATAGTAAATACACATTCATTTAAATTCCATTTAATACATGAACCACTACCTAACACAAAAAAAGCTGAACATGAAAGAAGAACAATTGATGATAATCCTATTGATATTAAAAATCATAGAATTCTACGATTTTTAATTGCAGAAGTTACTGAACAAAGTCAAGATATACGTGATAATACAATTGCTTTATATTCAGTTCACCTCTATAGTAGTTCAATGTGGATAGTTCCAGAGAAACCAGATTCTGAAGAGGATAAACAATGGAGGATGGTAGTTGATTGTAGTATTTTCAAAAGATTTAAAAAAATATGAAAAAAGAATTGATAATTTAATCGATAGGATAGAAGATGCAAATTCAAAATTACAACTAGAGAAATGCTGTTTTTTAAAAAAAAGAAGTTTGTTATTTAGGATATTTAGGTGATCAAAATTATTCAAAACCAGATCCTAAGAATGTTAAAGCAGCATAAAATTATCCGAGACTAACTACTCAAAAAAAAGTTCGAAAATTTTTATGATTTACGCATTATTATAGAAGATTCATAAAAAACTATGCTGAAATAACTAAACTGTTATGTAATTTATTGAAGGAAAATATAAAATTTGTTCGTAAAAAAAATAAAGAACCAACAGTTATTACAATTGCCCAAGCTACTTGTTACATATAAATTGCTTTAGATACTGTAGGAGCAAGGGTGTTGTATAATAAGTGGGATAAGGAAATGCTGGGCTAACTCGATCGAAGGTGTGAAATAATTAATTAACAAAAACATTTATCAATTAATAGGCAACAGTAGTAAGAGTAATTTTATGAATACAATAAATAATTTATGTATAATGAGCCCTAATGCACAATACAAAAATACACTGTGTCCGATAGGTACGTTGAGTACACGTCAACGTGGGTCGTAAGGCCGAGTAATACATTTACACTGTGACTATTCCACGTTCCTGTGGAAACATGGAACACAGGACACGGGCACACGGGTGAAATAATATTAAAATCCGTGGTAATTTACAAATACGTGGTAATTTATAAAAAAAACCGTAGTAATCTATAAAGAAACCCGTGACATTGTATTTTGAAGAAAAACATTCCTTAAAGAGAAAAATTAGAATATGTACAGCAGCATACACGACAAATCATCTAAATTTACGTCAAATTCAATTATTCAATAATACTACAGATGTCATTACTGACATCGGGACATGCAAAATTCAAAATACAGTGTAACTAAAAAAATATTAGAAACGTGGATCTATATAACAATTACTTATAACTAATTAGAACTCACAAACATATTCTTTTTGGTATTAGGATGAATTGTGACTAAATATTTTTCTAAAATGAAAGAACGGTGTTTCGTAGCAAAATAAAATACAAGATGTATTCTAGAATCTTAAAATAATCGAAAAAAAAGAATTGAGATTATAAGATAAAGGCTTTCCTACAAGAATAATATTATACACTGAATTAAAAGAAAATAATAAAAAATCAATTACAACGGAAAAATGATCCATACAGCGTGAGACATAAAACCCAATAATGTAGCTGTCACGGGTTTCACGGGCCATGAAGACAAAAATGATATGATCAAGGTCAATCGTTAGCGCATAAACTTATTACGTACTTTTATGAACATAGCATCAACAGTGTTCATAAAAAATAGACAATTTTTGAATAATTTAAGACTAGTAATTTTACTTATTCATTCATTTATTAGACTAAAACTAAGCTGTCTGTAGACCAGATAACTGCTTCCTTGGCTGTACAAATTGCTATTCTCTTCATATATCAATGAAAGATAGTATTTCAGGATTGAAACAATCAAAATGAACACTGTTTTTAAAAAATAGAAGATTTTTCAATAATTGAAGACTCGTAATGTTCTTCATCCGTTTATTTAGACTAAAACTAAGCTGACTGTACACCAGAGAATTGCTTCTCTGGCTGTACAGGTTGTTATTCGCTTTATGAATTATTAAAAGATAGAATTTCAGGATTAAAACACTAAAAATAAACACTGTTTTTAACGAATAGAAGATTTTTTAATCATTTAAGACTTGTAATGTTTCTCATCCATTTATTTAAACTAAAACTAAGCTTTCTGTAGACCAGAGAACTGCTTTTCTGGCTGTACAGGTTATTATTCTTTTCATATATGATAGAATTTCAGGATTGAAACACCGACAATAAACGCTGTTCTTAGCAAATAGAAACTGCATGAACGATTTGAGGCCAGTAAGGTTACTCTCATTTATTATTAAAGGCCGAGCTTCCTGTGGACCAGAGAAACAGCATTTTTTCCTAGACGTATTTTCTTTTTTTTCGAGGAATTCATAACATATAGATTTTCTGGTCCTAGTACTATCTACATACCACGTTTAGAACTTTATCTGGGTAAAATCTTTTGGGATTACTGTTCACAGTATAACTTTATACAATATTTTAAGATTATTTTGTAATGTAAGTCTTTAAATACTTATCTTTATAAAACCTGTTGTAATCAAGTAGGAAGTTTATAAATCAAATATAATTTTTTATCTTTATATTGTATCGAAATTAATTGTTAAGTTGAAATTAAATTCAAAGTTTTTTTTTAGATTATTTTACTTTGCATAAACCTGTGTTTAGGGATTAGTTTTTAGTTATTTATTAGCAAGAACATTCAATATGAAAGCAAAATCCGAGAAATGTCCAATAATAAATTTATAATCTTTAATGAAACTTATTACATTAATGCAATACATCTAAACAGTCAGATATATTTTAATGTCAAAAAGTAGTGGTACTTGAGGTAGTAGATCAACGTCCGTAGTAAGTTGTGGGAAGCGGCATCCAACATCAATTAATATTTTTTATTGTATTGGTTGCTTCATTATAAATAAAAACAGTGACTATCTCTGTCCAATATGTTTTGAAGTGATTGAGGAAGCTCATATCATTCGTTGGAGTGAAAGCAATATTATATTTTTAGAGAACTGGTTTTTGTATATCGTTACAAGCTTTACAGTACCATAGTGCTTGTTTTGGCTTCTTCTCTAAGTCCATACAATGAAAATCAAACCAATATAAACTTGCATCGCACTGAATGCTCTCTGTAGCTAATGTTCTTTTGCAATGATGACAAGTCCAGGGGCCATTTTTATTCTTTTCTTATATCAATTGTTGCAGCTTATTAAAAGCTGCTTTTTCAGAATATTGTTCCACTATTTTTATATTGCAACTTGGTATACAGTCATCAAGATTACTGATCAATATAGGTTTTATATCTTTATTTGAAATTTTGTAATGTGTATCAATTACTTTTGATACAATATTTTCTGGTAAAAGGCAACGTAAAATTTTTAATGTTTTCTCCTTTGGCGTAAAATTTTTAAAGCTCTTTGTTTGTTTTTTTGAAATTATTAATTGATGGTTCATTAGCAAACCTATTGCTCTCTGTATCGTTTTTTTTGGGCCTTCCTCGGGAAGATTTAGACGCAATTGTAATTTCTTCCAGATCTGTTGAAGATAATCCTGATGGATTATCTACGTTGTGCAATTGTAACTGTGGTGCATCTTCTGTTTGGACTTCTCTATTTGTTGAAGTTAATGATGATAGTTCTTCTACGTTATATTATTAATCGAAAGACCTTACTCCAAGTTATTTTTCATTTCCCGAGACTTTTTGTCTTATGTGTCTTTGAAGTTTTTATTCTTTTTAGATGAATTGTCGAGATAAATAATAATGGCTATTTTTACGTCAATTACAAAAGAATTTTTTTTTATAAATACACTTAACGAATCTACTTCGAATTATGTCCAAAAAAAACTATTTCATGCTATAAAGAATTATCGAAATGTCTTAAACTCAATTTTTTTTAGTTTTTTTGCGTGCCGCATACGTTTTGTTTTCTCTCGATTTGGTACAATATGACGGTGTTGTTTTTAAGAATCCACTCGGACGTCCTTTCACTTTCGTGGGTGTAGGTACACTTATGTCGTGAATTCCAATGTTGCTCGCAATATATGAAGGATTATGATCTTCGTCTGATGAAGTTTCTTCATTTAACGAAATATTTCTTAATGAATCTCCTAACTTTTCGATTTTAATTTTTACTCTTTGTCCTTGTTTATAGGCTTCTGTCAGTTCATCTATGTCATTAAGTCGATGCTCAAATTCACTTCCTGATGCCAAACTTATGACATTAACTAATTTTTCTATTTTCGCTGCAACAATTTTTCTTTTTTGACTAACAGAAAGTGTTATCTGTTTCGTTACTTTTTGAATAAGTGGTTGAGCAACTTCTTCATCAGGTAGTGTCATCGCCATAATATTTCTTTTTATCCATCTATCTGCACACAATTTTTCATCATATAGTTGTAATTGTAACTGTTGACGAACAGCGAATATGTGTCGACATGGTATATGAGACGATACCCATAAACTGCATGTACATGACATTGATGTGACAACTTGAGGAGGATTATTTTCTGTGATGAATTCTTTTCTTTCTTCATTATCTATCTTTAAAACGATTTTTTCATATTTTTCCAGCTCTTGTAGAATTTGCTTACTGGCAAAGTCAGAAAATTTAGCAACGTATTTTTCACCATCATTTTTTTCAGAAGGGGGAAGAATTCTTCGTCTCAATACTTGCATTGATGTGTTTGCAGTACTTTCAATTTGATGAGACTCGTACCAATCAAAAAAGCTTGTGCAATTTTACCTGTGGTGCATCTTCTGTTTGGACTTCTCTATTTGTTGAAGTTAATGATGATATTTCTTCTATATTCTGCAATTGTAACTGTGGTGGATATGCTGTTTGGATTTCACTATTAGTTGAAGTTAATGATGATAGTCCTTTTATATTTTGCAATCGTATCTGTTGTAGACTTTCTGTTTGGATTTTATTATTTGTTGAAGTTGATGATGATATTTGACTTGTTGATGGATGTGATACAACTAATGGTGAAAGTTGGTAGTCCGTAAATGTTATATTTGATGTAAATATATTTTCTTCAAAGTCATCTTTGAGGTATTGAATGTTATTTAATTTCTCGATTCGGTCTTCAATATCTAAAGTTTCTCTAAGGTCTTTTTTTAACTGTTCCATAAATTCATTGAATTTTTCAAAACGTTCATTTTTTCTATGTAATAAACATTGATACATTTAACAAGTTTAAAATAACATGACTAAAAGACAAAAAACATGTATTCATTGTGCGATGAAGATTTTTTATTTAAAAAAAAGTAACTTTTTTTCCTTTCTATTATCAAATCCATTTATCACCATTGGTTGTATCACATCCATCAACAAGTCAAATATCATCATCAACTTCAACAAATAATAAAATCCAAACAGAAAGTCTACAACAGATACGATTGCAAAATATAAAAGGACTATCATCATTAACTTCAACTAATAGTGAAATCCAAACAGCATATCCACCACAGTTACAATTGCAGAATATAGAAGAAATATCATCATTAACTTCAACAAATAGAGAAGTCCAAACAGAAGATGCACCACAGGTAAAATTGCACAAGCTTTTTTGATTGGTACGAGTCTCATCAAATTGAAAGTACTGCAAACACATCAATGCAAGTATTGAGACGAAGAATTCTTCCCCCTTCTGAAAAAAATGATGGTGAAAAATACGTTGCTAAATTTTCTGACTTTGCCAGTAAGCAAATTCTACAAGAGCTGGAAAAATATGAAAAAATCGTTTTAAAGATAGATAATGAAGAAAGAAAAGAATTCATCACAGAAAATAATCCTCCTCAAGTTGTCACATCAATGTCATGTACATGCAGTTTATGGGTATCGTCTCATATACCATGTCGACACATATTCGCTGTTCGTCAACAGTTACAATTACAACTATATGATGAAAAATTGTGTGCAGATAGATGGATAAAAAGAAATATTATGGCGATGACACTACCTGATGAAGAAGTTGCTCAACCACTTATTCAAAAAGTAACGAAACAGATAACACTTTCTGTTAGTCAAAAAAGAAAAATTGTTGCAGCGAAAATAGAAAAATTAGTTAATGTCATAAGTTTGGCATCAGGAAGTGAATTTGAGCATCGACTTAATGACATAGATGAACTGACAGAAGCCTATAAACAAGGACAAAGAGTAAAAATTAAAATCGAAAAGTTAGGAGATTCATTAAGAAATATTTCGTTAAATGAAGAAACTTCATCAGACGAAGATCATAATCCTTCATATATTGCGAGCAACATTGGAATTCACGACATAAGTGTACCTACACCCACGAAAGTGAAAGGACGTCCGAGTGGATTCTTAAAAACAACACCGTCATATTGTACCAAATCGAGAGAAAACAAAACGTATGCGGCACGCAAAAAAACTAAAAAAAATTGAGTTTAAGACATTTCGATAATTCTTTATAGCATGAAATAGTTTTTTTTGGACATAATTCGAAGTAGATTCGTTAAGTGTATTTATAAAAAAAAATTCTTTTGTAATTGACGTAAAAATAGCCATTATTATTTATCTCGACAATTCATCTAAAAAGAATAAAAACTTCAAAGACACATAAGACAAAAAGTCTCGGGAAATGAAAAATAACTTGGAGTAAGGTCTTTCGATTAATAATATAACGTAGAAGAACTATCATCATTAACTTCAACAAATAGAGAAGTCCAAACAGAAGATGCACCACAGTTACAATTGCACAACGTAGATAATCCATCAGGATTATCTTCAACAGATCTGGAAGAAATTACAATTGCGTCTAAATCTTCCCGAGGAAGGCCCAAAAAAAACGATACAGAGAGCAATAGGTTTGCTAATGAACCATCAATTAATAATTTCAAAAAAACAAACAAAGAGCTTTAAAAATTTTACGCCAAAGGAGAAAACATTAAAAATTTTACGTTGCCTTTTACCAGAAAATATTGTATCAAAAGTAATTGATACACATTACAAAATTTCAAATAAAGATATAAAACCTATATTGATCAGTAATCTTGATGACTGTATACCAAGTTGCAATATAAAAATAGTGGAACAATATTCTGAAAAAGCAGCTTTTAATAAGCTGCAACAATTGATATAAGAAAAGAATAAAAATGGCCCCTGGACTTGTCATCATTGCAAAAGAACATTAGCTACAGAGAGCATTCAGTGCGATGCAAGTTTATATTGGTTTGATTTTCATTGTATGGACTTAGAGAAGAAGCCAAAACAAGCACTATGGTACTGTAAAGCTTGTAACGATATACAAAAACCAGTTCTCTAAAAATATAATATTGCTTTCACTCCAACGAATGATATGAGCTTCCTCAATCACTTCAAAACATATTGGACAGAGATAGTCACTGTTTTTATTTATAATGAAGCAACCAATACAATAAAAAATATTAATTGATGTTGGATGCCGCTTCCCACAACTTACTACGGACGTTGATCTACTACCTCAAGTACCACTACTTTTTGACATTAAAATATATCTGACTGTTTAGATGTATTGCATTAATGTAATAAGTTTCATTAAAGATTATAAATTTATTATTGGACATTTCTCGGATTTTGCTTTCATATTGAATGTTCTTGCTAATAAATAACTAAAAACTAATCCCTAAACACAGGTTTATGCAAAGTAAAATAATCTAAAAAAAAACTTTGAATTTAATTTCAACTTAACAATTAATTTCGATACAATATAAAGATAAAAAATTATATTTGATTTATAAACTTCCTACTTGATTACAACAGGTTTTATAAAGATAAGTATTTAAAGACTTACATTACAAAATAATCTTAAAATATTGTATAAAGTTATACTGTGAACAGTAATCCCAAAAGATTTTACCCAGATAAAGTTCTAAACGTGGTATGTAGATAGTACTAGGACCAGAAAATCTATATGTTATGAATTCCTCGAAAAAAAAGAAAATACGTCTAGGAAAAAATGCTGTTTCTCTGGTCCACAGGAAGCTCGGCCTTTAATAATAAATGAGAGTAACCTTACTGGCCTCAAATCGTTCATGCAGTTTCTATTTGCTAAGAACAGCGTTTATTGTCGGTGTTTCAATCCTGAAATTCTATCATATATGAAAAGAATAATAACCTGTACAGCCAGAAAAGCAGTTCTCTGGTCTACAGAAAGCTTAGTTTTAGTTTAAATAAATGGATGAGAAACATTACAAGTCTTAAATGATTAAAAAATCTTCTATTCGTTAAAAACAGTGTTTATTTTTAGTGTTTTAATCCTGAAATTCTATCTTTTAATAATTCATAAAGCGAATAACAACCTGTACAGCCAGAGAAGCAATTCTCTGGTGTACAGTCAGCTTAGTTTTAGTCTAAATAAACGGATGAAGAACATTACGAGTCTTCAATTATTGAAAAATCTTCTATTTTTTAAAAACAGTGTTCATTTTGATTGTTTCAATCCTGAAATACTATCTTTCATTGATATATGAAGAGAATAGCAATTTGTACAGCCAAGGAAGCAGTTATCTGGTCTACAGACAGCTTAGTTTTAGTCTAATAAATGAATGAATAAGTAAAATTACTAGTCTTAAATTATTCAAAAATTGTCTATTTTTTATGAACACTGTTGATGCTATGTTCATAAAAGTACGTAATAAGTTTATGCGCTAACGATTGACCTTGATCATATCATTTTTGTCTTCATGGCCCGTGAAACCCGTGACAGCTACATTATTGGGTTTTATGTCTCACGCTGTATGGATCATTTTTCCGTTGTAATTGATTTTTTATTATTTTCTTTTAATTCAGTGTATAATATTATTCTTGTAGGAAAGCCTTTATCTTATAATCTCAATTCTTTTTTTTCGATTATTTTAAGATTCTAGAATACATCTTGTATTTTATTTTGCTACGAAACACCGTTCTTTCATTTTAGAAAAATATTTAGTCACAATTCATCCTAATACCAAAAAGAATATGTTTGTGAGTTCTAATTAGTTATAAGTAATTGTTATATAGATCCACGTTTCTAATATTTTTTTAGTTACACTGTATTTTGAATTTTGCATGTCCCGATGTCAGTAATGACATCTGTAGTATTATTGAATAATTGAATTTGACGTAAATTTAGATGATTTGTCGTGTATGCTGCTGTACATATTCTAATTTTTCTCTTTAAGGAATGTTTTTCTTCAAAATACAATGTCACGGGTTTCTTTATAGATTACTACGGTTTTTTTTCTATAAATTACCACGTATTTGTAAATTACCACGGATTTTTATATTATTTCACCCGTGTGCCCGTGTCCTGTGTTCCATGTTCCCACGGGAATGTGCGAATGGTTACAGCGATAATTGAAACATTGGATTATCGTAGACATCATTATTCAAAACTTCGTAAAGGAGAATCATCACCTATAGTTGCTCATTGCCTAAGAAAAAACGTTTATGCATTTTATCAGTTTCTGATGGGAAATATTTAAAACATTAACACATATGTACGTCATGAAGAATATTCTAAACGAATTATAAATTATGGATCACCTGAATTCATCATTATCATCATCATCATTATTATAATACTAAATTGAATTTTTATCAAAATTCCAAACAAAATTATATCAAGAAATTCACCTAAAGAATATAGAATGTAAAAAGCTTAATTTAATGATGGATAAATAAATAAAAACTTCTATGATTTTTTCGTCTTTTTATAAATTTTTAGATAAATATATATGAATTTTTTCATCTCACATAAGTATAAAAAATTTGTATTCAATCATTTCATATTAATCTACGAATTTGACCACTTAAAGGTTTATATTCAACTATTCGATCATGTACAATTAAAAGTATGCATTAGTGTTTGCAGGAGAACTTTCATCAAATTCTAATTCTAATATTTTTATCTCATATTATTCTTAATATTTTTATTTTTCCTTCAACAATCTATTCCGAAGAATGGTCCTCTTTCTACAAACGTTCCCTTATTCAAATAAGGTCTCTTAGTATTCTTGCTATAATAAGATGAATAGAAATTTGGAAACATCTTATATAAAAGTGCATATTTATTTTTTAAAATATCAATCATCTGCTTGCTGAGTCAAATTATTTTTACAATTAGTTAACAATGAGAATATAATATATCTTAGTTTCTCCAGTTCATTTGTTGTCTCCGCAGAACATACATGTTTAGTTGTTACAGTTAGAGATGGATATTCATATAATTCTCATGATCTATAGGGTATGGATATCGATGGATCTTTACTAATGTAACTTAATATATCATCGTTCTTTTGATTGGATATTGTAACATATCAAACTATTTACTGAATTCCCCGGGGTTCCGCGATCTCCATAAACGAGAGAGCACAACATTGGTTGAGTACCGACCGGGCGAGTCTTCAGGCGGCGGATAGGAGCATTGTCTTGGTTGTACTAAGTGGAGGCCTCGGGAGCCGCAAGGCGTACCGAGTGCAGACACGAGGAAAGGCGCTGGCAAGTGCAGCTTGAGTGTGTATGCACTTAAGAGGCACCGTAGACCAACTTTCCAAGTCAAGGTGTAAGCTATCGTGCTGAAAACTGAATGACACTGGGACACTGTCGTATATGACGCCCTTGGGGTTCTCGGCGAACCTTTATTGTAACTAACTTTACCTGGGCAAGAGGCTTTACACAGGTGGACCTTTACTTCCCTATTACTCGTGCGAATTGAATGGATGATTTTGTTGACATTCAAAGTAGTGGAGGTCGAGCGTCTTCTAACGAGAAAGCAGGACTTGGAGAAGTCGAGGCAGGATGGACCTGCAGGGATGGCGAGGCGCAAGGTGAGCTGACTATTATCGGCGCGTAAAGTACTGGCCCCTCACTTTGAATGAGCGTAAAAAAAAAACTAAGCACTCGATGGAGTTGAATCAAAAGTACATATTAAGGTAAAGCGATTCTACATTACGTGGCCAAATTTGAGATTAGTCGGTTCATAACTTCGCCCGTTATCTGACGTGAAATGTCAAAAAATAGCGTTTTTGTGATAATATTTTAATAAGGGTAAAATCAAACGACTGTAGCGTCATTAATATTTGATCAATCGAGTTGCAAATTTTATCATAGTTTCCAGTAACGTTTCTCAACAATATCGCGGTGGAAAAAATGATTTATCTCAATTAGAAATCTATTTATCAAATTAAATATCAACAAACACTATTTCGAGAACGAAAACAGATATGAGAACGAGATAAAGTCCAATAGACGAAGAAAAAAATTAACATCCATATCCACAATTCAAAAAATTAGTAAAAATAAAATTCGCGAAAATAACAGAGTTTTAAAAAATGATGCAGGTGTTTATGACACTCATTACCGTTAGAGCTTAACGCCCGTAAGCCTATTCATTGACGATGTAGACACAAGACAGGATTATCGATAGAAAAAAATTTTATGTGTGCACTTCGGTAAAACATATGTACACGAAAAAGCGTAGGAATGAATAAATTTTCAGAGGGGCCCGAAAAACTTACAAACTGCAAAAACGAAATACATTCGAAACTTAAACAGTCGATCGTGATCCCAGAACGTGATCTCGAGAATTTTAAAAATTAATATCTTTATTATTTATTGATATTAAGAAGCGAAAATTGCTAAGAAGGTTCATAATCGTACACTTAACAATGCGATATAGTTAATTTCATTTATAAATAATATTTGACGTCCCAAAATAATTTTTAAGAACGTCAACTTGCCCAAGTTGGTCCCAGAACTTCATCTCGAGAACTCTAAAAATTAATATCTTTATTATTTATCGATATTAACTGACAAAAATTGCTAAGAGGGTTTATAATTGTACACTTAAGAATGCAAAACAATTAATTTTATTTATAAATAATATTTGACGTCCCAAAATAATTTTTGAGAGCGTCAACTTGCCCAAGTTGGTCCCAGAACGTGATCTCGAAAACTTTGAAAATTAATATCTTTATTATTTATTGATATTAACAAACAAAAATTGCTAAAAAGGTTCATAATTGGATATTAAAGAATGCGAAACAATTAATTTTATTTATAAATAATATACGTTCTGGGACCAACTTGGGCAAGTTGACGTTCTTAAAAATTATTTTGGGACGTCAAATATTATTTATAAATGAAATTAACTATATCGCATTGTTAAGTGTACGATTATGAACCTTCTTAGCAATTTTCGCTTCTTAATATCAATAAATAATAAAGATATTAATTTTTAAAATTCTCGAGATCACGTTCTGGGATCACGATCGACTGTTTAAGTTTCGAATGTATTTCGTTTTCGCAGTTTGTAAGTTTTTCGGGCCCCTCTGAAAATTTATTCATTCCTACGCTTTTTCGTGTACATATGTTTTACCGAAGTGCACACATAAAATTTTTTTCTATCGATAATCCTGTCTTGTGTCTACATCGTCAATGAATAGGCTTACGGGCGTTAAGCTCTAACGGTAATGAGTGTCATAAACACCTGCATCATTTTTTAAAACTCTGTTATTTTCGCGAATTTTATTTTTACTAATTTTTTGAATTGTGGATATGGATGTTAATTTTTTTCTTCGTCTATTGGACTTTATCTCGTTCTCATATCTGTTTTCGTTCTCGAAATAGTGTTTGTTGATATTTAATTTGATAAATAGATTTCTAATTGAGATAAATCATTTTTTCCACCGCGATATTGTTGAGAAACGTTACTGGAAACTATGATAAAATTTGCAACTCGATTGATCAAATATTAATGACGCTACAGTCGTTTGATTTTACCCTTATTAAAATATTATCACAAAAACGCTATTTTTTGACATTTCACGTCAGATAACGGGCGAAGTTATGAACCGACTAATCTCAAATTTGGCCACGTAATGTAGAATCGCTTTACCTTAATATGTACTTTTGATTCAACTCCATCGAGTGCTTAGTTTTTTTTTTACGCTCATTCAAAGTGAGGGGCCAGTACTTTACGCGCCGATAATAGTCAGGGACGACCTGCTAACGGTGGGGAAAATCCGGGGAAGGAGGCCGAGAAACCTGATTCGCCTAGGTGCCCAAAGAAGCAAAAGCTTACCGGGGCAGAGAGAAAGAAGTGGCAGAGGGCTAAGCAGCTGGAAGTAGAGAAATCTAGGGACGGCGCGGCTGGAGCGAAGGCTGAGTCAACGCTGAGGTAACCGGGGACCCCAGTGGTAACTGGCGGAATCTCCGGAAGTGTAGCTACTCCAGGAGGAACTGGGAGGATCTCTAAGGTTGATACCAGGGACACTAACTTCAATAAGTCGAGGACCTTTACCGGTGCCATGGGTAGCACAAAAAGGCAAAGGTCAGAGGATTGCCCCCCCCCCCCCCCTGGAGACAGGCAGGTCGGTACTAGAAGTCTTTCGAGACATAGATGGTGGACCTCCATTCAGACGGATAGACCTGAATGGAGAAGGGTGAAGAATCGCTCACTCCAAAAGGGCCTGTCTGGTACGCTGATAAGGCGAAGACCACAGGGGGAGGAGCTGGAGCCGGAATATGGTGCAGCAGACCACAGGTGGAGGAATCCTACACCCTGGGCTGAAATGCGTCCGTCTTTTAGGCAGAAATATACGCAATTCTAAACTGCGCAATGTGTATTGTCAGATGGGAATGCAACAGACAGCACATCTACATTTGCAGTGACAGCTACGCTGCCCCAACGGCCTACTCGCAGGTGACCACTTGCTCTAAATTCGTGGACAACTGTAGAAGGGTACTACGACAAGCAGCACGCCGCAATTAGATAAAGCTGCTGAAGGTCACTGCGGTATACGTAGCAACACCTAAACCGAGAGGCGAGCCCGACTAGGCACCAACGATGGAAGTGACAGGGGCCCAGTAGAGATTAACGCTCCCGAGGAACTTGTGGAGGCGCTGGGGGACAAGTGGATGCACAGAAGGTTCACCAGCCTCTGGATGGAGACCTCAGGAATCAGGCACACCAGGGCGTTCGTCAGGGGACCCACTGCTCAGATCAGCCGGGACCTGATTGAACTAGACAACGGAAGGCTAAGGGTAGCCGTAAGCGCCATCACAAGGCACTGGCTTACTCGGCGCCACACAGAAATGCTAGGACGCGTGGATGTATCCACGTGTCGGTGATGTAGAGACGAGGAAAAGACCCCTCTTCACGTAATAAAGGACTGTTTGGAGTAAAGTGAACCAAGGCAGCACCTGCTAGAGAACCTGGGAACCGACAGTTCAATTCTCGCAGATGTCGGCAAGGCTGAGCTTCTGCAGTTCTGCTACGAAGCCGGGCTGAGCCGACCTTTACCTGCTTGACGACCGCCTTTACCGTTTTACGGACTCACGACAATGGCCCGTTGGCTCAGCGCATGGGCGGGGGGACGAGCAGTTTAAAAAAAAAAAAAAAAAATAGGTGTAAGCACACTTTGTGCTTACACGACGAACTTCCCATTATTAATTATTTATAACAAATTCATTTTGTTATAAACAATACGTAATTCTTAAAAGTCATATTCCATCATTATTAATATTTTTCCGTTAAGAGAATTCAAATCGGTGCAAAATTCGCTTTAGTTAATTGATAATTACAATTTTTAATTATTTATAACAAATTTACATTGTTATGAACAATTTGTATTCGTTGAAAGTCATATTCCATCATTATTGATATTTTATCGTTAAGAGAATTCAAATCAGTGCAAAATTCGCATTTGTTGATTGATAATTACAATTTTCAATTGTTTATAACAAATTCACATTGTTATAAACAATGCGTAATCGTTGAAAGTTATATTCAGTTGTAAACAATAATGTTTAGTTAATATCGAGTTATTTTCAAATGAATTTGTCATTCTTTTGCTTAAAAGTATTTGAAATAGTCAATCTTATCATTTATTTATTATTAGTTTTTTTGTTATAAAAAAAAACGGCTCTACCGAATTCGTTCAAACTTCTTTCAGATCTTCTTTATAAAAATATCTTTCGAAAAAATCTTGGTTGAAATTGATATCTCGATCCGTTCTTGAGATATCGAAAACGAAAAAAATGCTGACGTCCGCACATACACACATCATTCTAAAAATTGGTCAGTATGCTTGCATATATCTTAAAACGTGGAGATATGATGAAAATTGACATTTCACCGATCGACCCAATGTCAATAACTTCCGAATGGGAAGTTAATAAAAAAAAGACCACTCAATTTCATCAAGAGTAATTTTCACATTTCCTACTGCTGTTGTCCATGCATTAGCTACGGTAGTTGCATGTATTGCATTTGAATTAGTATTAGCTCTGATGAGTATTAATTCATGTTCACGATTGACAATAACATGTTTATAATCTTCAGCAAATCTAAGTAATAGTTTTAATGGTATAATAACATCAAGATTTTTATTAAAAGCACATATTTTTCGATTATCAAGTACCATTCCATTGTTTTCCAAAAAATATTATTGTTCTGGTGTAAATGATGGAAATCCTTTCATAAGTGTTGTAATACTAGCATTTTCACTGCGATCAATTTCAACTCCATTTCATTCATATCTTATTTCTTCAAATAGGAAACACGCAGACATTGTTGCAAGTATAGACCCATTTAAGGTAGCACTTCCATCTTCTCCTGTAAATTTACCAATAATATGAATTAAACTTCCATTAGGTAAAACACATATATTTTGATGTCGTACAACGATACGTATTTCATCATTTTTTTATATAATGATGATTCATATGGTTGATGTGCATGAATCTCATAATGAGATACAGTTTCATCCTGAATTACTTTCTCTTTTTTTTTTAATGCCGTCACCTCTACGGTATTAACCGTAAAAAACTGAATTTAAATTTAACCATTTTTAAATTAAGTTTAAACCAAGACTTTCTAGGAACTGTATGTTTTGAGGAGTACGTTGTTTTACTTCTCTTCTTTCCCTCTGAATTGTTGCACGTTTGAATGCTTTCTTCGAACTGTTCAGATTTGCACATGGTGATGGATTATTGTAGCTTAGTTGATCAAGGCGTCCACCGTAAAACAATCACCATTATACACTCTTTAAATGTAAAGTCAATAGCTGATTTTTTATTAAAAAGTTCTGTGACTAGTGTACTTCTTTCAACTTCTAATGAATGATTTGATTCAGGATCTGATGCAGTTAGAAATATATGAATATCTTTAAGGTCGCGAGTACCAGTTGGAATTGTAGTTGTACGCTATGCATCTATAATTTGATATCGAAATTTATTGTTTCCTTTATATATGATTGGAATTAAAGTATATGTAAGAAAATCAACAAGTCTAAGAGCGTAATTTTTTGTAGGTGATAATTCAATTGGTGGAAAATATGAAACATCCGATAATGTTGAATTTCTAGTGAGTGTTAACATTAGAGAATCATTCATGGTGTTCACTGAATAACATTTAAAATGTAAATAATATATAATTTTTCTTTACATCATATTTATAGCTAATTATTTGAAAATTATAAACATAAATGTCCACAGTTAATTGTATTATAATCCTGATATGTTTTATAATTATATAATCTATAATTAATATTGAAATAATTTACTAGTTTTTTAGGTGGCTTCAAATCACCAAAACTATCGAAGTATACAACTTTTTCTCCTCCATTTTTATGTGAGACCCAATGAGTTCCAGGTCAATTTTTATGGTTTAAATTGATGATTGCTGATTTATTTTTCCAAGGTCCTAATGTGGATGAATCATTTTCCATGAAAACATTTAAAATATGGTAATTTCAATTTTTCTGTATACTCCAACAAATAAAAATTAGATAATGCTTGATTTGATAGTTTTATCGAATTTTTTTTCTAATCCTTTTCCTAATTTATATCGATTCAAATAAGCACCTTTACCCATAGCAATGGCCTCCATTTTTTCATCATGTCGTTCAAGTTTATTGAATTGTTTATTCGCTGCCTTAGCACTATTCAAAGCCTTAGCAATTCCAGCAGCACCTCCAGCTAGTGCATCTGTAGCATTTAAACCAGCGAACATTGGAAGTAATAGTAATATACCACCAGATCTTTTAGAAAGATATACGCCGCTTACATTGTAACGTTGTTTTTTTAATCCTTTGTTATTCTTTTTATTGTTTTATTCTATTCCAAATTTTGCTGCAGCATTTTGCATTTATTGCAGAGCATTCACAACATCCCACGCCACTATTTTTTCACTCAAAGCAGCGTCTCTAGCTAGGGTGGGCCATGAACTGCACAAATTACTTAATGGCAGGGACCATAAAACGTCCGTTAAAAGGTCTTGTGCAGTATACCTGGGTCCAGAGGTTGCGCATGCGGGTTGAAGAGCGAGCCGGCGCATGCGTCTGAGACCCAGGCAAGCGGCAGCTGAGATTCGAACAGGCAAGCAGACGTGGTCTTCTGCGCACTGCTGTGGCGCAGACACGTCTGACTACAGCCTACTCCAAATCTACTCGGCCTGCCAGCACTAAGGTAAGGCAGTATCGAACTTTTCCCCAACTGATGACCAAAAAAAAAAAAAAAGGTCAGTCAGCAATATTGATAGAAAATTAATAGGCCTATAGTAGACCTCGTCAAATCAGCCAAACAAGCTTCGCCGAATTTCTCCGTCTTAAAGAAGACCGGTCCTATACCCTGTAAATACTTGCGATCGCTCGCAAATATTTTATTTTGTTTCGATCAGCCCTGTACTTATCAATAATATTTTGCACTCTAAGTAACCGACTGCGCACTTTCGGCTCTCGAATTCGGCAGTTCTCATCTTGCTGGATGCTTTGAATTTTCGCATATGTATCATTCTGAACTTCCAGCAAGACCTCTATAAAGGTGAAGATGTTCGGGTGAAGTTTTGCAAATTTTTTGTTGAAGCGTGAATGAAATGCTTCACACGCATTCGTCGTTCAGTTCGAACAACTCACCATTTCTGCCCACATCGTTGGTGGGAAGAGCGCATCTTCACCTATGAAATTGTCTATCAAATAATCTGCCAACTGCTCAATTCTTGTATCTTGTGGAGCTATTGCCATCAGCTCAATAACGAAGCAATCACTCACTTCATTTGGTGGCAACAGCGGCAACCCAAACAAGAGCTTCAGCCATCCGCCGATTTCGGAGTATACATGCTGGTATTCGTGGGATAATCCAATTTGTTAAATTTTCCGATACCGCACCTACAGAAGGTGAAAACGACAGCCGATAATGAGAAACAAGATAATGTTGGAGCATATGTTTGTATAGGACGTCATAAAGATGTTAATAGTTTTTATCTTTGTCAGACTTATGCAAGAATTCCAAAACATTTAATACGTGATAATACAAATTTTCTTATTTTCTTCCGACAAGATGAAATAAATTTACGTCATATATAATGATCATGTTGATACAGATATGATGTTTTAACAATTTAAAGATGTGTACTTCACGTTGGAATAAAAACAGTTATAGTTTTCTCGTTATCAATAAACATAGCGAAATCAATGATGGACGATATGGAATTGTTTCATATTAATTGTTTCATATGTATGAATTAAATGTTTTATTCTTGAAAATATACATTTGTAAACAATTGTTTGTCATGTAAACATCATCAATATGAGTGAATTGAGTGGGCAACTGACAGAAGCAGTCAATGTCTTGAAAAACTTAACAAAAGTCAGTAATGTTATACGTCGAAAACATGATATGATTAAACAGGGAAATAATGACAGTAAACATTCATTACATAAATTTTTCAAGCCAGTTGTACCACCATTACATCAATTTGTTGAGGAAAAAAATACCTCTCCTCATTCATTATTATTGAACTATGATAATGCTGCAAATACATCTATGAATAAAAAACAATATACCGCTTCGAGGGAAAAAAAATTAGATCGTCAGAATGCAGATATATTCTCTATTTATGATGATAATAGGAAAAAAAAGGAACATGAAGAGATCAATCAAGCTACAGAAGTTAGAGCAATATTAAAAGCTATGAAAAGGCCAATTCCCCTAAAAATTATGAAGCAAGAAATGGAGGAAAAGTCAAAAGTACATGATAAAGAAGAAGGAGCAGTAGGAGAAAAAGATGATGAAGCTATAGGTGAGGAAGAAGAAGCTGCGGAGAAGGGGGCTGCAGAAAGAATGAAGATTGTAGAAGAGGAAGAAAATCTTGAGCTAAAGCCAACTACGAGCACCCCGCACAAAGCTACAGAAATAATAAATGAATACATAAAATTGCTTAAGGGTAATCATTAAATTATCGATACAAAGTGTGGTGTAAGAAAACTTTGAGAAAGTATACTTTACATCGGTGATTCTGAAATTCTTTTTCTGGGTAATGAAATTCTTATTGCCGATCGAGTTTATAGGACTACATCTGGTCAACTTGAATTATTATTAAAAAAACTACCTAACAAATTCGTTGTTAATGAGAAAGATGAAAGAATTTATGGTGAAATCGCTCAACACACAAACTTAGCTCAGAAAAATTATGATTCAAAGCAAGAATTAAGAACTGATCATAGCAAAAAATACAATATGTATGTTGCAGAGTACGTTGGACGTGGATTATTATCAAAAGTTGGAAAATTTTTACTACAACATAAAATATCTATGACAAATCAATTTGCAAATTTCACCTACTGGGATGATCCTAATGAACTTGCTGTTTCATTACGATGACTCATTGCTTCCTACAATGCACGGAATAATGCTTATTTGAATGAAATTATTTCAATAATTATAGAACTTAGAGAAGCAAAAGTTATAAAATGGGAATTTTTTACTTAAAATTTTAATGATAAATAAGCCGTGAAAATTGTGTATCTCTCATTCATGTGGTAACTGTAGTACAGTTCACATCGTTACAATAAAAATTGAGAATCAATCATCACGGTCCATATTAGATTCCTACTTGTAATCAACTTAAAAGCCCACCAGGCAATGCTTTCAAATTAACTAAGGATAATAATTATGATATTGGTGGATCAACAGTAAAGGATACACTGGAAACTCATACGTCTACCACACACAATTCAATCAATAAAATAAATTCAAAGTTAATAGTACTTCAAACCAAATTGGATAAATTAAAGTCAATACTTGGAAAAGGTATATTCTATATATTCTATTGTTTAGGCAGAAATTATTCATTCGTGTGTTAACTTTCGATGTGTGTACATCATTTTCTAAAAAATGAGCCTTCATCGTCTTGAAGAACGTTAGGAATCTACTGCTGGTTTAGTAAGGGGACTTCCAGGAATTAGTTTTCAAGTAACTAGTGACCATTAGTTCGATATTGATGGTAAACGATTGTGCAATATAGCTGGTCTCATAGATTCAAATGTCGCAGCATCATTGAAGAGTATTTAAAATATTGTGTATCAAAAATTTTAAACTTACATGAAATAGTGACTGCAGATTGAAAAAGAGTCATAAATTTATCACATGATGAAACTTTGTCATTGAAAGAAACTACATCTACTTTAAAGAAGAAGTTTGATAATTTAGAAAAAAAATGATTTGCAGAACGAATTTATACTGATTCTGAATTTTCAAAATTTGATGCTATTACTGAATTAATAAAATTACAATTCAATGTATGTCGTCAAGCTATAATTGACCTTTTTGGACAATCTAGAGAACAAGAAGCACTCTTACAATCATCACAATCAATCAATTCCTTGCTTAGTGGTTTAACTTGGAATAATCAATCAAATGGAAAAAATTAAAAAAGTAATAGCCGATAAATTGTATAAACCTGCTAGAATCAATTTCAAACATCGAAAAATTAATATACGAGGTCTTAATAAAATACGGCAAGCTGACTTGGTTGATTTGACTGCATATTCATTCATCAATAGTAGATACAAATACATTTTAACAATTATCGATATTTTCTCGAATATGAGTGGGCTGTACCAGTAAAAGCAAAAAGTAGGAAAGATGTTCCCGATGCCATGGAATCAATGGAAGAATTTCGAACACTTTGGAAACAGTATAACATCGAAATGTATTCGACATTTACAAATCTCAAGGCTTCTTTATGTGAACGATTCAATCGTACATTAAAAAATAAAATGTGGAAACAATTGAATGTACGTGGTGATTATAAATAGATTGATATTTTACCTTCTCTCATAAAATCATGTAATAATACAACACATATTACTATTATGATGGAACCTAAAAATGTAACAGTTGATAATGAAAATCAATTGCTTTGAAATATTTATAAAAAACATTTATGGTCAGTAAATAAACGTATAAAACTGAAATTTAAAATTGGAGATAAAGTTCTTACAAGTAAATATAAACATGCAGTTGAGAAAGGATATACATCTAATTAGGCAACAGAAATTTTTATTATGAAAAACATTAAAAATACAAGACCTGTAACTTATAACGAAATGGGTAAATCGAGTGTCACCCAGCCCTTCCGTAAGTCGATACGTTATCGACTTGTCGATCATCAGTTACCCTAATTTATCAATTAGGTCCAATTAATTTATTTTTGGCGGCGCTATTATCACCACGTGGCTAGCCGGCGAAAAATATTTTCGGAAGGAGGGGATTGTAGTATTACGATTGAACGAGTAAACACGTGGTGTCTACTCCTTCCAAGTTACAATCATTTTTTCTCCGACGGAGTATTATTTATAACAAAATTTATCAAACGTCTCTTGACGTTGTAACAGCATTTGTGAAGTGATTATTTCATCGAATTTAAACAAAGTCTCTCGACGTTGCGGGAGCATTGGTGATTTACAAACCAAAAGAGAAATTAACAAGACCTCGACGTTGCGAGGCAGGGGGCGAACCAGTCAATAATTTTGGCAGAGGTCTCATCGCAATTGAACCAGGGGTTGGAATACCTGGAGGAAGAGGAACTTCTGTGAGCGAACGGACATCTCTGGAGATTTCTTCTTGATTTTCCTTTCCTGAGTGTACGGTATGAGTGCGAGAGTGAGGTAAGCGTTATTACGCGTATTCTTAATCTGGTACCAGTACGCGTGGTTTAGGACTTGTTGTCCTTTTTCCTCGCTGAGGAATTCCTTTGTTATGATTTATTTAGCTATATTGAGAACGTTCTCGAAAAGTAATATTCGAGTAATCAATTGATTTACATACTACAAATTATTATTGACGATATTAGACTTTATTTTATATTATTTGTTTATTAATTATTTAAATTATTGAAAGACGATTTTGCGTTGATTCAATCAATATTGACCATTTTTGAATTGATATTAAATCAATAAATTTCTTGGTTTTATGCTAAAAAAGGATTTACTCTCTAAGTTAATAAAAATCTATTTTATTCAACTGAATCACTTCTTGTGAAGTTTATTTTTGTCCTCGCGATTGTTTTCGCAATTTTTAGGGGTCTCAGAGCTAGCCAGCTTTTCCCAGGTTTCTCGTTTTGTGGCCAGAAAACGAGTGGCGTCCACAGGTAGGATTTCAAGTAAAGTAAATTTTGGTTGGGTAAATTGGCAGCTACACGGTCAAGGATTAAGGCAACTTGCTCTGATCGCGGTAGCGTTGCAAACTTATGAATTGATCGATTATCAATATTAACCTATTGAAGGACTATTTAACACTGAAGAATTAACTAAAGTTAAATTTCCAGATGTCTATCTTGTTGAGAAAGTATTGAAGAAAGAAAAAAATAATGCTTATGTTAAATGGTTAGGTTTTGATAAAATACATAACAGTTGGATAAATATAAAAGATTTATAATTTTATTTATTACAAAATTCACTACGTAAAATAAAAATGTAATACTATTAATAATAATTGAAATAAAAAATAAATATTTTACTATTATTATTAATCTTTTTTAAATATGATTGTTAATGACTCATCTTTGAACCCTCATGGAAATGTATCTGCTTGTCCTTCCTGTACCATTCTTTTATCATCATCTGCACTCAAAGCAACTTCTAAGTGTAAAATTGTACTAACTTTATGTTTCTCACTGACTATATGATATTTAACTCTAATTACATCAATATCATCAAATAAACATTTTTTATGATCATTTTATGAAATTGTTTTCATCGCTGATGATTTCACACCCTTCGCTTTCATTACATCTACTTTTTTTTTTCTTTTCTTTTTCTACATTTTGTATTTTATAAGTGTACATTTCAGCTCTTAAACCAATAAAATGTGTCATTATTTTACCATTATTTTTATCTTTCATTGATCCAATAACGTTTTTATTTTCTCATGGTATATCATATTCATTATTTTTTTCATAATCAGAAGTATCAAATTTATTTATATCTCCTTTTAATTTAACAATATTGCTCAACAGACTTTGACTACAAAAAAGATAAAAGAACTTGAAATATCAAAAAGGTATGAAGTTTCATCATTAAATATAATTTTAACTAAATTTGGAAACTTTGCTGTTGCGAGTTTAGATCATGGATTTAACGTTTTCCTTTCAAGAAGACTAGTAAATACATTGTGTGTAAACGACCATAAACAATTGAAAGAAATTCACAAAGCTTGTGAAGGTGAGCATTTATTTATAGAATATTATCGATATAAATGTAATTCATTTGAATCTTTCTATAGGTATGTTCCTGTTTTATGAATATCAAGTAATTTTTTCATTCTCATTTATATTATAATTAATTTTTTTTTCCCATGTTACTCATGTTTTCATTTCTCTCTCTTTTAGATCACTGTAGAAGACTACAATCATCATTAGTTTATTTTTATAATTTATAAATGATGTAATTGATTAATGATTTATAACTGCTATATGTATTTAATAAAACTTAAATATCAACATTTATGACTTGTTATGTAAAAGAAACCTATTTATTCTCAATAATAATATGTAAAGAATTGTGATAAAAGAAAACAAATTTTTTCTATCATTTTTTTTTTATTAAACTATATTTAATACATAATTAGTAGTATTACACAGAAACTTATCTTTTTTAAATTTAAAAACTTTCATTGAATCTTTATGAAAATTTTCAAAACAACGTTTGTATCCAATCATTGATGGATGATGTTTCCATGAGAATGGTAGCTTATTCCGCATACAATCAATTTCGTTGTATGCATCCTTCAATACTGTTTGAAAACCCAACTCTAAAATATCATAAGTTTATATTTGCGTAATACTACCCAAGTTCGAATATATTAGAGATAATAAATTTTGTTTTGTTGTTAAATTAATAAATACATCTATGTAGAACCATTGAAGTTATTCAGCAAGTTTCGCACAATCATATGAAAACTTATATTCTTCAAAGTGTAGATATTTTCCACAATATTTATAGATGACTTGGAACATATGATTAAGAACTTTTTTATAAAGAATACCTTTACAATGCTTTTCATGATATAGACAATCTTCAAGTTTATGTACTGATGTTATTCTTGATATACCATATCCAAAAATTAAAATATCAATAATCACTAGATATGGTGATATAAATTAAAAAAAAAAAATCTGTTTGTAAACTCTCACTTACATGAACATCTGTTACATTCTGTATAGCGTTTGACATAACTTTTTCCATTTGTTGATATGGAACTTCACCACACTCCCAAGTCATTCCATGAATGGTATAAGTATCTCATTCAATTTGATTTTGGATATCAATTCTTAACGATAAGAAACTTTTAGGTAGTTAAAACAACACAGTACGTTTGTATGATACTTCTTGGAAATTACTGAAGGTTATAACAGAAAACTCTTTAACAACAAACTCACTATCAAAAAGGTAAAACCTTGGACATTTATAATAATAGAAATCATTTCCCTTTAATGCACTGAAAAAAATCGAAATAGTTGGATTTACTACGTAATGTTAATTTTCTATTTGAGAGCTCATAGTAGAGTCCTTTTCTTACTATAAAAGGACTCAACTATGAAATATTAAATGGAAAATTAACATTACGTAGTAAATCCAACTATTTTGATTTTTTTCAGTGTGCAGAGAGAATGATCTAACATGAATCAATGTTCAGAACTAACTAACTAACAAATTTTTCATATTTATTGAAAATGACTTTGAGATGAATTTTGAAATTTGATTTTGAAAGTAAAATTTTTAGATAGTTAGAACATATAATGTAACATATGTTTATGTTGTTAATAGATTGAATTATAGATTTTATAAAAAATAATGAAATAAACTGTAGATTTCATCAAAAACAATGACATGAATTTCAACATTTACATTCTCTACAACTTTCTATTTGTTATGTTTTTGTAAATTTTACAATATAACAAAATTTGAATTTATTTCTTATACTCTTTTGAACAATTTTGTTCTTACTCTTCTTATAACATTTATCATTTTCTATCTCTTAGAAGTATTTATAATAACAAACTATCTTAAAATTTTTGAAAGTATTATTTCAACATAAGAATTCCAACAATTTTCATATTATGAGTTAATTTGAATATTTTTTTCAAATCAACTTACAACATATAATTACGATCAATTTTTTATATAATATTTTTATATAATTTTTTAATTCATCATAACTAGCCAAGCGCTCCACCTGGGGCTCCTTCTAAGACCCCGCCTATAGCATTGATCGACTTCAGGTAAAAATCCCGGTCAAAACCTATGTCAGAACACTCACTCAACTACCCCCCTTCCCCCAAACCTATAAGATTTTTATGGATAACCCTTTTTTCTCAAATCATGCACGTCATAATCTGTCAAAGTCCCAAAGTCTATCTACTTGCGGCTTAAAAGATGGGCTGACAAGATAACCAACACTAAGTACGCAGTTGTTTCAACTGATAGAGAGTAGATCATCCTTCAAAGAGGCAATTTTCGTTGACAATGACTTAGCGGCTGTATAGAATTAAATAAATGAACAATTTTACTGGTGATTCCAAATCCCTGGTAACTTAGAACCCTCAGTAGAATGTGGTGGTAGATATTCTCCCACCATCACCTGCATTACCTCCACCCCGCCTCCATCTCCACTATCAAGGGTACAGCAAATTGAAGCTGACCTTCAATCATATTTTATCGGCAACAACAGCACCATCAACAGCTCCATCAACAGCAACAACACCAGCAACAACTACAACAATTCGGCCTCCAATTCCAAATAGAACACGATGTACAACATTAAAATTTACGGCAGCAGATAAGTATGAACAGAGAAGATATAAACCTCAACAGACAAATGTTAAACCACCCTTAACTGCAACAACTACAACTACCACTATCATCACCATCAACAGTATCAACACCATCACCCCTACCTCCATCACCAGAGCCGCTATGACATTTTTTTTTATTCATCTGAAATTTATAGAAGTTAGCTTTTAATTTTCCGTTCTTATTGATTTATTGAATATTATCCTAGAAATAATTGTTTTCATTTTTTTTTTCTAAAATTTTTTTATTTACAGGTTACACTTTTTTCTATTTGGAATTTATAAAAGTTAGCTTTTAAATATTTAGATCTCATGGTTTTATTTAATATTGTCTCAGTAATAATTGTTAGTTTTGAAGTTTTTTAACATTTTTTTTTTTCAATTAATTTATAGTTTGTCATAGTTTGTAGGTTATTAACTTTTGAATTTTTTTATTTAAGATTCTGTGTGTCACAATTGTTAAGTGTGACTTTTTTATGTATAGTTATATAACGGAACATGATCGGTAAAAAGGTTAAAAAAAAGTATTTTTTTATACTTAAAGAATTATCAATTCATTTATTTAATCAAATTCAAGCATAAACAAATGAAGAAATATAAAACCCATAATTTTATTCCCTAGATAAAAATTAATTATTCCAAAAAAATAAATTTATGTGTACCACCATAATATTTTGAAAAAAGCCTTCTATTGATTGCCATATGAATCAAGTATAATCTGTCATCATTCTTTCGAAATATCTGCGTCACAGTTGATGGTATAAATACATCAAAATTTTCTGCTGTATCGTCAATAGTATCTTTTACTGATGCTATGAGTCTGTATGCTTGTAATTATATTAGCCACAAATTTTTTACAATATTGTGAGGGTGCTCTCACAAACCGTTGAAATTATGAATACTGAAACTATCGCGACATATATAGTTATAGTTTGACCGAATGACACTAGGAAGAAACTATTACAATATATAATTTTTTTATTGTCAATTCATTTATATGAACAGCTGGCGAAAAATTTTCAATCGATACAGCTCATTTCAATGCTTTCAAGTTCATTTTAACTCTAGAAAAAAATCTGTTATTAGATTGGTAAATAATTTGAGCATCAAAAAATTAATACCTCAGTCAAATCACAATTAAAATTTTCAAGTCATCACACACAAACTTCCACTTTTAAAATAATTAACTAATGTTCAAACTATCTGAAATTTAAAATAGACTTTAGAATGTTCAAAAAATATTAATAATAACATTTTTACCGTGAACAATGCATTCACTTGTTATTAAAACTTTTCACTTCTCGGCTTGAATGATAATTTTTCACGTGAACTTTATCTGTAATATTTTTCGACTAATAAAAATCATTTCCGGGGGCTTAGGTTTAAATAATCCTACCCCTACTCTTAGTTTAAAATTATGGTGCAATAGTTATTACACATGCGTGAACAAGATTAAGCATGCTTGTAACGTTAGAAAACTTTGCGGAAAAGATGAAGTATGTTAGAGAATTACGCAGTTTGGAAAGAAAAATTTATTAAACGCTGTAAAATATGATTTTTCATAATTTATTGAAATTATTCCCCATACATTTATCACAAAATGTTTGATTACATTCGTATTACATCATTCTCGACTGTAGAAAATTCAAATTTATCACATTCTCCACCCATGTACTTTAAAAACAGTCGATTATCACTAGCCATTTCGTTTAAAAATTCATTATGATTGTCTTCGTGAAATATCTTCACAATTCTGGATGGTAAGAATACATTTACATTTTCTATAAGATCGCCATTGTTCCTTTCTAATCAAGCAACAACAGCGCGACCATATTTTTTGGACATTACCAATCTTAAATCAGTCACTTTGTGGAATGTTTCGGTAACGAGTTCTTCGATTAATTTTTGAAAGACCCATTTGAAGTTTCTTCATAAGCAAAATCAATTTTTTTCTACAATCAAAGAAAAATTTAACAACATTGACAACAATCGTTGTCATGACAAAATTTGCCATTCTGAAATACACTCACTAAGATTGTACTTGTCAACTGTTTAATACTTAAGTGCTGATTTATATATTTGAATCCCCCACTCTAATTTCACATTTGAGATGCAAGAGTTCAATTATGCGACATTTTTTACATGTCGGAATTGGGTAAAAACTGCATATACTGTCAAGCATAAAATGTAAACCGACTTGTTGATGGGGTTTTGCATGTCTAAACTTGCAATAATGATTGTTAATGCAATATGCATTACCCTAGTTGAACATTCCGATGAAATCTTATAAAATAATTTTATAAGAATTAATCGGAAAATTGCATCAGAAATATCACACTTTTTATAAGAATCTGTAAGAACATTCATGAGTACTTTCCCATAAATTCTTATAACAAAAGTGGTCTAGGTGCGACCCGAAAGGTCCACACGACTCACTTCCCAGTGGAAAGGATAAAAAAATATCATATGTTCTATATTTTAAATAAATATTATTTATATATCATTATTTCACCTTTCGGGTCGCCAAGGAATGTCTGGCCAGGGGTCCCAGGGCTCCGACCCACCTGGGGCCTGACCAGACGGGATTATCTTGCAGACACCCGGCTTCCTCATGTTTGAGGGTGAGCCAGAGCTGCAGCCGTTCAATCATTGATTAAGACGTCTTAGGATTCGGAGGGACCCAAAAATGACCGCTTTCTGCATACGAGCCGCGAGAATCTCAGCCTGACTACGGCAGACTGGTATTGTTCGTAGCTCTGTCAGAAAACGGTTTCTCATCCCTCCAAGGGCGCCAATCACCAGGACTGTCACATGCGCTTTATAGTCGTGATAGACATTTCTCATGACCTCCATGAGCTCTCTGTAGCGTTCGTGTTTACTCTCTTCTTTCGCACGTATATTCGTCTCAGCCGGAGCTGAGAACTCATTGTAATATACGTGCTTGGTGTTGTAGTCGAAGAGCGTAATATCCGGCTTATTGTGTTCGATTCGTTGAGGCTTAGGGAGCGGGAAATTCCAAATAATTTTTGCTCTCACGTTCTCAACGACCGACTCAATTTCACCGGGCACATAGGGCAGCACTGGTGTCTCGTCTATCTCATAAGCGTGCAGAAGGTAGTAATACAGCACTCTTAAGGCGGCGTTATACCGGTAAATGTAGGCTGAGCGCGCTAGTATCGGACAAGCCGATAAGATGTGAAATAGCGTCTCATCTACATCACCGTGGCAAACTCGGCATCTTGTGTCCTCGAGTTGCTCGTGCATAACATCACGCCAATAGGCGAGGGTTGAAAATACACCATCTTAGCAGGCCATAATAAACCCCTTGGTCTCAGAGAACAAGCCAGCTGACTTAAGATATTGGAACGTCAGCTGGTGTGATAAGTCCTGTGTTTCAAGATGACGATAAAACACACCATGTAGGGACTTTGCCCGGTTATTTTTATATCGAGCTTTCGCTGCCCTCTGGTCAATGGTAAAAGCCTTAGACCGTCCGGGCTGCTAGGGTCGAACACTGAGCCGAAGTTTTGGGCCGCTTGATATGCTGCTCTATATAGGAACGCATCCCTTCCTAGTAGTCCGAAGCTGTTCACGAACTTGAGAAGGGGATCAGAGCTCTCATAGATGTCATAAGCTATGCCTATCACTAACCTGTCGTGTAGACACTCCAGACTTAGTAGTCCACGCCCTTCCGTATCACGGGGAAAGTATAGGCGTTGGACGGAAGATCGCGGGTGATAACTTCGGTGTAATGTCACCACTTTTCTTGTGATAATGTCTCGATCTTTTAACTCACTTCGGAGCCATTTAAGGACTCCGAATGAATAGAGCAAGACTGGGACAGCGATCATATTCGTGGCTGCGACTTTATTAGGGCCCGATAATTCAGATCCCCATATTCTTTTAAGTCGCCACTTATACTCACTGCGGAGAGTATCTTTAATGACAGATACATCCTGTAACGGGGTTTGTGCCTGTCCAAGGTATCTATCTATAATCTATAAGATTCTCCAGCATCCAGATGTTTCATGATGCTCCCGTCTGTAAGCTCGACATTATCACTGCAGTTCGGCGATCTTCCTTTCACTAAGTGGGCTACTGCACACTTGTCTAACCCAAACTCCATGCCGATTGCACTAGTATACTCGGACACAACCTCTAGGGCTGCTCGGCGTCTCTCAGGACTTGCCGCGTACACTTTCAAGTCATCCATATAAAATAAATGAGTAACTTTGCGTACGTGGTTGGAGACTCGTCCGGCTTTATATCCAGGCGTTCGGCGTAGAGTGACAGATAATGGCAGCAGTGAGATGTAAAATAGGAGAGAACTCAGAGTATCACCCTAATATACGTCTCTCCTAAATGGCACTGCTTCAGTAGACACTCTCGTTTCACCAGATGTTACGGTGAAACGTGTCCTCCAGAGCGGCATCAGATGTTCGATGCATCTCACGATTTGCGGGGGTATTAAAAGGCATTCGAGCAAATGGAGGAGAAGCTCTTGAGATTTTGTATCAAATGCCTTCCGGTAATCCACCCAGGCCATTGACAAGTTGCGCTTGTAGTAGTATGCGTCCAGTGTAACGCACCGGTCTACTAACAAGTTCTCCTTGCAACCTGTCAAGCCACGTTTGCTGCCACGTTGTTCGTAAATCTGTCTCCATACAGGTTCTATTACAGTCAAAATCCTCTCGTTCAGGATCTTAGTGAACAATTTATAGAGAGTATTCAGACATGCAATAGGCCTGTAGTTTTTGAGGTTAGACAGATCACCAGTTTTGGGGATCAGCACAGTGCGACCTTCAACGAGCCAGCCAGGAATTTGTGTATCTCCTTCAATATAGTCTGAGAAGATACGGGCTAGATGCTGGTGTGATGATGTTAATTTTTTCTACCAAAAAGTGGGAATTGCATCTGGCCCTAGGGCAGCCCAGTTCTTAGTGCCCCTGAGAACATTTTTGATTTCGTCAACGCTGACTCGTTAAAACTCTTCAGGAATTCGCGCTAGATGTTCGTCGCAGAATTCTCTAAAGTGTCAACATCTAACATCGTAGTGCAACCATATATTTCGGTCCAGTAGGTTTCAACTCTATCTGCACTTGGAGGTTCATAGTTGACAGGAGCTTGCGGTTTAAGAAAGCGTGAAGGATTAGATTGAAATAATCTGTTGTCCCTTCGCCGCTTGTACCGCTTTGCTAATGACTTTTTCACAGCCATTAGCTATCTTATTTTGCCTGTGTACCTCACCTTGAGAATCAGTAACACAGCGGTATTCAGAGTATGATGTTCACGCCTAATACTCACCACGATACGCCGTATTCTTGGCGTATAAGGTCTGTGAGCATTTAGGTGGTCCATCACACTCTGAATACGGGAAGCACCCTGTCGAGCCTTTTTGATCTTATTTGCAATCTGTTCGACGCGTCTTTTCAGGTTTAGTTCAGGATTGGCAGGTGTTCGTCTACCCTGAGTAAACCTCCGAGCCACATCGTAGACTGCATTGATAAGTGCAACGAGATCTACAGCTTCTGGTACCCGATGGTCGAGATCTTGATTAGCGCTAGCAAGTTGTTCTGCAGAGAGAGTAATTTTCCTGAGAAAATTACCCTCTCTACCGGTGAGGTCATGGTGATTAGCGCCCTCAGGGGAAGGAGATGAAGGCTCTGCAGTAAGAGAAGGGCGGAACAGAAGTATGCTGCACCTCGGTGCGGCTGTCTCGGGTGTTAGTGAGACTTTGCCCTCAATCTCTAAAGCGTCTCATATTGAAGAGTCAGAGTCTGACTCCTCTTCTATCCACTGTCGAGACTGAGTGTACCGCACCTGTGATGTGAGCGCTGCCTGCGTTAGTTGTTGTAGCTTTGGCTGCATTTCGCACCACAGAGTGTGCAGGCGCTTGGCATTGGTCTGTGGCTGGCATGTTTCCCAACACTGCAATAAATCGCTCCTGAGCGCCTCTGTCCACCTGTAACGCCGAAAGGGTGGTCTGTGGTCAGAAATCCGGTTGGAACGTATCGTTAGGCCCCTCCCAACTATTCCATGGCCCTCATCCGAAGAGGGCCGGTTGTGGGGGGCCGTTGCAGGTCTAGTCTTCGGAACCTGTTTTGATCCCTCGCAGGGGTGGTTGGCCCACTGCAAGGGCGGTGATGTTTAACGAAACCGAGATGAATAGCTTCGTTCCTCGCGCCCAGCAGGCCATCACCAGCAAGGGGGAAAAAAACTGGCTGTACGGACTTATTCCATTACCGTAGTGAGAGGAGCACCTCTCGGCCAGACAAAATTTATTTATTATCATTATTATTGATAATATTATTATTATTTATGCTAAGCATAAAAATTTTGGTAGAGAGTGACGCCTCTACCCCTCCCGCAGCCTCTATTGTAGGGATTTTTATGTATAATTTTATGTATAATTCTAATCACGTTATAGCATCATTTTGAAATTTGTAATACAAACGCAATATTACTGTAATAATGTGTTATTAATAAAAACCGACTAATTACACAGAAAAAATGTAAAATTTTTTATGTATAGCGATATCCTCACAACTATTTTATAAGAAACGTTGGGACTGTGTCTTATGAGAATCTATGAGAATTTATCAATTAATGATGCCGTTTGATATACCATCTGATTCTGTACGATTCTATTGTAATGAATGTTATCAGAATGAATTGAATTTGTTATAAACGACAGAAAACAGGATCTATTTAGCGTATTCGAGTTTTTCCAACGCGTCATTTTTTCTCCTACTAGAATAAAGTTACAAACCATGTAAAATGTCTGAGAACCTATTTCTTTTTGTTAATAACAATTGAATTTGTTATAAACATGAAAAACGCGATCTATTAAATGTATTTCGATTTTTCCAACGCGTAATTTTTTTATTTTACTAAAATAATGTTACAAACCAAGTGAATTGTGAGGGAACCTATTCTATTTGTTTGAAAATATTGGATTTGATATAAGCATTATAAAAAAGACCTACGCTATAAAAAAGGTTGCATAGAAGCAGAAACATAATCACACGTTAAAATCCGAATTTACTTTGTCGATGTTGAGTACTTGCGAACCATTACGGTTCTGTCTTCACTATGACACTACAATCGACATCTGTGATCGGATTATCATTTGCACTATGACTGTACTATTTTATAAACTTTCGAAATCAATTTATTATTATGTAACGTAATCATGCACATTACGTGGATGAAGGCGCGGGAATCTGCTAGTAATTATATACATGTATTCGTGTGTATATGAATGTATAAATATATTTCCTTCTTTACTGATCCAATGAGTCACTTTGACTAGTAAAAATTTTACTATTTTCTATTGCATCACTGAAAAGTGCTACAAATAGTAAGTATTTGGTTGGAATAAATAAATAGTTATTAATTTTTTCTTAGAGAGCAGCCAAAGAAATATTTTCTATTAGAAGAAATTCGATAGGAAGATATGGATTTTAACCGGAATTGAGAATAAATATTATGAACCCATAGAATTCTGATTTCTCCTATTCACGAATGTAAATAGGATTATGAATATTTAAAAAAGAAAATGGCGATGAAATCGGAAATCTGAAAGCGCTTTAGAATATTAGATTTAAGTTTAAATAGAATTAAGGTTTATTTAATCAGGAAATATAATCAAAGCTATTGCCGTTGGATTGGAAGGAAATAATAAAATATATTCAAATATCATTAGATATTACGGGTTCGTTTGACGAGGGTTATTCAATCTATTAATATATTTTCTTATAGAAACCTATCCATTCGGATAGGAAATCAAAAGGCGTTACTTACTTATTGATTTTTATAGAATTTTATTTCAAACGGACGTATAGTTTCTTATAAACATGAGTGATATGTTGATGGAAATTATTTACCAATAAGTACTTATTTAATATTATAATATTCTTTCTTATAGAATCCTATCCATTCGGATAGAAAATCAAGAGGCGTTAGTTACTTATTGATTCTTACAGGATCTTATTTAGAACGGTCCAATGGTTTCTTATAAATCAATTCTGAAATCAATAGTATATTATGCACCTGAGTGCTTAAGTGAGGTATTGTTGTCTCGGACCGATAACGTTAGTCAAGGCGTGCGGCGCATGCACACGAGCTGAAGGCGAGTAACAAAGCGTTATGTCACACGATACATTCTGTTACTTCAATGTAACATTGCTGCAATATTCAGTGTTTACTGGGTAGGTGATGTTTTAAAACACCTTTCAAAGTCTATCGCTAAATTGCCTGTCTTACCAAATAAGCTATCTTCATCCTCCATTCTATTTTAACCTCTTGTACGTGTATCGAAAATTTATAGTTTGTTGTATGTTTTTGGAAATACCAACTAGATAGCGTGCTTCAACGGTAAGCCACGTTCCTTCAGAGTAGTTATGTTCATGGAAATAATATACGTGCTGGATAGATAATTATTCATTCATGCAATACATGACGTATGAAGTTGTAACAAAATGAAGAACAGAATTTATTTAACTATGACAATTTAATTCGTTGTAAATAATAGAAAAGTATATTGTTTGCGGGAAGGTTTTTTTATAACAATTTTATAGTTTGGATGATAAGCACATCCGAAATCTTGATTACATTGTTATAAAGATGATAGAAGCGTCATATATTTGCAAGAATTGATCATCAATGTAAAAAATTCGAATTTTAAAGTGTCATCTTATTCCTGCTTCTTAGCAACGATTTTTATAATGTAAGTCGACTTTTATCTCGCCTATAATAAATTCGGAATTTCTCAACAAAATACAGTTTTTCATACATTTTACATAGTTTAAATCCTTATTGGAGTGAAAGAAAAAAATTTACGCGTCGGATGAACTAGAATGTATAGCGTCGATCCCTTTTTACAATGTTCATAACAAATTCAATTGTTATAAACAATTGATATTAAAGAAAGGTAGCCTTTAAGCATTCTAGTAGCGCTCTCTATGTGTCTATGAAGTTTGGTTGCAATCGGATTCGCCGTTACGGATATTACCCCGGACAGACAGACAGACACCAGAATTTTATATAGTAGTATAAAAGTATAGATTACGGTTTGATATCTTTACGCATTAGTTTTTTCGATCCATTACTGTTTATACTAATCAAATATTATCTGTATGAACGATGTTATAGAAATAAGCTAGTCCTATCTATATCTTAATATTGTATTTACATTTTTATGCATGACTGTATATTCTGATTTTTCTTCGGATTCACAGCGAATTTTTTTTAACATCTAGAGTGAAATTCTACATCAAGGTCAATGGTTATCAGATTGGGCATCTGCTGTGATACCGAACAATAAATACATTTTTTTAATACCACTGACTCGCAGCCAAAAAGTTTTAGAAGTAAAAGCCGGCCAATTCTTCGTAATGTCACTGCAGACGTTTATATGGGTAAATATAATTATGAATTATTTTTTTCAATAATATTTCGGTTCAAACGTCACTAGGCTTATAGCCCGTCTGACAAAAATATGACTGATAGATCTTTGGAGGCCCGTCTACATAAGGTCATTAGTAACGTGAACGCTATCCAAATCTAAAGTTTTTTTGATGAAAAATGGAAAATTCCAGGTGTACTTCCGATTTGGATGAAACTTTGGGTATTTGTTGACCTTGATAAGACATGGAAAACATTCAAAAGATTTTTAGGGCAAATACCTCATATCATTTTTATGGGCAGAATAAAAATTGTAGAATCGTCTTTACCAGTGTTATAATATCCCTCACCGTATTAAGTCTCTTAAAGCAGACGATAGATGGCAAATTCTAAAAAATTTTCTCATCTGTTTAATTGATCAATATAAGTGTGATTGATAAACTGCTGTCTATTAAAAATACTATAATACAAATGGAAGATTTTTACAATTTATTAAAAATTGCTACGGCTCTGGAACGTAACGATAATAGTCTAATCTGTGGGAGATTTATTTGTTGTTTAAAAAACAAATATAAGCATACTGTTACAGTGGTTGATAATACATGGTTTGAAAGATGTCGAATTTCTGTAGAAGTTTGTATTCTTATAACATGTTGTTTTGCGATGAATTTCTTATTCGAGCAGACGATTAGAGAGTCTCCTATCATTAATAATAAGCAAGTCATTCTATAATTAATAAACATATTCCTCGAATTTCACTGTTCTTGGGAGTGATCCCAATAAATTAACGGCAAAGTATGGTAAAATCTTCAAACCCCCATAAAAAATTGATCGTGCATTTGAGCCAAAAATCCCTTGGGGAAAACTCATCACTAATTGAGGTAAGCTCGCAAAAAGATTTTGGTCCAAATTGGAGGTGATACCTAATCCGAAGTTTATCCATCCATAAATAAGAATTTTACATTTTTTTCAATTTTTCGTCTTACATTTGACGAATATAAGTGTATAAGCCAAGTTACGGTTGGACTAAATATATGCCCGACTTTTAAAGAATATGAGCAATTGTAATTAATAGAACAGATTGTAGGTATTGAAGAATTCATACTCTTTCTTCGCTTTGTTAATCCATCTCATCAAAAAATAATATATTACGAAGGTACGAAAAAATAACGATTCGTAGCATATATATTAGGTTACCGAAAAACTAATTCCGCATTTTTGTATCGAGTTTGAATACATATCTAAGCTTTTTTAAGAAGGCATAACCTATTGAATAATGAATGTTGAATTCTTATGCAATCTCCCACACTGTGTGCTGTAAGAATAACTTCATTAGTGTTTTCGGTTTGTCATCATCAACTGTAATGCTCTATTTTGTGTCAATAATTTTCGACTTATCTATTCTCGATCGATAAAATGATCAACAGTTGATCGGCAATAAAATTTTTAACGTGAGCGCAATCCCTGGTAGATATTAGACCGGGAAAACCCCGTCACCAACTAGGCCCTGACAAGGGTTGACAAGCGATAATCTAATTAGGTTTATCCAGTGAGGGCCTTGATTGTGCTTGGTCAGAAGTGTCTGTTTAATTCTAACCTGGCTTAGCCTTACTAGGGCCTTGCCAGGAACACTTGGGTCCAAAGAAGGAAGAGTGAGGCAAGACGGCCCTCATGTAGCAAGATAGACTTTTCGATTTTTGGTAACTTAGTGAGGCAAAACAGATTCTTTGAGTTAGTTGATACAGAAGTTAACAATTGATGTAAAACCATACTTATTGTTCAAATTGAATTATTATTTGTATTGGTCGTTTTACAATTCAGAAGTCCGTCTTGCCCCACTCGCCCTATATAGTGACCGTAGTGGGAAACGATGCTTTTGTCAGTTGTGGAGATTATAACTTACTTAAAATACATATAAATAATTAAATAATAGTCAATTAATTAACTATTCATTAAATTAAAGAACAAAAACAATTGTTCTTATTAAACCTTAACTGAATTACAATCAACATATGTTGATTGGAAATGTATTGTAGTTTCAGATAAAAAAAATTTTAAGGTATGAAAATATGTAAATCATTAATATTATTTATTATTGAGATTCAAAGTAAATAATGAATTATGAAAATATGTTCACATAATAGTAATTTTTCAATCAAATGGATAGCCGAGCGGGTAAACGCACCGGTCTCAGATGCGAAAAAGCTAGTGATCGTAGGTCCAAATTCTCTAAGAAACAAATTTCAGTAAATGTAGTTTTACGTAAATTTAATTATGATACGTTTAATACTTAATAATTCGAACAATATAAAACTTGTAAAAAAAAGATAATGTAAACAATTAGTTTTTAAATTTAAATTGCTATTACAAAGCTTTTTTTACCGGGGCCCGGCCAGAAAATGTGTGACAGGTCCAGCCGGAGCCCAGTCAGATTTCTGGCGAACCAGGTCAGCCCCGTCCACAGCGTGGTCAGAATTTCTACCAGGGATTAAGCTCTCTGCTCTACTACTCATCAAAATGGAACAAATAATTCACTCATTGCTAGAAGTGTTACCTAATTTTAATCGTGAAAAAAAGATCTGTTTCATGGAGTTTATTTTGATTATTGAACTGAGCTTTTAGTAAACTCAGACATTAAGCTATTAGCGATTGTACGGATCAAATCAATTACTCAATGACGGACACTTCACTGAGGCATAACAGTCAATGTGAATAGAGACCTTCTTTATTTATCTTGGTAAATCATTCTAATCGAAGAGTATGCTTAAGATACAAAATCGAAATTTTTTAAATTATCATTGACACTGACGTATTTGGACAATGATGTGTTCGTGAAAATCGTACAATTTTTCACAAAATTGACAGGCATTTCTTCTTTCATGACAAAAATAGAGTCAAGTATAATGAAAGTGCATATATCGACTATCCATCATCACCTTATAAAGTATCTGAGATACGACCAATATCTGCATCTTTTTCCAAGAACAAGTTAAATTAGTAGCTTCCAAAATAGTTTGATAACAACCGTAACTCTATTGTAGTATTACACAAAAAGCTAGAGCTATTTGTCGATAAAATGCGTCATTACCTTTCCGACAACTCAATGCAAGATAGATAGTGGATACGTAGTAACTCATAAATTAATTAACGTTTTTCTTTCAGACGCAAAATTGCAAGTTTTAGAAATGTGTGAAGTGCACTTGTAATCACTAAAAACTAGCTATTATGCACTTGACACTATTTTACTCGCTCTCGATGATTATGTTAAACCCCTTCATGGCATCAAATAATACAGTGTCACAGGATAGGAGTGGGAGAGATACGCAATGTGCCGAGATTAATTTCGGTATTTCAACTTATGTCCATTCGTAAATCTGATGATTTCAGAAATGATAGATTGTGACCAAGGCAACATAAATAGTGGAGCTTGTTAAAAAAGCTTACTTTTAAGGCTCCAGAAGTACTAATATTCAAGAAATTGAAAACGCAACTGAGGTCTCATTTGAGAGCTGAAGCCACCTTATCACAGTAGAATAATAAGCAACCTATAAGTAAAAATAATGTTAAAATGTGAGCATACAAAAATAAAATGAATCTAAAAGTAAGGACAGTCTTTCTCGCAATTCATCATGTAGCTAACGAGTACCTCTCGAAGACAAAAAATTTAGACCCGAGTGAGTTTTTATTTTTAAATTAATTTTATAAATAATTAAAAAAAAAAAAACGTTGATTTAATTAGTAATGGAAATTTCATGCTTTGATTCACACAAATTAAAAAATACTTCATTGGCAAAAATAACATTGAAGAAATTTCCATGAAAACAACGCACTCACACTACTGCCGACTCAACACACACCCTCTTATAAGAAGCCAGCAGTCAAAACAAAAAACCACGTACAAAGGAACGGTGTGGATCGCAAGTAAGCTTTTAGACGCATGCGCGTATCGAATGAGGTACCTCTGTTAAGTGAAATGTGCACATATTTATTATTTATCGATTTTGTTAAACCGAAAGAAAATAAATCGAAAAAATACAATAACATTTTTTGATGTTTCGCTTCGTTTTCAAGAAATCGATGGTTGAAAAACTGAAACTAAAAAGTTTTCGCTTCGATGTTTCGAAAATGAAGTGATATCTGAAAAAATTTAATTTTTTTTTCTGAATTATATTCACCATATTGAGCTAAAACAATTGTTAAATTGTAACTCTGTTCAAATTTACTCTTCTTAACACTTGATTTCCACGAAACTCGAGTGATTTTATTATCACACTGATCCCTAATCGACAGCTTAGACTCCTCTCTACAGGCATGGTACGTCGCGTTTATCATGCATGTAGTATATAATGTAATGTCTGAGTGTATTTCAATTATCTTACATAATTATTCAATACACATATATATACATGTACGTGAATTATGTATTTTTGTTGCAAAAAATGTTATACTTTAGACATTTATGTAACTTTACTACATTTCTGGGACGTCACATAAATGTAAAACATAAAAGTTGGGCATTCATGTAACGTCACAGAAATGTCCAAGCTAAGACGTCAATTCTTTTTTATGCTTTGTGCATGTGACAAAAAGACAAATTTTTTTTTTACAAGTTTACAAAATTTCTAGGACAAAGTAAACAGTACGAGATAACAATTATTCTGTTTCCTTAACTAACACAAACATTTATCGGATATTAAACCATATCAATAAGAATAAACGAAATTTCGTAGATTATAAAGAAAAGTTTTTATAAATTGGACATTTTTGTTACACTATAAAAAAATATTTTAACTGCTAAAAACTTTACAAGAAAAAAAAATGTTTCTCATCTTTAAGAGAAAGACAGCATTATTTCTAGATATCTGTGGATCGGAGGGGTTATCCTGTTTCGCGCTAACGAGTGAAAAAAAGCAAAAAAGTAAAAATCATCAGGGCAAGATTTGAACATATAACCTCTCGCATCGTAGTTTGACTTTCTTACCACAAGTCCACCCGTCCTATCATATGGAATGTAATTTTTTCTGGGTATTCACAATCTATCTATATCAGTCTCATGCGTGATTTTCGCTTTATTCCGCATAAATTAACGATAATTAGTTGCATTAAATTAGTTTGTAGAGCTATAATTCATTTATAGAGCATTTTTCAATTAACGGTTACTGATAAGATAAGGAAAATTCTTCTGTTAGGAGAATTCCACAGTTTGAATGATTTTTTTTCGTGTCACATTATTGTACAATTCTTCCAATTTTTTAATATTTCGTACTTTATAAAAAAAGCAATATCGACACAAATACTGTGCTTTCATGCGTTTTTTTTGCTGATTTTTTTATTTTTGTTTAAATCAAAAGGAAAAATCAAATTTGTTGTATGGAAGACGAATGTTAATAAAGTAAATTCTTTTTATTGACATTCTAAAATATATATTCGTCGGGTTTTAGAAGTCATTCGTCCGTTTTAATGTTTCTATTTTGCGGATTGTCGAAATTTCGTTTATTCTTATTGATATGGTTTAATATCCGATAAATGTTTGTGTTATGTAAGGAAACAGAATAATTGTTATCTCGTACTGTTTACTTTGTCCTAGAAATTTTGTAAACTTGTAAAAAAAAAATTTGTCTTTTTGTCACATGCACAAAGCATAAAAAAGAATTGACGTCTTAGCTTGGACATTTCTGTGACGTTACATGAATGCCCAACTTTTATGTTTTACATTTATGTGACGTCCCAGAAATGTAGTAAAGTTACATAAATGTCTAAAGTATAACATTTTTTGCAACAAAAATGCATAATTCACGTACATGTATATATATGTGTATTGAATAATTATGTAAGATAATTGAAATACACTCAGACATTACATTATATACTACATGCATGATAAACGCGACGTACCATGCCTGTAGAGAGGAGTCTAAGCTGTCGATTAGGGATCAGTGTGATAATAAAATCACTCGAGTTTCGTGGAAATCAAGTGTTAAGAAGAGTAAATTTGAACAGAGTTACAATTTAACAATTGTTTTAGCTCAATATGGTGAATATAATTCAGAAAAAAAAATTAAATTTTTTCAGATATCAATCTACGTACATATATATATATGCAATTTATCACTCGCTCACTTATCACGATATCTCCGATACTTCCGTCTGATTGACTTGAAATTTGTCGTAGTTATTTTTTTCCCGACCTCGACACCCACTAAGAACGGATTTCGAATATATCCTATTCAAAATATTTTCTTTACCGATCGTTGATTATGTATACCAGTACCAGCTAAAATTCACCTTTTGCTGTGGTAATAGTTCCTGTATCAACCGTTGTCATGGTAACAGTAGTCATAGTAACCATTGCTATAGTAACAGTTGCCATAGTTACCGTTTCCACGGTAACAGTTGTCATAGTAACCGTTGCTATGAAATCTGTTTCGATAGTAACCGTTTCTATGGTAATAGTTGTATGTAAGAGTTACCGTTGCCAAGACATTGTTTGTAACAAAACATATGATCCAAATCAATTTTATCTGTCGCATGCTTCATGATTGTATTATACACTATTTTATTAGTCTACTGAGGTAGTTTTTGATTTTATACAAAAAGAAAAAATTTTACCATAAAAATATCCTATTGAATTAGTGAAAAATATGATCTTTTTATAACACATTTTTTTTAACGAAGTACATCCTCCTTCACAAGAGGACCTTGCTGTATGCTTGAATGTACACAAGACGCTATTACTTACGTACGCTATTTCGGACGTCCAGATTTGTTTATTACATTCACCTCTAATCCTAAATGGAAGAAATAGAAGATCTCTTAAGTCAAGGTCGAAATCTCATGATCGTCATGAAATCATACCCAGGGTATTTTATTTAAAAGTAAAATACATGATGAATCTCTTGACGAGAAGTTATAAATTTGGCAATACCAGATGCCACATGTATACTGTGGAATGACAAAAACGTGGATTTCCTCATGTTCACACTCTCATATGGTTGGAAGAAAAAATAAGACCTAACTCTATTGACAGAATTATAAGAGCTGAATTACCTGATCCTGATCTAGATAAGACTCTTTATAAAAAAATCAAATTAACAATGATTCATGGCCCTTGTGGATCCTTTAACCTTAATTCACCCTGCATGCTAGATGATGAATGCACAAAACGATACCCAAGACCGTTTTCAAAAGAAACTCAAATAGGTGAGGATGGCTATCCTCAGTATCGTCGACGGCCTCCAGAAGGTGGTGGAATAAAGACAAATATTAGCGGTAATAATATTGACAATCGATGGGTTGTATCGTACAACCCAGTTTTGTCCTGTACTTTTAAAGCTCATATTAATGTTGAGTATTGTAATTCAGTGAAATCCATTAAATACATATGTAAATACGTGAATAAAGGATCTAATCAAGCAGCATTCACCGTTGAAAATTTAGATAAGATTTCTCGGTATGATGCAGGTCGATACAAAGTGACATGGCGCATGTACATAGAGAAACAAAAGTTATCATTTGGGACGAATGTTCTATGGCCCATAAAAATGGCTTAAGGTTCTTGATAGAACGCTTCAAGGCATTAGAGAAAATAATCAACTTATGGACGGATTGACTATTCTTCTAGCTGGTGATTTTAGACAAACTTTGCTTGTTGTACCGCGAGGAACGTGCGCAGATGAAATCGAAGCCTGTTTAAAATCATCCATTTTATGGCCTTATATAAAAGTCAAATCTTTTAAGAATAACATGAGGGTCTATCTACAAAACAAATTAGGAGCAAAACAATTATTGATCAACATAGGTAACGGAAATATTCCAGAAGAAGAAGGGACAAAAATAATTCCTAACAATCTTGGTGATATTGTAGGAGATTTGATTTCGTTAACTGATAAAATATACCCAAATATTCAACATTCCGCTCCAGATAATTTGCAATGGTTGAAGGAAAAAGCCATTCTGACTCCAACAAATGACTCAGCCGATAAAATCAATGCATTTTTGATAGAAAAACTATAAACTGAACACATGAAATATGAGTCTGTTGATACAGTCGTAAAGGAAGAAGATGTTGTTAACTATCCTGCGGAGTTTCTGCATACTCTCAATCCACCAGGAATACCACCACATATTCTTTACCTAAAAATTGGTACACCAATAATGTTATTACGTAATTTAAACCCGCCTAAAATGTGTGATGGCACAAGGCTTCAGGTGAAAACACTACGGAAAAACATAATCGAAGCGACCATTTTTACAGGAAAGTATGGAGGCGAAAATGTATTCATCCTAAGAATACCTTCGATTCCGCCCGATTATTAGTTTGAACTTAAATGATTGCAATTTCCATTCAGAGTTTGCTTTGCCATGACTATCAATAAATCTCAAGGACAAATTTTGAAAGTGACTGTTTTTCTTATGGTTAATTCTACGTGGCATGTTCTAGAGTAAGTTCATCTGAAAATTTAATTTTCCTTAAACCAGAAAAACGAACCAAAAATGTTGTATATATGGAAGTATTAAATATGTAATAAGATTACTTTATAATTTTCTATATATCCAATAATAGATATTATTGGTCATGGATAGAATATTATCGGATCGAATGTAAAAACTATAAGCAATCAATGATTATTTGGAAAAAAAACATTATTCAAAAAAATTGTCATACATGAAAAATGCAGAAAATAAAAGTATATCGAAATTCGTTTGTGTAGAAAACAGATAATATTCATCACTCAAACTCAAAGTTTTTTCGGTTTCTTTATACAGTCTTCATAAAGGATCGCAGTGCAGAAAGAAGAGAATTGCAGTGCAGGATTATACGGTGTTTGAGACATTTTCATTTATTTTTGGTGCGGTGAAACATGCCCAAGTTAAAAAGGAGAGGAATCCGGGCTGATTGGCGTGTCCAGTTTCGTAGAATGCTCAAGGTCCTTGAGTCAAGGACCCCTATCAGGGCACTTCCTCACTCAACCAGATTTTCCCCGACGACCAGGCCGAGATCAACAGCTCAGCACCTAGGAAAAACATTAAAATTGTGAGCAACGGAATTCTACTAGACTATAAAGTGGTGTTAATTATTCCAGGAAATTCTTAGAGAACCTTTATTTTCTTGGACTCATTATTTCATGGACTGTCGTACATAAACAATTCTAGAGAGTGAATAGTGCACAATTTCACAGTTCCTCTTTTATTTTTTCGTTGTTTTTCGAATTTGAATCTCGGTATAAGCAACCTGACGCCATCAATGGTGAGTCTATTTATTTACGATCATTTTTCTTGGTATTTTTGCCACATTTGAACTTTCTCAGTTTCATGGCTCGAAGTGACAGCTTCACGACTCCCCTTTCGAGTAATCCCCTCGCTCTATCGTTGCGAGATGATATGTTATAAACTTGCTTTATGCATGAACAATGTTATTTAAACAATTTGATGACGATAGGATTAACTAAAGCCTCTTCCAATTCTTTTCCTTGTTCGTGGGTGATTTTAATTTCACGACAGCACACGGGAATTAAAATATCCGTCGATCGCACAAAACGTACATGTCAATTACCCTTAAATTCTCATACCTTGGGTGGGAATTTTTTACAAAATTAAAAGTAATATGTCAGGACGTAACCATTCTTCCCTAGGTCCTTGTGTTAGATATAAAAAATCTTGAGTTTCGATCAAAGTTGACAACAGCTGTGGGCCGGAAACATTAGAGCTTTTTGGTAGACGAACTAAGGAAAAACACGATACGAGTCTGAAGACTTAGCCAAATAGTTTAGGACCAGCGTGATCCCTGGATCCATAAGAATTACGCATGATAGAAAAAAATATCTGTCATGAATTAAATAAATAAATATTCTTGTAATAATAATTTGCAATACGTAATTATTACTATAAACTTTAATTTGTTTATTCATAATTATAATCTTTTGATTTTACAATTACGAACATCATAAAAATTACAATGTCATCCAAACTTACATTCACTTCCCCGGGATCTTGACTGAGACGAGATGTCATGATGTAATCGTATTTAAAATTATCATGTGAATAATCAATCAGTTGTAACGTCCCTTAGAGTGTTACTTTAAAGCCGAGTGTTATCGAAGAGAATATTGTATTTCTGGTATTTTTATATTAACAGCGCTCATTTGATTTTCCTACTGCTACTGGAAAACTAGGAAATCATCTGTTACCTAGTTGTTTCGGCTTTCATGGGCTAGTGGAAAAAGATGGAAAGAGATTACAGCTGGACGGTAATCAAAAATCAAGTGGACTGTATTTTTATAGGATAGGTTGGATGCTAGAACAGTCGGGACTGTTGAGCGGGTGTAAATAAGTCGGCTGAAACCTTTTGCGTAGTAACAAGTAACAATTTATTCATAATAGAAGCCACAATAACACAAATATAATTCTAATGTTCTCTGTGTGAGTTGTCTATTAGTACACACGTACCGAGTTGACTGTTATAACGAGTTGTCTATCGGTTGGTATCATTCGATGCGCCAATGAGTCGTCCGAGTACTAACACGTACAAATACAGTACCGACAAGTATTGACAGCAACCGGTGTGTACAGACCAAGACGATAACTCTAACTTCAGAATACAGACTAATATACCCGAAACTCCGTGTTCTTAAAGCTTCTAGGTCCTTCGGAAGGGCTATCAACGCCTCGAAATTAATTAGAGTAGTCTAATTGGCGATGAGTTGGCAGAGAAGACTTTGAGTGGTCTAGTTATTCAGTGGGGAGAAAAATATCAGGCTATAGATGAGTTACTCCTGACCAAGTCAAAACACAAGTAAAAGTAAAAGAAGTAAATTTAAAAGAAAGTTAGTTTTATTCCGGCATAAGTTATGCAATTATTTTAACAAAGCAATTGTAAGTAGATTTCAATAAAAATCCGAGTCCAAGCAGTAAAAGAGAAGAGATGATACGAAAAGTAGTTTTTTTTACTACCTAAATGAAAGTACAATCAAAAAAAAGATAATGTTAGAATAATAGAAGTGTCATTAAAAAATAAAAATGTGTGTTACAAATATGGTATAACTATAAGCTAAGAAAGTATATAGTAATCAGCTGTGAAATGATATATTCGAAGAACCTCTCCAGGATGATTATCTATAAGAAATAGTTTATGGAAAAAATACTGTGGTATACAAAAAGATACACCTAAATGACGTAAAAAAAAATTTCCATCTAAGATGTTACTCAGAATAATTTTTTCTTCTTTCTTTATTTTGACTTTTTCAATACAAAATTGAGTGATTGCTAGCTTTAAAAAAAAATAAAAGAAATTTTTACATTTTTTGAAATTTGTTGTTATCAATTTGCAGCATAAATCCTTTTTTCTTATATTAAATTACATAAAATAAAAAAATTTGCCGTTTGCTATCTTTAATATAAAATAAGGAAAAAGAAAAAAATATTTCTGAATAAACAATTCATAAAAAGTAATACACATAACTAAAAAAGTCAGAAAATACTTATTTGTGATAGGTTCGTTCTTGTGAAATCTGTAAAATAACAATTAGTGACATACTTTCCGCGAAGACTAATCAAGAATGGAGCAAATGTGTAAGATTCATCAAGCTGAACGCCCTTGGATTACACTGCATGATTTCCTGGGTTTTAATGGCTGCAACTTATATTCTAAAAACACATTAATGGGGCTAAAACATCGCAAATATTGGTTATTTTAAATAAATAAGCATCTTTTAAATAATTTGGCTAATTATTTATGAATTGAAGACAAGCATTCATATGAATTTTTTGTAATTCTTGTACAAGAGTAACTTGAATTACAAAAAAAAATCACAATTGTAAAGAATTATCACGAGCATTATTTTTAACTGAGCATAGAAAAAATTATCAAGTATCAGTTTCAATTCTAATTTGTATACTATTATCTAGAATGGAATAGAATACGATTCTCTTGTTGAACAATACAATTGGTATTGAAATGAATCTATTACAATTATAAAATATAACCTTACAGAATTATTGATCAATCATTTTACAAACCATTTTTTCAGGCGTAACCACTGCATACATTAAAGCATTGATTGGCGTCTTTGACGTCATGGCTTCGATTAGATTAGCCATTAACTCAATAAATCGTTGCGTTGCTACTTTCTTTTTTTTATAGCCTTGTGGATTTAGATGAGCAGGTGATAATTTTGGAGCAATTTTTAAATTAGGTTTTAGATATTGTTCTATTTCTAAAACATGCTTCCAGTCTGATTTCTTTACTATGCCATAAGGGGTCTGTAGATCGAATTAAAAACAATTGTTAATAGTTTATAAAAAACATGTGATTCATATCCTTATAAATACCGTGATAAGTATGTCATTTGAAAATAATTCCTTTTCATAAACATACTTCAAACCATGGAAGAGATATAATACTATTTAGCAAACATTTAATGGGATGAGAAAAGTCTGATATCATGAACATTTGTTTATTCACATCACAAGGATGCTAACAAGTTATTATCGACTCCGAAATATCAAACTCGTTCCACACTCCACGATTACTTTGGGCACCGTCAGTTATAATGACATCCACAAAGAAATTAGCACTTTCTAATAAAACTATGCACTCAATAATTAATTGACGCAGAACAGCATTAGGAGCACAGTTTTTTGAGATAAAAGCTACTGCTTGCAACCATCGTCCTCGAAAAAGAACATACATTGAAACTAAAGCATGATCCCCTAGAACATTTTTCTCATGTTCTGAAGTATAACTTCCAAAATTAACAAAACCAGAGAATTCCATTTTTCGGATATCAAAATTTATTGCTTCACTTAATTTCATTTTATCAATAATGAGACACCCTCTTCTTTCTGCTAGTTTTATTCCTTGTGCTTTTTGTTTCATGCAGTTTAATAGTGCTGGTTGAAATCCATAAGTCGAAGAACTGATTTTTAAAATGTATCTGTTAAGAGTCTCGATGTGTGGAAGAGGTGAAATATTACGTTCCCGAATCAACTTGTAAATATTTCTGCCCTTCATTCTGATCAACAAACACTCATAGATCCATTCTAAATCGTATCGTCGGGCTTTGTCCTTTTTATGTTTAGCGGTTTCAAGACAACTCCAAACAGCAAGCTGCTACGACTCTGGCAATTGCGTCAGTTGCTCCTTTAAAATTACTTGAGAGGAAAAATATATTTGTTTTTTATCAAAAATAATAGGTCAGCAGTGTACGGTGTATAAACCTTAAAATGATAAAATATTATAAAATATATAATAAAAAACAACTAACCATTGGAGCTATTTAATTATGGTGATGATTAGTAACAAATTATACTTTTCAAAAGGGACTGAATTATTATGTCTATCTGTATTTTTATGAGGTCTATAAGTTAGGAAATGAATACATTATACTATGATGAAATATGTAATGAATGTGAGGTAGTTTTGATATTACGTTAAATGTTACGACTAGAGCTTGCCGACCCAACCATTTAAAAAAAGTCTAAAGATAAATACATCATACTTTCTTAATTAGTCGATTACATCGTTTTCGATAAATTGCCTTTTTTTGTTTAATACGAAGAGCAAGTGTTGAATCACGTTTATATCTCGTGTTTGCTTGGATTTTTTTGCGAAGTATGCAGCACGCTCCATAGCGAGGGTATAATTGTTGACGCTGATAATTTTCATTTAGTGTAATGATTCCACTGCACTGGGAAGCATATTTAAAAAAACGATAAGAAACATGTTACATTTATGGACTATTTGTAATCGTGAATTTAGATGAAATCAATTATGATAGATTTTTTCAGTTGCAATTAGTATGAAAATAATTGTAACTGAATAAAACAAATGTACTTGAAAATATTTTTATCCATTTTCATTAACTGATGTTCCACAACAAATCGTAAGTGATTCTCCTTTACGCATATATGCGTACAATTCTTTTATAGATGATACACGATCAGAGAGAATTATTTCTGATCGATGTGGTATTATAAACTAGAATAAGGACATACAATATTCAAAGTCATGTTGTTGGCATTATATGTATATACATGTATATATAATTTTGATTGTAATTTAATGTATTATTTCAATCAATTTAAATTGTCTAATTTTAGTCTATTCATGTATTTATTAGATTATATGATTCATTTTTATATTCTATTTATTTAATTTATCTCATATAATTTCATTTCATTGGAACACACAAAATTACGTTTATATTCTTACCGTAACAGAAAGATCAGCCGTTACTAGTAATCTAAATTTTTCCCACGAGCTACCTACATCCAGGTGGATTAAAATCAAATCCGATGATTGTACATAGTAACACCAACGTTCTGGTAAAACTGCCAAAAACGATAATACTACTTATTCTAGTGACAATTCATTTGGTAAAGCTAATGAAACTGCAGACAACGATGATGCACTTTGCTCTCGCAACTTTTCATTTGGTATAATCTGCAAAAATAAGAAATTATTTTGAAATATTTTCAGTGTGATAATTTCCAATGTTATTTTATACTCTTTACCTCTTCGCATTCCGTTTGGAAAACTGATGGTTCAACAGCCTTTCCCAATACTAGTCCTGTTGGTTGTAAATTTTCACTGTCAACTAGAAGAATTTACTCTTTTTGTAAGCATTGTTGATCACAAATTCGTTGTTCTGATAGCAAACACGATTTTTCCTCTTCAGCAGACTTTACGAATAAAAATATTTATTAATTTAACACTTTACCTTATATGTAAAAAATTACATTAAGGGATTGGTTAAATACCTGAATGCGACTCATCGATTGCTGATTCAGATATTTTTAACTATCATCTAACTAACTATCTAAAAAACATCTCAATACTTAAAACTAAATCCCAAAATCTTACAAAATGTCACCAAAAATACTCAATACCTGAATCTAGTCACAAACTCAACTTCAAATTTCGAACTTACAACTAACTTACCTGCCTGCCGATTCTCACAAGGTTTTAGATAAGTTCTTATAAGAATCCCAACGGAATCTTATATGATTTTACAAAAATTATATATGATTTTTATAAGTTCATATATGAACATATACGATTCTTATAAGAATCATACATGTTTCTTACGTCCGTCACAATTTCTTGTAAAAATAACATTGCGGAGGAAAGCGGAGTCCCACAATTTCATACAAATTCCTATGGGTTTACTATAATCATCTTGTATGATTAAAAATTTCATACAAGTTCCCATAAGTTTCTTGTCATGTTCACATAAAGATTTTTCCATGACAATGAATTTGTAAATTATTTTCTCACCTGTACTTATATGATTCTTGTACGACTCTTACGAAGTTTTCTAAACTTTGTCAAAACATACTCATAATTATTAAGACCCAATAGAATCTATATAATAGTGTAACACATTTATTATAATGATAACTATTAGTTAATAAATAATTAATAGATATTACTTGACGAACTAATACACCATTTTCAGTTTCGAAGGGAAATCCTGAGCAAGTCCAAAGGGGCCCTCAATTAGAAACTGTAGAACATAAATGTGCAAGCTGGTGGACATTATAAGTCATAGCATGTTTACCATATAAAATTTGAGTTTGACATTGAAAGATACATAATTTTATCTCTGTAACTTTTACATATTCTACACTAATTATATTGCTAAATAATATATGCATAGTATCTACGAATAGAGCCCAGTGTTGCAAAAGTTCATGTAGTAATCACCCTTTTAACAGAAGTATACTGTAATATAACATCCAATTCTCCCATTCTCTAGCTTTCCAATAACGTCGCTCATTAATTGCACGAGGTAAACGAACAATTTGTCTAGGTGGTCGTATATCTAATAACTGTTTAGAAATATCTTTGATCTGACTTCTACTCAAATATAAAGAATTTGAAAACCAGTATTCAGCAAATTGTTTAGCTTCACCGAGAAGGACACAATGTAAATAGTAGGGAATAAATCAATCCACAATATCAAATTTATTAATATTTACTAAAATCGAAGCATTTTTTACTCTCTCTAACTCACGGGCATTTACTGCTCCAACTACTGCCGCCATTAACCCTAACATCTCTGTGCTGTTCCTTTTTTCAGGTTCAGGATGTATTATAGCATATTTTATGACATCTCCAACATATTTCCCAGGATGCTTACACCAATTACATCCATTATAACCATTATATTGAATAGTTCCTTGTAGAACAAGTCACGCAGCAGAATCAACACAACAACAAAGTCTAAAGATTTTAACTATCTGATTTGCTCCTAATATTTTACAATGTAGTCCTTGTATTGACAATGTATTTATTTCCGAAACAAATGGCTTAAAAAATACGTTCATGTTTGGTTTGGCTTTGCCAAACCATGAACCACACAATATTCGACTTCTCATTCTGACACTTACTGGTAATACATTAATTATAATTTAAAAAGGCCATATCGAATTTTTCGAGCTCTTAAAATTGGGTGCACTATCAGTATTAAAAATAATACTCTCATAAGATTTTTTGTCATTTATATGTACAGACTTTACAAATTCACCGTATAATTTACCGTCGTAAATATCTCTAGTATAAGTTACTTCTTCAGTCATGTCTTTTTCCATAATTGAATTGTAATATGAATCATTAGCTTCTATTAATTTAGCGATTTTATTTCGAATATTGAAGGTAAATCATTATTATCTATTTCTGCAGGTATGCTTGAACAACAAAAAGAGCACTGTGTTTCTGTAGCATCAATTTTTTCCAATGTATCTACATACATGCGACAATTTGTACAAATAATGTGAATTGTGTTTTGTTTCGGAGGATTGAATAATTTTTCAATGAAATGCTTTGAGCTGTTAAAAATAGATTCCGCAAAAATTACATTGATAAGAAAAAATAATTGTATCAATGCTGTCTGAGTTAAATTATTACGAATCGCATACTCCACCAGCATCAACAGAAGTTTCCCTTTTGTTTTATTCACTGGATTTGAAATTAGATTATTCATGTCTTCATTTTCTGATATATTTTTGTAGAGAAAATCAAAGTCAACGTGTGCTCTACTTAGGGATTCATTGTCAGGTATATCTTCATTGACGTCTATCTGCTGGTCTATATCTTGTTTTTCATTTTTAATTAATTCTTCAGACGATTGATCAGAGTCACTGTTAGACTAAAAAAGTTTATTATAAATTTATGAAACTCAGTAGCTTTATATGATTTTTTGAGGAATGAATCAATTTTAGTTTCTAGGACTTTTTTTTTCTAATATGATTAATATTTACTTACATCAAGCTCAATGTTATTGTTAACATTGTTGTCTGAAATATTATATATTTTAATATTATTTACTGTGTCAAACACCTCAGCATTCACATTTGAATCATTATTTCTCCCATGATTTTCTACTATTACACGATACTCCAATGTGTTTTTAATTTTCCAATAATTATAAGTAGATTTTGAAATGTTTCTGTTACCATGTGGTACTCTCAGCCACTTCTTATATCGTCGTAACTTATTCATCTTCTTATTAAACACGAAAAAATCGTCCTAGTCGATGAAATTATTATTTCATTAAAAAAATAGTAAGCTTGATTAAAGTAAGCTTTAATTCATAAAATCAATTTAACAATAGCCTTTACATGTACTCTATACGATAGTAAAAATTGAAAAATTTGACATGTGATGTTAGATTCCAAAAATATAAATTTTATTTTAGATCAATTATTTCATCTAAAAATGTTGAGTGACAGTACACTGCACATATATAAACAAATAGTTATATTTATGATGTTTTGAAGTCTCTTGGGACAGTGTGAAAGAATTTCCTTACCGGCGATCGAGACGCCACGCTCTGTAATACACCACTGAAGTCAACTATGAGATTGAGCAGGCTATGAATCAAACTTTTGCCAACGATATTTCGTTTATCAGTTCTAACCCTTTCTTTTAAATAAATATATAAATAATTTATAAATAATAAAAGAATAAACGGCTTTTAATTATTGTGCAAAATAGTTACTAGATTTTTATTATTCATTTCCGTTGGGTTTTTTGAAGCAAGTGACGTCAGAACAGAAAGACGAAGTCTCCTGAGTTATCGCGTATTAGTATATATAAACAATCAGAGAAAAACAAAGAAACGACGTTGTACTGTGTGTGAATCTCCTGTTGCTGGACATAGCTGTAAGTAAAATACAGTTTAGAATAATATACTATCTATCTGTGAGATAAGTAATGTTTTTTATCATAGTAATATATTAAACTATATCCAGAAATAGTGAATAACTGTAATTACGTATTCGGGTATTAATGCACAACATTTGACGAGTAAATTTAGATTGAGATATTTTATAGGATCATCAATCATTACAAAATGGCAGTTACTCATGCACGTGTTTGTTATGTTGACGATAAAGTTATAAAAATAGTTCCTGTTAAGGGAATCAAGAATTTTAATCCAAAGACTGATACAGATTTCGGTAAGAAAAAAATCTATTAAGATCAATGGGCTAAAAAAAATACCAAAAAAGGATATTATAAAGATAATATTTTACTACTTGGAAGTGAGTGTTGATTCATTTGGTATTTTATTCCATTTTATAATTAAATTCATAGTTAATTAATTTTCACATAATTAAGATAAATGTTAATTTTATGAATTCATGTAATGTGTGAAATGTATTTTGCTATTATTTAGTTCAGTTTATAAAAAAAAAATTTACATTTAGTTCCGAGTCAATTTAAAGAGTCTCAAGCAATATAATATTATTAAAATAAAAAATGAGATAATTCCACCTATGAGTAATTAATTTTTCATTTTTCAGCAAGTTGCAACGATATCAAAAATAAAATAAAAATCCATGGTACGGAGTCTCCTAAAACTGATCAACATGAAAGTAATAATCCAACAACATCAGGCAAGAAAAGAGCCACTCCTAAGTTAAAAAAAGGCGTCTTAAGAACAAATTACAATGATAAAGTAAGATTCTAGGAAAACATTGCATGCTAATAATTATGATAATAATATAACAAAAAATTTTTAAATATATATACATTCTATTGGAACTTTGTACTTACTTAATAATGAATTACAGGAACAACAACAAATGCAACGAAAAGCAGAGAATGAACTAGCGGCAAAAATCTTACATGATAAAATTTCTTCACTTATGAAGTCACAAAATTCACAAGAACTACCAACTGAAGATTCCTCATCTGAAGTAGCTGGTACTAAAGATATCAATGAACAATATGATCACACGTTACCAAGTACATCAACTGCAGAGAGTTGGGCTGAAAAAAATAGGGACTTAGAACTCAAATTATTGAAGATTGAACAAGAACGTGAACGATTAACAAAAGAACTGGCATTTTACAGAGAAAATAATAATAATGACTATCAAGAAGAAACATACAAAGGTAATCGCGTAATATTTTCCTATTTTTTTACCAGCCATTTTATTTATCGATTAATTCGTACAATCAAAATTATCATAATCATAAAACCTACAAGAATAGGTCTTATATTTCTCAATGACCATACATACGTTTATTTATACATGTATTGATATATGTAAAAACAAAATCAATATTTAAATTCTTTAATACTATCTCTGTTTAGAAACTTCACTGGATAATGCTAATAATGATGAACACTCAGTCGTATTAGTTCGAAAAACTTGGAAAAGATCCAAGAAGATAATTCAATAACTAATGAAATTGATGATAAAGATTCTTCTCAATCGGAAGATAAAAATTGTCCTCAACTCAAAGATGAAGATTAAGAGGTATAAAAATCATTACATAAGAAAATATTCTTTCAACTGAAAAAACAATGAGAATAAATTTTTGTTATTATAAACAGAAGAATATTTTCAGATTTTTAGATTTTTAATTGCCCGTTTTTTTAAAATTATAACAGGAAATGCACTATTTGGGCGAAAAAATTTATATTCCAAAAGATACATGGGAAATAATAAATGCAAAAGAGCCCAAAAAATTCGTTCGTGATTTAGCTGAAATTGTTTGGCCTCTCAGACAACTACAAAATAGATGCTTCGACCTGACAAAAACCGCAAATTTAAAGAATCGAAGCCCACGAAAACAATTTTCACCAAAAAAAGTTTGTATAATTCAGGTTATGTTTGCTACATGTAATGTCATTTCAGTGGATATGCGTGTACGTGTATGCATAAATTTTTTTTATTTTTTTAGAAGCTTGTCGAGTACGGTTAGCAAAGACTGGTTTATCTGGAAATAATCTAACTCAAGTTACCAATGGTTTCAAGCGGATTATCTTCGAAAAAGTGAACGACTTAAACAAGAACGTTAAAAAAATTATACATTCTCAAGTATATTCAAAAAACCTATAAGTTTTTTGCATTTATAATAATTATTGCTACTATTGTCATCGTTTTACATATAGTGTCAAAGTTAAAACTTAAAAATTGAAATTTGCAAAATCATTTATTATTACTATCACTTTTATATATTCAGCTTTGTTTCCATGATTATATTTTACAATTTATTCTTATGAATCTCAAGTTTGTTAATAAATTAAAAAATTCAAGAAAATAAAAAACAATGTTTTGGGTTCAAAAAATCTTTTATTGATTGTCTTGTAAGAATCTTCCAAGTTCTTACAAGAACAACCCGAAATCCTACATATGCCTATCACGTAGGACTCATAAATATTTCTTATAGGAATCATGTAAAATCTTATAAGATTAATCTAGATCTTATGAGAAAAAAACCGGCCACAAAAATTATATGATTCTCATAAGGATCTTACATATTCCTACATGAATTTTCTTGTGAGAATCGGCGGGCGGGTAACTAAGATGGTTCTAGATCAACAATCAGAATCCTCCTGAACAGAGCATGTCCTGGCCCTCAGTTGTGTAGGTTGTGGAGAGGGGTCGTGTCTGGCCTACAAAACAAATTAAATAAAAAAACCAAAGAACTAAAGAGCAAATCTTATAAACGAATCACGAAATTGGTTAAAGGTCCTCAGCTACTATAAATAATTTAACAAGTTCATCTTTTCTTAATTTCTTAATTTTATTCTAATATTTCTACTAAACTAATTCTCTTAACAATGACTGGAGCTCAAAACATAATCATAAATGTCTTTTTCTCAAATAATCAAATAACGTAATTTCCAACTTTAAAATGAATCAATAATTATCCACATTGTTACAGTTCTGGAGCTCAAACAAATTTCACATAAAACTAAGAAGTAATTTCTCAACAAAATATTTCTCAATAAACCATAATTCAAAATTCTAAACTAACAATAACTTAATATCTTAATCTTGAACAATGAAACAAATCTTTCAAATCAAATTAATTAAACTGAATCATACCTTTCGTTACTGAATCCATAATTAAACTTAAACTAACGAGTACGAGAGCAAACCGAGCAAACTCACGGATTTTCTATCATTCAACAAAATCTTTTAACTACAAACAAGTTCACCTTTCAACCTATTTTAAATCAATTCTCAATAACTTAAAATTTCCACAGAGAGCTTACGATGTTTAGCTATTGTCAGACCTGGTCCGGGTGTTCTGGACTTCCTTTACTGGAATAGAGCATCCTGGCTGATCTCCATTCTGCATTCTGGATCTCTGCTCACTTCTCGTTCACCAAGTTGGTGACGCTCGACTTCCCATGAGCTCAATCCGCAATAGACTCTCCATGAGCTCGGCTCACCATCGACTCTTGACTCACTATCATAAGCTTGGCTCCCCATCGACTTTCTCAAAACGCATTTCTAAAAATCTCTTATCTTCAATTTCTTCATTCTCTTGATTTTCTTCTCCCTCCTAACTCAAAATTCTCTCAATCTGTCGTAGAATACTTCTTATTGGTGGTTATCTTTACGTGATTTCTCTCAGATTTTTATATGAAGGGGTCACTTGAATCTAATGTACACCAAAACTTATTTCTGAACTCAAAAACTTAATCCTACGACCTCTTCCATACCTCTATTTTTTTCAGGGTAGAGCACCTCCTAGCATGGGAAAACTGCAGGGTGACACATTACTTTTGGTCCTCTACTCCGCCACAGCTTCTTAACTCTCTTTTCAATAATCCATACTCTTGACAAATTTACTCTTGATCACAGCTGTGCACGATTAGATCTTCGATTTTACATCATTAACAAACGCTTCTGATGTTTGTTTCAATATTTTAAGATCTCCAATCGTTTTCGTTGATATGAATTTATTAATTTTATGAGAAAAAATACGATGAGCTCTTTTGAATGATAGTATCCACGTTGGAGATGCGTACAAATGGAGATCATCGAATTGTAAATTTTTTTCTGCTAATAATGCCTATTTTTTTGAATCGGAATCATGGGTTATCATCCCAGCATCGAAGGCTGTTTCAAAATTTTTCGACGTACATCTGCAAATTTGAGCTACTTTTTCCTTGTATGTTCCACCTTAGTTCGATGAATATACCCAGCGTTGTAATTGTCGAGTAGACTGTACTTTTCTGTATTTTAGCTTAACACTATCGATACTTAAATTCTTTTTCTCACCACTTCGCCAATACTCAACTGCTCGCAATTTATAATCATGACTTAAGTTCTCTTTATCAACAGTACATGCTCCATCAGACACTCTGGGTTTATGGATTGCATATGCATGTCCTTCGTCTTCTATAATTTCTGATTCCCAATCCTTATATGGTTCTTCTAAATGTAATGAATTCTTCTTCATCATTTCAATATCAGTATACCCATTCATTGCATTCAATAATATCAGTTCAAAGTGATTTTTCGATTGTATTTCAGCCTGATTTACAGATGTCTCCATAATTTTCATACTTTGAAATGTTGTTAAATGTAACCGAATAACATTAAGGGGGTTAACTTTCATTTTTAAGTATTGAGTGTTGTACAATTTTCAGAATAAAAGAAAATAATATTTCTATTTCAAGCACACGATTTTATGAACATATAAAATAATGTCTATTAACTAAAATTGAAATAAATACAAGAGGAAAATATATCCATTTACTACAGTATTAAAGATGAATTGCGAAAAAATAATGTTATAATTTTTTAAATGATTAAAATATGTCACATTCGATTAAAATACCAGCTTTGAATAGTCTGTGTGTGGCAATCACAGAAACATTTTTCTTAAAAAATAGTTTATCAATGACTGTGATAAGAATTATATTTATGCTTGCTCACTTGACGGTAACAAAAAATAGTATTTTGACTAATCATGAACTATTCAGTCTCTAATTACGACGTATTTTATTCGGTGATTACTGTGCCTATAAATAATTAATCAATAACAATTAAAATTTTTAAATTGCGATTTTTTTCTCTGTTGTTGATTTTATTTGAAAAATTGCAAAGACACGTACCTTGTAATTTTATTATGCTCTTTTGATGGAAATTGGTCTAATTAACAAATAATTAATAGTTTTCGGGTTACGAATTTTTGTTATTTTTTATAAAAAAAATATGTATATCGATAAGTCTTATGAATATGTGAATAAAGGTATTTTTCATGATTTTTATGATCTTTCTAATGGTTGAAGCCGTTTTGGAAAATTTCGATTAGAAATATGTACACCTTTATAGGGTGTCAACGTTGAGGGTGATTTTCACCCCTTCAAAACGTTTCTCCTCAGGAAAAAAATACGTAGTACATCATTTTCGACGTGGATTATTATATAGAAGTCTCAGCTGAATCGGCGGTGACCACCTCGTGAGGTTTCCTTGTGAGTTAATATTATCATTTTTTTTTGGAACATAGGTGACAAAAAAAAGTCTACAACGAGATATCATTAAAAAAACAATGCGATCAAATTTCAGAGACATCAAAATATATGTTTATGTATAAATTTTCCATTAGAAAAATTTAATCAATTACTATAACTTCCAAATGGGAAGTTTATGTTTAATTTTTAATGACTCGAGGATAAAAATGTACCTCTGTACACTTATGGAACAACGAATCAGCTCAATTTGAAACGATATCGAATTTTTTTTGACACAATTAGATCTACCCTTATCCGAGCACATCTACTCTGATCTTTACTGATCTTCATGTATATACAGTCATCTCATTAGATGTACGTAAATTTATCCAGATAATGTTTTTTATTATTCGATTTAGGGAAATGCAATTATATGGAACATACAGATTTGCTTTAATCAATTTTTTTTAGGGTTAAGTATTTAAAAATATTGATAATTGTTATATGAGCAATAGAGGTATGTACAAATAAGTAAGATAAGTATTAAGGTTCTAATTAAATAATCTCTACCAAGAATTAAAGACATCTAGATTAGCGGTAGATAGTCAGCGCCAAGTGCACATTTACACTTGTCCAAAATCCTTCATACTCTTTCTCTCGTTATCTTAGCTGATGCTGAGGAGGCAAGGACCCTTGAAGTGACCGGCGGAATCTCCGGAGGCAAAGGACGATTTCTTGTGGAACTGGGCTGATCTCTAAGGTTGTACCAGGCCCCTATAGATCTCGTCCAGCGGATGGTGAGGAAACCAGGGCGCCACGAGGCTTGACGGAATCTCCGAAGGCATAAAATAACGAGTCAATTCGATTTAAAACTGAACTCCATGGAATGAACGAGGACTGTTCGGGACATCGAATATAATAATGTAGATATAATGTATACATGTGATATGTATATATTATGTATATATAAATTCGAAGATATTATATAGAAAGTCCTAAAAGTCATCTGAAACAAAAATAAATTACCTGTTTATTTGAACAATAATAAAAAAAATCTATCTGATTTATGTGTCATTAATGTACTGCCGAGTGAATTTATGACATATACTATCATATATATTCATTAAAAACTATTTATTTATTCATAAGATTGATTAGAAAATGTCCAGTGTATATTTAATTTTAACCAGAATGTTGACTATATTTTTTAACACCACTAATTCTAGCTTGATAAAATTATAAAAGATTCGCTATAAAATGAACAGTTTTTGAATATGCATAAATCACGAATAACTTTTGTATTTTTCTGCAACTAATCATGTATATGCGTAACTCGAATTATTATAAAAATTCAAAGTTACTGGGATGCGTACAGCTAATTGTCAAGTTCAATTTAACCATTTCTAAGATTGTTACTTTTTCTCTAATTGAAGTAACATCAATTACAGCTAGATTCTCATTCAGCTCTGTCAATGACATTAAATGATCTAGTCTAAAATTATGGATGTGAAAACGAAAAAAATGCTGACATACGTACATACGTACGTACACACACACATCATTTAAAAAGTTGGTCAGTATGCTTGCATACATATATCTTGAAACGTGGAGATATGATGGAAATTCACCAATCGACCCTATTTCAATAACTTCCTAATGGGAAGTTAACTAGTTCATATAAAAACTGATAATATTGTAAGTTGCAATTAAAAAATTACTGATTTTATTTTGTATTTCATAAAATGTTTTCCTTAGAAGAATAAAAAAAAAATAGACCAAAATTTTAGTTGTACAGGTCATTAAATACTTGATTCCTTCGCTCATCATCATCTTCATTATCGTCATCACCTTCATCCGAATCATTATCAATGTCAATAGCATCATTTATATCATTTTCATCGATACAATTATTGTGAAGAATACATGCACTCGTGACCACTTTTACTATCAAATCTATATTTCTTTATTCAGTGACAAATTTTATCCGACAGAATCTGCCTTTAAAACACCCAAACGCTCTCTCAACAACAACTCTTGTTGACGAAACCATCCTATCAAAATTCTGCTGCTGCAGTGTTAATTGTCCTGTATTCATATACGGTTTTATCAGCCATGGCAATGAAGGGTACACTGAATCGCCAACTAAGAACGTATTATGAGTGAAAAGAAAATTTCTATACTGGTTGGCAGAGTTTTAGATTGGCGATCTTCTTAAGACACAAGCGTCATGTAACGATCCAGGCTCTCCATAATAAATATTAATGAAGCGTGTATCAGCATCAACTATAGCTTGCAAATTAATAGAGTAAAATCTTTTGCGATTGCAAAAATCGCGTGCACCGACTTTAGGTATTATTAATCTTACATGTGTACTATCAATCGCGCCAAGTACACCAGGCATACCTGCCATTGCTAAAAATTTATTTACATTGTTGTTTACATTATTATTCGGCCATTTTATAAAATCATCTGTTTTTGGTAAAAGCCAATCAGCTACTCGATATATAACACGAAATATGGAAAAAATTGAAACGTCAAAACGCTCTGCTATTGTCTGCAATGGTTCCGTATTAGCAAGGAACCATAGAAAAATTAATCCATTAAAATCAGAAGAAATTGGCTCTTTTCCAAATATGTTTTGAGGCATAAATGGTGATTGACCAAAATCATCTACAAAAACAACAATTATCAGGTATTTGTATGTAATAGTAAATTAGTGGAGCAAAAGAAATAAAAACAGAATTACTTATCAAGTTGTATGCTGTTCTCCGTGACACTCGTAAGTTTTTTTCAAATTCTTCATTGTCCCACGAATTGACTATATGTAAATAATTCTCGATTCTCCGAATACTTCGGGGTGACATCAAATACTTCATCAAAGGTATATATAGTTGGTCGTATTGATCATCTTCTTTACCAATAATATGAGAATCATCGGTTAAATCACTGTCGTTATTGCTGTTATTTTCGGAAGATGAATCACTGCTGCTTTGATGCATAGTTTCCATTAAACACAACACAATTATCCGCCGGATTATCTTAAAGTTGTTGTGTAATTACTATTCAATAATTTCTTTAATTTTAGTCATATGCAAGTAGCATAGGTTATGATCAATATTGAACTAGATTATAAAAAGATTCCAGATTTTATAAATAAAGAATAAATTACCTTAAGTCAGTTTTTTTTTTCATTAACAATAAATTTTATTAATAACCAAATTCATTAATTGTAAAAAAATGTGTAACAGAAGATAGTTTACTGGTATAAACAAACAACTTGTCACACTCACACAAAATACAGACTTTGGGATTTTCGTATTTAACCAGTGTCCTCTAGTGACTCCAAATTAAACTATTTTTTCCACTAGATGAAAACACAAAAAAGACACAAACTCGCTTGCGTTTTCTAAATGGAAAACACCTAATCCGAGCAATTATTGATGGAGTAATTTTTTTTCTTTATCGAGATTCAACACCTAATGTAATTTAAATAGTCTATGATTGAACACCTTTTAGGTAGTCCTTACAACAATGGAGACTTTTCCCACTTAAAATTTTTGAATAATAAATTTAAATAATAGATTCGAAAAATAACAATAATACTAACTTTAAGATAAACTTAAGTTTATAATTACTCTACTCAAACTTACATTAATGGAGACTATTATGTTGTGATGACTAAAAGAATAAGTTTAAATTAAGAAAAAAACTCGGAAATTTTTATTGTATTTTGGATGATAACGAAAAGTAAATTGTAAATAGTAATTTTATAAAAATAATGCACGGTAGAAGTCTACTTTCCGAGATTATCAATTAAATTCATGATCGTAGAATCCTGCGGTCGTTGATATTGGACCCTACAAAATAATTTCATCGTAGACTTCCAATGTGCATTATTGTCATAAAATTACTATTTACAAATTACCATCATCCCAAATATAATAAACTTATTGAGTGTATTTTTTTATTTTGAACTTATTTTTCCAGTCATTACGATATAATCGTCACCATTTATGTTAGCTTAATTACAGTCATTTCAGCCTTAAGTTTATGATTGAATGAAAATTATTGTTATCATTTGAATTTCTTATTCAAAAATCATTAAGTGGGAATAGTCTCGATTGTTCTAAGGACTACCTAGAAGGTGTTCAATCATAAACTTTTTGAATTACATTAGATGTAGAATCTCAATTAAGAAAAAAAATTACCCCATCGATAATTGCTCGGATGGTGTCAACATTTTTGGTGGACCAGGCATTAATGACGCCGAGTGTACTATTGCCGACCGTGTCGGTAAATTACCAATTGCGTCGGTAATTTACTGTAAGGGCCGGTAACCTACCGGCTGTAAGTGTAGTTTTTGCGCTAGATAGCGCTATATCAACCTGCAGTTGGTAATTGTTAGGCAGCGCGGCTGTTGTGGCGGGTAAAAAAATTTGAATTTTTTTACTGGCAATTGTTACCAATTTAATGTTGGCGACTATTGCCAATCTTTTTTACTGAGTAGCGCTGTTGTTGTGGTGCGTGAAAAATTCAAATTTTCTGAATATTATCAACCTGTAACGGCTTTCGATCACCAGGCGATAATTATTACCAACTTTTTCCACTCAATGGCGTTGTAGTTCCAGCGGTTTGACATCCACATTTACTTCACTCAACAATTTACTAATCACTGTTCTACACTTAAGCTTGTACACTTAGATATGTGTCCGATGATCTCTGTTGCTGAACTGACCTGTTGGCAATCTGTTCCGTTCATATATAGCCCTTACTCTAGCGACCGATAACTCAAACAAATTTTCTAACAGTGCGATTTTCTTTGTAACTTTTAGAAGATTTATTGGCAGAGGAGTACGTTAGATTTTAATTCCCAGAAAAATATTATTCATAAATATTCTTTCTTTGTTAGCTTTTCAAAAACGAACGACGTCATGGAAGTAACAAGTCTTTCTTTTTTGTTTATTATAATATCAACAGATCACCGGCTTCGGAGAAAAAATGTGGTGTCATAAATTTAGATAAAGTACGTTTGTAAAGTTTCATCAATCAGTTTGAAACTTTTGAATTGGTAACATCAAACCTAAGTGATGGATATCTTTATTGATATTCAGGGATTCAAAGCTCCTCCAAATTAATTTGTTTCGAACGAATTTGCATCAACGCAAAAATTTTAAGTAATAAATCGTTGGTGTACTCGCAATTACCATAGACTTCAATGGGATTCTGGTAAAATGACATATAAAGATATGCCTGGCATAATTGTTTATGTAATAGGCAAAGCTAATTTCATTTATGTGAAAGGTCTTAAAAAGAAAGTGTGGATGCATCAGTTTGTAAATAATCGACAAACTGTGATTAACTTGGATAATTTTGATTTCCCATCATTACATATTATTCCCGATTTACTAAGATGGAAACATGCTTCGCATCATGGATCAAGTTTAGCTTCAAATTGTGCATTAAAAAATGTACTGAAGATGAAGATATGGATTGATTCCAACTCAATCAACAAAATGCGACCAGTGCTGAAAAAGCTCTACGCTAGAATGGATTTTCATTGCTTATCATTGGATGGAATTCATATATTACCAGAAAAGTTTCTTTTGTACTTTGAAAAAGAAATTGAAGATATGAAAAGCAAATCTATTAATTCATAATATAATTTGTATGCGCATAATATTACTTTACTCAGAATTTTATATTTGAAATACTAAATGAATTTATTTTTACTTCAAATATTATCAGTATGTATTATGGCTGATTTTCAATAAACGTATGTAATCAAATCAACTTCATTCATGTGTTTAATCTTTCTAGCGGCTATCTGATAAAATATTCAATAACAGCAACATAGAATCTCGAAATTTACTCTAAGACCGTACTCATAATCAAAAACAAAAGCCGTAAGACGTACGCGTGCGCACTAACATCATAATAAGTTAAAAAAATTGGCTTGTGCCCATGCGTACGTCTGTCATCTTACGCCTTACAGCTTATGATTTTTTGATTTGTTGACAACCTAAATCACCAAAATACACCCTAAGCCTTGGTAAATTTGAGTTGTCAATAAGCCGTTTAATAGGGGAAAACATTTGCATGATTTTGAGCTGGTCAATCTGCCCTCTAGCGACTGAAAAACAGAAATATTTATTTATCGATATACATACCTGCCCTCTAGCGACTGAGAAATCAAAATATCGCTCCATTGATGTACATTTCTGCCATCTAGCAGCTCATTCCAATCAATCCATCTGCCCTCTGGTAACTAGAGTTTAAATGTCCTAATACGTATAAGAAAATATTTATATATAAGCAGATCTTTTTCGAATCATCCATGGAAAAAAAATAGTTGAACGCCGAGCTCGACCACGTGCGTTTATACTTTAACCAGTACAACAGAAAACAAAGATGGGATATAATATAGTCCATGGTAGTAACACAGAGATGCGACACTAGTGCTGTGTTACGCCAATACACGTGCGCTTTGTTTTGATGCTTGTTCCCTAACAAGTCCAAAAAATGAATAAAGATAGAGCGTCGTATAGACTGCTTTGGTTAAACAAAGACGCAACTTTCACAAAAATATTTTACCGTGTTTTAAAGTGTTCTGTTGATTATTTAACACCAAAAAATAATTTTGATGTAGAAGTATATTTTCTACATATAGCAGCAGCTCGTTATCTCTCATCGGATAATAAATCTAAGAGAGATGTAAACAGGACATTGAGTCTTCGATTCTACTTATATCACGTGGACCAATAATCTGTATTTGTTGATATTAATTTCCCATGACAACGAACAAGGCCAGAGGAGCGCAAAGAGATCGGACTAAGGCTCAGTCTCTTGCAAGCTTGCGTTGCTGCTTTGAAGTTTATACTTAGATAATTAATAAGATTTGGCTAGAGTTGAAAGATATACACTGCATTTATTTTAACGCTAATCTGTATTTTACTGCTGATTTTATTTTAACTGTGTTACTTAATAAACTTATGAATACTATTTATTTTATCCTATGTTGATTATTATATTTTAACTTAAAAAAAAAAAAATTATTTAGTATGCATATAAAAATATTAATAACATTGTGTCAATTAAAATAAGAAAAATCTCGCAATTACATCAATTGAAAGTAAAAATATTCTTATTCTATTTTTTTTTTCTTTTAAATATGATTTCAATAAAAAAATAGTGTTGTATAATAATAACAAATAATTGTTAAATAATTCAGATGGATTCGTTTGAAATGGAGATGAAAGTGATTGCACCTCAGAAGTGGGCACATTATGTAGACGATCATCATCTCACTAATCAAATATCTTCAGCAATGAAAGTATAGGTGCAGTTGACGGGTAGTATTCACAATTTCTTTTTTCAATGCCGAGGAACTTTGACGACGCTACTCATAAATCCAAATAATAAAACATGGACATTTGTGAGGGTGCTGGAAATTCAGTATGGAAATATCATTATTGAAGATATTGATTCCATGAAAATTATAAATCATGGTCGTTTTTTTACGTTGTTGTCATTCCATTTCAATGGCGAAACGTAAATCAGATTGAAGAATGGATCAATTACGCCATGAAACGTTATAGTTTCCAATTTAGACGGCAGTAATGTTTGTTGTGTATGAATAACACAATCTGCTGCTCATTGTATAATGATGTGGAACAAACGTATGTACTTTTACCAGTAACTGCCGAGGAGCTTTATGGTGACGATATCTTTTTATTTTTTATAAGTAAAGGAGAAGAGAAAGAAAAAGAAGAAAAAAGTGATTACGACAGTGGAGTAGGAAGTATTGGAAATAAAAACGATAATTATGATGATGATGATAATTCTGATGGAAAAAGTTCGCAAACAGAGAGTTAATCATGATATACTTTGTGTGATGTAAGTCTCAAGTGTTTGTCTATTTTGCACGAAAATTATCTGTCTTTTTATTCTGATTAATGTTAATGTAATTATAAGTTAATTTACTTATATTTGTTAAGATAAAAAAGTAACTATAATGTTCGCAAACATAATATAACATTTTATATTTTATAATTGAATAAAAAATTATCCTCGTTTTCTATTATGAATATCGTTTATTATTATAAAATACATGATAGTTTTATTATTTTAATTGTGTTATTTTTTATTCTAAGTTACTTTCACAAAACTTACATTAATAATTACTGAAAATTTGAACATTGTCATTGAGTTTTAACATGAGAGAGTAATTTAGAATGACAAAATTAATAGTCTATAAATAATAATGAACTTAAAACATATTTTCTAAGAAATAGTTGAAACAAAAGACTTCTTCTCTTGGACAATGTGCCACTTTTTGTGAGTTCCTTAGCTTGAAATGTCTTCCGCACGATAGAGTTTCTAATTGATTGTAGGATGCTTTATCTTTTTGTTCCATGTATTTCATGATGACTTCGAATTTTGCGCATCCTATTGACTCCAGATTGATGTAGTTGTTGATGTTTAAATGATTCAGCTTTGTTTTCTTAAAATTTCCACCCTTGTATGCTATAACTATTTTTTTTTTCTGCTTCATTAGCAATTCTCAATTATAATTTATCTAGATTCGATGGATCTTCATCATCTTGTTTATCTCTATATAGCATTCCATGAACATAATGCAAGCAGAATGATGCAGTTTTTTTATCTCCGTATAATAGTTCATTGAATTAACAAATTTTATAAAATCTTGAATTCACTTCACTTGTAATAGTGTTAATAAATCCCATTTCTTTGCAAACCAATTTTTTGTTAACCATGAATCCTCCCATATCAATTATGTAAAGAATTTTTTTTTCCATCTTTTATTATTCAAGACTATACACGACTGAGAATATCTTTCTTTATGACTCTCCAAGCCACGTTTATGATTCTGAGCGTATTTATCTATATCTTTCATTGAACCAACGTATATTTTCGTAAAAATGACATCACAAAGAAAAAAGTCATGTAATCAGATAGTGTGGAAAGGTAGTTGTTATTTAGCATATGTATGATGACGTTTTTCAAGCTGACTGTATAGTTTTCATGAAGTGATATCATTGGAATGTATTGACGATAAAATTCAGTGATGTTTGAGGGTAGTATCGGCTTGTATACCCGTACGGAAAAAAATTTCGGGAAATTTCTGCTGACGTCTAGAACCCTTCGAAAAATTTCCGATTATTTACGATTTTTCGTGAAAAATCTGGAAAAATTTAATAATATAAAAAAAATTCTAATAATATGCCGAAAAACTACGAAAAAATTCAGAATTTTTATCGATTTTCGACACAGTCAGAGTAGTTTCAGAGAATTGTCTGATATTTAATGAACTTTTTCACATCTTTTCCAAAATTAGCAGACTTTTCCAGAATCGCGTCTGATTTTTTTATTAAAAAAATATGATTTTTAAATAATGTCAAAATCTCTGAAAATCCATGATAAACTTAGTATAATTCGAAACTTGCCCTGAAAAATTATTTATTTGTATGAATTTTTTTTTTTTTCAACTGAAAATAATTATTCTAGAAATTCTGCCGACTATTCAACAATCTTGTCAGATTTTTTTGTGGAAAATACGATTTTTAATTCATATGTAAATCTCTAAAAATGTCGAGAAAAATAAAAAAAATTTCTGAATATATCCAATTATTGCTGGAAAACAATTACAAATACTAAGAAAAGCGGTTCTCCTGCACATGTAGGCATTTTAGTGTGTTTATGTTCTTTTATTTAGCAATTGTTTTATGTGAAATCTATCAATAACGTTACAAATACTGGCTCATATAAATAAAGACAACATAACCATAAACTGTTTTTCATAATATTAAAACGTTTGCTTTAACCTGTACTTTACTTTTTTTGATTTATTCACTTTGGACTTACAATTACGTTTGGTAGAAAAAACAATCTGATGCATTGATCATGTACGCTTATGTGAAGTTTCAAGATGACAAAAAATGTAAGATGGTTGAGTTGTCCAAAATTAAACATTTTAATCGTAAAGAAGAATGTCAAAAAAAAACTGTACAAAGTGCCGTGGGAAGATGGTCAGTATTATGATGCCATTATATTAATAGTAAAAGGTACGTAGTGTATTTCCAGCTTTTCTGGGTAACTTAACTATGGAATTTATAAACTAAGTTAGTTATAATTGCATTTATTGTATTCTGCAATGAATTGTTGGAATGATTTTTGATAAATTGTTTTTTTTTGTTTTGATTTAGATTCCCTAAATGAATTGAACGAGGCAATTGTAGCAAATCGGCCTATTATTTCACCACCAAAGTATCTTGACCCTGCTGATCCAACAACCGATACTGGATCTGAGAGTACTTTTAAGAAAAAAATGGTAGTCTATTTTTAATTGCGAATTGTAATTTTCCAATGAGTTATCATTGGATATTTTTTCTTTTTGTTAGACTTTACAACGCTTTCAGTAATACGTTATGCATTCCTTGTATTCATATACACATTTGTATTTTCAGAACACGAATAGTAAGGTTTTATTAGAGAAGAAACTGAATGCTTCGAAAAATGCTATCAAGCAAAATGACGTATGTATTGTATGGAGTTGTTATTATATTTTCATATATTTTATCATTTACACCTTGCTAATGATTTAGCAGAATAGGTTTGACGTTAAGAATATTTGCTACTGGTTTTTATGAGGCATACAATTGGAAGCAATGATGATTTAGTATTTGTAATTTAATCATTATTGAATACTTTATTTGTTTCATCCATAGAAAATTGTATTTGCAGTCTATCTAATTAAAGATTCGAAAATTCAGCTATTATCAATAAGTTTTGCGATCTACAAGTGACGGTATAAGTATTCTCCATACATTAGAATATTATAACATTGTGAAAATCTGATTGAATGTTTCCAGAAAATTTAATACTTTTCGTAATGACTATTCATTTTCAGTATATCTAGTTTATGGAAAGTTTTTTTTTTTTTTTGAATAATGATTACAGTCATGTTAAAAAAATTATTTTCTGTATTTTTTAATTCGTTTATACGGGGTGCGATTGAATTCCTGAAACTATTTGACCGCCTGTCAATGATGCGCTTATTGCAAGTGAGGATTTAAAAAAAAACGGCTTCTACGCGAATTTTTGGAAAATTGCAGATCTACATCACATGAAAACTTTTATAAGAAATAAATAGCTCATAACATTTGAATTATTGATTTCTCCAGCACACAAACTAACACATTTTGTTCATGCAATAATTCATAACATTAATAGCAACTTTGAAAACATTACACAATATGGTGCCGCGATTATTGAACCGCAGACAGTTCAACTGCGTCAGTTCAACCGCGACATTTCAACCGACGACAGTTCAACCTTACGACAATTCTGCCAGAAGATAATTCCACCGATGACAGTTTAACTGCATGTGAAGTCATGATGGGGTTGGAAGGTATAGTTCACTAGATTGATATCAAACTACATTCATTATTATTGTTATGCAGACAAAATAATTATAAGAAGGATGGTAAGGATATAAAAGTTTTATCGTAGTTTGAAAATCCCGCGTATTCATTTTGATCGATTTAGAATTATTTGAGGTTGATAAAGTAGTGAGTCACGTTTTTGGTGCAGGTACGTGATTTTTCGTGTGAAATATTTTCATTGGTTCGATATTGGTGTTTTCGAGTTGGTTACGGTGTGCTTTCTTAACCTAAAAAAATTTTATCATCAAGAGTCAATTTGTGAAAAATAAATCACTGAATGTTTATTCATTTATTTGTTAATTTTTATTATGTGGATTTATAATGCCGTTGAAATTTATTCTGTCAAGTAAAAACAAAAAACAACTTCATCATGATGGTTATTTGTATAACAAAAAAGGCAATAATAAGAATAGCGTCACATGGCGTTGCGTTTCTTATCATTCAACTTTACAATGTCCTGCAATAATTCATACAGACAGCGAGAAACGTACAGGTGAAGTAAAAATTTTTTATTTGTATATTTATCGTTATATTATTTAATTGACGTGATATTCTTTTGTATTGAAATTGTAGGAAACGTCATTGATGATCCACAAAATCACAATCATCCGGGTGATGCTTCGGCTGTTGGTGCTAAAGTAGTCAAAAATAAAATCAAAAAACGTGCTGCCAAATGTGATGATAATCCTGGAGCTGTTGTTGGGTCTATCCTTTCGTCAGTATCATCACCTATTGTTGCACGATTACCGAAAATGACTTCTCTCACACGTGATGTCCAGCGTGCTCGTAAAGATAAAGAGGTTACGATTCCAATGTCGAAATCACTTAAAGACTTAGTTATTCCTCAGGAATTAACTACGACTTCTAAAGGTAAACAAATGATGTTACATGATAGTGGAGGGAACCGATCTCGGTTTTTAGTTTTTGCGACCGAGCAGAATCTTGATGTATTAGCTGAATGTCAGGAATGGGCTGGAGATGGAACATTTTCATCTGTTCCATCTATATTTAGGCAATTGTATACGATTCATGGCCTTGTGAAAGGTAAACTACTGCCTTTGGTATACATATTGATGCCTAATAAAAATGAGGACACATATTTAAATGTATTAGCTGTGTTGAAAAATCGTATACCTGATAATAATTTGAAGCGTATGATGGTTGATTTCGAATCAGCTTTTATTAATGCCATGAGATTATGCTTTCCTGATGTAAACATAGCTGGATGTTTCTTCCACTTTACTCAGTGTGTTTGGAGACAAGTGCAGTCTCTTGGACTACAAAGATCATATAATAATGATGTGAGGTTTGCATTAAATGTGAGGATGCTAATGGCTACTGCGTTCGTTCCTATGCAAGATGTTTCTGGTGCTTTTGAAGAGTTGGTTCAGAGTCAATATTATGAAGAAAATGAAGTTGTTCTGGAACCTTTGGTGAGCTATTTTGAAAGGACTTGGATTGGGGTATCTTCGCGTAGTGGTAAACGCCGTTTAAAGCCATATTTTCCTGTCGAATTATGGAATTGTTATGAGGCTGTGCTTGGTGAATTGATGAGAACGAACAATGGACTCGAAGGTTGGCATAATTCATTCAACGGTAAAGTCCGTGTTAATCATGCTTCAATGCTTAGATATATAACCGTTATTAAAAATGAACAATCTGTCACTGAGATGTTGTTAACACAATTGAACACGGGATTAGATGTTGCACCCAAACGGAAAAAAGTTTATATTGATATTGACTATAGGCTTAAAAACATCGTTTCAAATTATGATTCTAAGAAAAAGTTACAGTTTCTCCATGATGTTGCCTCTATTTTGTCATTGTAATTTAACACGGAAAATTTTAATTTGTTATGACATTATTTAAAATAATAACTATTGTACGAGGTGCCGCGATTATTGAACCGCAGACAGTTCAACTGCGTCAGTTCAACCGCGACATTTCAACCGACGACAGTTCAACCTTACGACAATTCTGCCAGAAGATAATTCCACCGATGACAGTTTAACTGCATGTGAAGTCATGATGGGGTTGGAAGGTATAGTTCACTAGATTGATATCAAACTACATTCATTATTATTGTTATGCAGACAAAATAATTATAAGAAGGATGGTAAGGATATAAAAGTTTTATCGTAGTTTGAAAATCCCGCGTATTCATTTTGATCGATTTAGAATTATTTGAGGTTGATAAAGTAGTGAGTCACGTTTTTGGTGCAGGTACGTGATTTTTCGTGTGAAATATTTTCATTGGTTCGATATTGGTGTTTTCGAGTTGGTTACGGTGTGCTTTCTTAACCTAAAAAAATTTTATCATCAAGAGTCAATTTGTGAAAAATAAATCACTGAATGTTTATTCATTTATTTGTTAATTTTTATTATGTGGATTTATAATGCCGTTGAAATTTATTCTGTCAAGTAAAAACAAAAAACAACTTCATCATGATGGTTATTTGTATAACAAAAAAGGCAATAATAAGAATAGCGTCACATGGCGTTGCGTTTCTTATCATTCAACTTTACAATGTCCTGCAATAATTCATACAGACAGCGAGAAACGTACAGGTGAAGTAAAAATTTTTTATTTGTATATTTATCGTTATATTATTTAATTGACGTGATATTCTTTTGTATTGAAATTGTAGGAAACGTCATTGATGATCCACAAAATCACAATCATCCGGGTGATGCTTCGGCTGTTGGTGCTAAAGTAGTCAAAAATAAAATCAAAAAACGTGCTGCCAAATGTGATGATAATCCTGGAGCTGTTGTTGGGTCCAATGTTGAAAACCAAATGTTATTTTAATATTGAAAACGAAATGTTAATACCAAATGTATTTAATATGTTCTATTTTGTGATAAATAATAATATGTCAATGTTGAATATTAATATATTAATACCAAATGTATATAATATATTCTATTTTGTGATAAATAATAATAATAATGATGATACTTGTTCAATATATCATTTTGTGATTTTCATTTCCACATGTATGATGATAAGTGCAATTTATAAATTCTATAATATTGTGTAATATAAGGATGATGCAGTTAAACTGTCATCGGTTGTAGTATCTTCTGGCAGAATTGTCGTAAGATTGAACTGTCGTAAGTTGAAATGACGCAGTTGAACTGTCGCGGTTGAACTGTCTGCGGTTTATTTGTTACAGAACCCACAATATATTATTGATGCTGTATTATAAGTAAAGATAAGGATATTTGACGTTCAATTTCCAATTTACAGCTTCTAAATTATGATGAAGCTTAATGATTGTGGTCTTAAGGCACAAATTTATCAATACTTCAGTATTATATTGGAATGTCAACGTTCGTAATGCTGCATAACTTGGTTCCGGTGCTGTAAGATGTAATGATGCTTATCCAACAGTCATGACTCCGTATTGGTTGAAAATTTCCTCAGTTTAACTAGTTATCTGCATTACCTGTTTATTGCAGCTTTATGTGTATGTAATTGGCACTAAAGATTGACTACTTATCCAGCGTAAAATTTTGAGCATGCAGATTCCCAACGAGATATTAAGGAGTATTTTCAGATATTGTTAAAAATCATTTTCTAACTTATTTCTTTTGTTCGTGGCTACTGTCTAATAGAACTGCTTCAGCTCAGCTTGCTTGCATTTCAACTGGAAAACCTGTTTTTCAAGTACATTAAGTTCCATTTTTTCGTATTTTCACTAATTCGTACAAAATTGTATTAGCTTGCTATTTTTTGCTTTAACAGTCATATACGTTCTTTATTATCTTGTACATTTTTTTTCAGGTTTATTGCATTATAATTTTATTCTTATACTCTTAACTTCATTTTTTCCCATAATTTCGAGCATTATTTCAGTTCTATCAGTCGCTGAAGTTTCGCAATTTCCATATTACTTCTATATACAGTTGCAGTTGAATATTGCATTCCCTCCTACATGAAAAATGCATGTGCATTTGCTATAAGTATAAGTATATATGTTTCCTGGTGCAAATTTGTAAATTCAAGGGCCGGATACAATTTCTGTCAGGGTTATTGCTTGCTAATACTCCCCTTCATTGAATCATTTATAATTTAATTACGGTTCATTATAATCAACCGTCATAATAATGATGAATGAGCCGATGAATAAGAAGTAATTGACATTAACAATTGCTATTTTGCATTAAATAATCATTTAATGCAATTCGTCAAAAATGAAATTAGTTTCTTTAATTCTGTTTCTTTAAATTTTATTATGCCGATAATTTAGGTGATCTTTGCTTGTTTTTCCTTGCTGTCAAGTATTGATAATTTGTTTTCTTTGACATAGGAATTATCTGCCAATGTAACTGTAGAAAAAGGTTTACAAATGAAAAATATAAAAAAAAAAAATAGGACACTAGAAAAAAAAGATAGTAAAGAAGTAAAAAAAGGCGGCCAACCCAAAAAAAAGGAATGTAATGAAGAAAAAAACCAAATAATAAAAAAAATCCAAAACCTATTACTAGCAACGAAGAGCCCAGAGAAGAAGAATTACAACTACAACATAAAGTAAAGCAGTTAAAACTGGAAATCAATCGTCTGAAACCAATTACCCAAAATAAAGACGATATGAAAGATGTTAATGACAAAGTTCACAAGACCCGAATAATATTAGATGAAATTATAAATGAAAAAGTTTCTATGAAGGTAATGGTCTTGTTTAAATATCACCAGTCTTTTCGTCAGGGATTGTTTTTCTTCAAATTGATGATGAGCAATACCATTTTTATTCATGATATTTTAGACCGATCGTGATAAGGAATCGTTAAAGCGGGAAATCGAAGTTCTTAAAAACAATAGAAGGAAATTAGAAGAGACAATTGAAGAACGTGAGAAACAAATTAAAAGACTGAAGGATACGAACTTGTCGCTTCAAGACCACGTAATAAATGGTTTTCGAGAGATTAGAGGTATAAAGTGAAATGTACAATCTGTATACAACCCAATGTCTTTATTTTTAAATAATTGTAATAGATAGTATAAGCGAACATCGACAAATTGATATGTTAAATACGACTGAAATAGAAGACCCGAGCATAATACATCGCGTGGGATATCGTCGAAAAATGGATAAAACGGTATACACTATAACAATTATTATCTGATTAAAAAATGTATTTCTTTAAAACTGCAGCATGACTGCCAATGTATGATTTGATGAGTGATAGAAATTATATTAAATATAATTTTACTCTTGCTTAGGTTTAACGATTACATACTATTTATGGAATATGTTCATTCCAAGATTAGTAATTTGCCACTAATATCATACTTAAAATGAGGGATGATATTTTTATAAGTTTACAAGTCTATTTACACATTTTTGTGATGAAGTAAACAAAATACACAGTATAATAATTATAATCATAGAATTAATTCCTGCAGTAATGTTTATCAGACTTTCAATCTGCTAGTAGAAGTATAAAACTGAATTCTTTGATCCTTTTCACAGTATACATTTTTAAATACATATCTCGATGTAAATAAATATTGCCAATGATATATACAATACTTTCCAAAAAGACAATTCAAAAAAAATTTAATTTTTATCTCCAGATACACATTGGAAAAGATATTTGGATACCTATTAAGTCGTATGATTGGGCAGTTAATAGTAGCAAAACACCAGCTCAGTTTTTGAAGAACTGTGCTATAGTCATTTTTACTATAGAAATACTTAAAACTCATTTAGTCTCAGGAACTATAAGTAATGTTGACGCAAAAAAAAATAAAACACCACGTCCAAAACTCCCTGACGCAAAAATGTTGGCACTAAAAAGTAAGTAATTGTATTTGATAATTTCATTTATTGAAATATAAACTTTACATAAATTTGTTATGAACAATTGAATAAAATAACTACACTATGGTCACGTTAAAAATACTTTTAAGAGTAGGCAGGGGAGACCGGGGCTAGTTGATTATAGGGGTAGGTTGACTAACTGTAAAAAATTAGACATATTTAGAAGTGTTGCATTTTTAAATCAAATATAAAAATTCGTTTCTCTTTCTCTATAATGAGTGAGAAATAAAAATGCAACACTTCTGAATATGTCTAATTTTTTACAGTTAGTCAACCTACCCCTATAGTCAGCTAGCCCCGGTCTCCCCTACTCTTAAGTTAGGTAAATTTACCTAATGGAAAATGTAATGTTGATTATGCTAATACTTATTTAATAGACATAAATTCTAACATTGAAACGTATTTATCTCTGTTACAATTAAGTATTTACGAGTATTACCTACGAACAAACTTAAAAGCTACACAAGATGTGATAGACAAGGAATTAAGCCGAGTTGATACGTATATCAGCAAGAAAATTTGCGATTTAAATAGACCACCGAAGACGAAAGGTATGAATAACGTATACAAATATACATGAATACATTCCACCTTCTTTGAATACATGTATATTTCATCTATCGGAATCTATATATACATATATATACTTGCCAGTTAATATTAAAAATGACTAAAGACATTGAAATGTAATAATGAACAAAATTATTTGCAGTCCGAGCAAACAAAAACAACTCCGGAATAGGAAAAAAAGAACATGGCAGTGACTCTGATAATAATGTCAAAACAAGTGAATCAAATAATAATATGCATGCTGAAGAAGATGATGATAAGAATAATGATAGTGATGATGAACATCTTCTAACTATTGATACTGGAGGAAGCTCAGATTAATTATGGCGGAGAGCAATGCAGATTTATTTTTTAATTCATTAAGTAGTAAATCTAATTTTCTACTTTGTACTTTTTTTTTATGTTATTGAAAAGTTATAAAGATTTCCATAAACAATACCGTAAGAAATATTATGATAGCAACTACCTTTGCAAATTATGTATAATAATGACATTTAAAAAAATAAATGGTCTTCATATTACAAATACATAAGTTTTTGCAGTAATTCAGTAATTTTTTCTTCAAAAATCGCGAATACAGGATAGGCAAAAAAAGTTCATTAATGTCAACTAAAATTTACGAAAGATAACGATTAAAGACGATAGCATATTTTCGCGTACATTAATGTTTACGATACGTAACGATAGCAGGCAATGGGATATTTGAGTGTAAATAAACAATTACGATAGATACTCATAAAGAACGATAGGTCCTTCCATGACGAGTAAAAATACTTGCGATAGATGGCGATAGAAAATGAAAAAAAAAAAGATAACTTTTCTATTCGAATTATACGTTAGAACCTACATAGAGTACTATTCAGAAACCATCTCGAAAACGATAGAGAATCGTTTCAGCGTTTCCTGTCGTTCTCTCGGTTTGTTTTACAAGAGCATTTCATACATTTCTTACTTTGTTGCAATAATAATATCTATTATTATCTAAAAAGACATACAAATAATTGAATTTTTAGAGATCGCGTGGCAAGTAAGTGATTGCGTAAAAATTGAAGAGAAAAATTGGGTGTGGGTAACACCCGGAAAATTCAGACCACGGTTCGAAATAAAACGTGATATTGATGAAGATACAAAGTTTGCCATCCGAAACGATTTAACTGAATAATTTATACATGTATATATTTTTTTGTGCATAAACAGGTTGCAGTCTAACCCTTGAGGACATTTCAAAAGAGCTAAGGTGGATTTGGGAACTCTGGTCTTTTACTATTTATACTATTTGTATAATTCATTTTTTTTTTAATATTATCATTCATTTTCAGTTTACATACTTTTCAATTCAAAAACAATTGACTCTGGAATTATCTAAAACTTTCTATGATATTCTACAGTGTTTGGGGTGTATAAAAAATCATGAAAAGTTCTAGATTATTGTAGATTTCGCGTAGTTAATCATAGAACCATTTCCGCCAGGGTTCTCAGTCTCGTAATATTTTATTTTCTTCTTTATGATATAATTCATTTTTTTATTTATTTCTAAAGAAAATAATGTTCCATTCCATGGTGAACGAGACACACTGCGAGAAGTTTTTCACGATCTTGGATTTGGTTATAAAGTTCGGAACAATAATCATTACATTGTGGAACAGTCTTACATACGTTTGCAGCGTATCAAATTTTTAAAAGCTTTTAAAAAAAATCGTGATGAAGAAAAGCGATACGTGGTTTGGCAGAATGAAACCTGGACTTATCGTTTTGGAACTATGAAAACAAGAGAATGGCAAGATAATAATCCTTTTAGTTGTTCCATGAAGAAAGTCTCAACCAGAGCTCGTTACATAATTTCACACGCGGGTGGTAAGAAAGGTTTTATGCCAGGAGCATTACTATTCCATTCGACGGAGAGATGACAGCTACTTTATTTACCAAGTGGTTCAAAGAAAAGCTACTGCCAAATCTTAAAGAATCTTTACTTATGGACAACGCTGCATACCATTCTGTTGAAGTATGTATACTTGCGTGAAATAGATGATATTAAGAATTAATTAAATTTACTTTTTTTTTTTGTTAATAGACAGAAAAAAATCCTCCTACATCTTGGAATAGAACTCAATTACCAGCATGGTTAACTGATCACGATGTTTTTTTTGAAGAAGCAACTATAAAAAAAGAGCTCTTGGTTATGTGTGGAGTATATAAAACTCAGAAACGTTACGAATAAGATGAATTTGTAGCACAAAATACTAATCATCGTGTGCTTCGATTACCTCCCTGTCATGCATATTACAATCCTATAGAATTGATTTGGGGAATCGCGAAGATTTATTTTGACAAGCATGTAGGGCGAGGTCATGATTACTCTGAAGAGCAAACCAAAACCATTTGGCTTGAGGCATTAGACAAGATAAATTCAGAGAAATGGAAAAGATGCTGCAAACACGTTGAAAGCCGTATTCTAAATGACTACGATGGTCAGGTTCTAGATAATAATTCAAGTAATGAAGTGAATAGTCAAGAAATTGGGGATGAAGAGATGTACAATAACATTGACAGCTTATTAGGCTTGAACTTTTGTAACAATGACAAACAAATTCTAAATCACTACGATGGTAAAGCTGCAGGTGATGATTTAAACAATATAGCAGATAGCCAAGAGATTGAGAATGAAGAGCTACAATGACATTGCCAACTTATTAAGCTGGTACAATTTCAACGATGATGAACATAATCTGAATGATTGCAATAGTAAAGTTGTAGATGATGCAGATGAAAAAAGTAGCGATGATATCATCAATTTATCATATAGCAACAATTGTGATGATGATGTTGATTGCCGTGTTCATAATTCTTCTCAATTAAATTCAGTTCGACGAGCCTTATTTATTGATAAATCTCCCGATAAGGTAATTTACATCGATATCGATGATAGTGAACAAGAGGCATCAGCTCCATGTTCTGCAGAATTCAAAAGAATCGAAGAAGAATTGTTGAAACAAACCATATCTTCAGATGACAATACTATGAATTCTGTTCATGTTTCGGTTTGGACTTGGGCTTTTTAATCATAGAAATGAATTTTCTGAACTCTGAAATATCAATTTCATCTTTTTTATTTTCTGTATTGTGTAGAAATGGTTAGAGAAGTCAGATGACATAAAAATTAAAAGTATTTCAGGGATTCCAATATCTAATATTTATGACTTGAAGCATTTAAAACCAGAAATATGGTTAAACGATCAGGTATCCTGAACACATATATATATGAATAAAAATTGAGTCACATAATATACATTAGTAATAAAAAACAATTTTTAACAGATGATAAATGCATATTTTGGATTAATCGTCGATAGAGATTCGTCATCCCTGTATAAATTGGATACAATCTTTTATCAGTGTCTTTTAACATCCTATGATCGAGGTAAAACCTTCACTAGGCATGTAAGTACATTTCGAAAAAACCTTTTACTATATTGAGTAGTTTAAAGCAACTATGAGAACTTTTTGCTGTACATTTCAGGTAAATATTTTTACGACGACATTAGTTTTAATACCGATATACTTAGGAAGACACTGGTGTTCAAGTACCATCAACTTTCAGAAAAAAGTTACATCATACTATGACAGTCAAAATGGTATTTACCAACGCTGTCTAAATGTAAATCAATAATCGTTTTACATATATTAATACTAATAGTAAGATGTAATTACATGTACATCAATAATAATAAGATTGAAAATTCATTTCAGGCAATTGAACAATACCTCCATTGCGAATCAAAGAAAATATGCAGTACTTGGAAACCTGATGAATGGTGTACGCTACATGATCAGGTAAGCTTAATCATGGGACTGAATTTCTTCTTTTACAGTTGATCAAATAACTAATATTTCTTGGACGATTAGAATATTCCACAACAAGAGAATGGATCGGACTGTGGCGTGTTTGTGTGTACTTATGCTGAACATTTCGCAAGAAATGTAGCACTTAATTTTACTACCGAAGATATGCCAGCTATTAGGATAAAAATGATGAATGAAATTGTATCGGGAAAATTACATTGTCAATCAAAGATCATTGATTCCCAAAACAATACACTCACAACAAACAATAATCAGATTGAAAGTTTCTTATTCTTGGTATGTATTAACCAATCACATATTCTGATCGTGAATTGTTATTTTATTATATTTTTCCCTAATTTTATTTCTTTAATATTGGCTTTACCAAAATGAGCCGGCTTCTGATGAGAAAAAACATCTCGAAGTATTCACCCAGATTCCTTTATATTCATGTCAAGTAGTATTGAAAAATTAACTTCATTTTTACATAATGATAATAAGAATATTACGAAAAGATTCTCTAATGATCGTGAACAGTTTGAATTAGTAGTGCGAAAGGGGGTCTTTCTCTATAAATATATTGATAATTGGGATAAACTTAATGAAACTCAGCTTTCTGCCCAATCAACGTTTTTCTCTAAATTAAATGATGCAAATTTCACAGATAAAGATTATGAGCATGCACTCGCTGTGTGGAATAAGTTTCAGCTTAAAACTTTAGGTGATTATTTAGATTTATATTTGAAAACTGATGTTTTGCTCTTAGCAGACATCTTTGATAATTTTCGTAGAAATTGTTTAGATGCATATAATTTAGATTCTTTACATTACTTAACTGCACCGGGCCTAGCTTTTGATGCTATGCTGAAATATGCAGAAACAAAACTTCATCCTTTACAAGATGTTGAAATGCTCAATTTTATGGAGAAAGGAATAAGAGGAGATGTGTCACAATGATGCAATACATATGGCAAAGCTAACAATCAATTTATGAGAGATGATTTTGATCCAAACAAAGATGAATCTTACTCAATGTATTTCGATGTAAACAATCTTTATGGTGCAGCAATGAGTGAATACCTGCCCACTGGTTCTTTTAGATGGGTTACTATAAAATTTGATTGGAATGATATAAATTATTTAATTTTAAATATTCCCGAAGATTCACCAATCGGTTATATTCTTGAGGTGGATTTAGATTATCCACAATCATTGCATGAGCATCATAAAGATTTGCCGCTATGCCCAGAGCATTGGAAACCACCTAATAGCAAATGTACAAAGTTAATAACAACATTATCACCTAAAAATGAGTATGTTATACATAATAGAAACCTACAGCAGTGTGTTGAACTTGGTTTAAAAATTAAAAAAATTCTTCGAGTCTTACAACTCAAGCAATCACCTTGGTTCAAAAAATATATACTTTTAAATACAAATATGAGGAAGCAATCTAAAAATGAATTTGAAAAAAACTTTTACAAACTGACGGATAATGCTGTTTATGTAAAGACAATGGAAAATGTCCGTAATTTCAAAGATATAAAATTAATCACAAGATGGAAGGGAAGATGGGGAGCACAAACTCTAGTATTACAGCTTAACTATCATAGCAGCATTGTATTGATGAAAATATAATCATTATAGAAATGAAACAACTGGAAATACTGTTCAATAAGCCAATTTATATAAGGTATGCAATACTTGATTTATCTAAAATTTTTATTTATGATTTCCATTATAATTATATCATGAAGACTTTTGAAAGTAATGTGAAATTATTATATACAGCAACGGATAGCTTAATCTATCATTTTACTAATGTAAACCTATTTAATTATATTAAACGTGACAATCAGAAATATGACACGTCTGATTATCCTGAAAATAATGTTTATGGTATTCTTTTAGTCAATAAGAAAGTTCTAGGCTTGATGAAAGATGAAAATAAAGAAAAAATTATGACTGAATTTATTGGGCGTAATGCAAAAATTTATAGCTTCAAACTTCAAAATATAGAGGATCAAAGAAAAGCCAAAGGTGTGAAAAAAGCAACAATTAAAACGATCACGATTGATGATCATAAAAATTGTTTGATTCATCATACTGTTTTAAAAAAAGATAAATATCATATTGTAAGTAAAAAACATAAAGTATGCAATATTTTGAGAATGAAAACATCCTTAAGTTGGGAAGATGATAAAAGACAATTATTAGAGGGAACTACTGATACTTAACCATGGGTTTACAAAGAATGTAATACGAATTCGTAATTTTTATATTTATTTTGTATTGAAATAATTACAAGTTACAAATATAAGTTACAATTAGTATAACTCAATTGTCATAGTTATAAATTACAATTCTCATAGCTTAAGGTTTTCATTGTTATTTTATAAGTTATATTTCATTCTGATGATTGTTCTTTTTTGTCATAATTATGAAATGTTTATTTTTTGTCATAATTACAAGTTTTTTAAATAAATTGTATATATTCTAAATTTATCCAACAATTGTGTTCATTGCTAAATGCTTACCACTTCACTTATGCTTGATTTCCACGTTTTTTTAAAACTTTTTCAACCAAATAAACATCAGGATATTGAACTCCAGTCAATTCATCTTCATAAACACCGCTCTCTATTGGTTGGTTTTCATAATCTGTTAATTTATAAGTCACTGGATGAATATTTTCGACTTTGCTGACAGTGAAATTTCAGTGGTCCAATTGGGAGTGTACCCTTTCTTAAATACATGTTTATATTTAAAAAAATTTGATTCAAAACATCAAGTGAAATAATTAGATACAAAGTTTGGCGCGAGAAAATTGAAGAATAAACTAATCATTGGAAATGCTGAAGTAAGATTTAATGATAAATTTGTTTACATCGATCATAAAAAATATTGAAGTACTCCGGGTCTCTTAGAATTACTTTTCACGGAATCACCTGATCCAAATATAACAACGGACATTGACGAAAATACTTATGGACAAATTTTAAAAAACACGCCGATCATAAACATTACCACCCCGACAGAAGTTTCCAAAAGAATAAATATTCAAAGAAATATCAAAATATTATCAACAAATATTCACCGAAAAGCGGCAAAGGTTTGCCGCAATATATGATATATCATAATTGACCACTGGACTATGTTTATTGGAATGGTCCCAATGAACTTGTTGATCGATGACGTCTACTTTTTTCGTCACGTGCTGCTGGTAATTTTAGCCATGACAATGACATAATGTCAATTATTGAAGAACTACGTGAAGCTGGAATCATATATTAATCAGATGCGCAATGTCATTACCCATTGATTAATTATCTCATGATGATGAATGTAGACATTTTTGGACGTCAGTTAGACAATGATTCACGAAAAAGTGCTGTCCGTGGTCCACATGGTAATGCATTTAAATTAACAATCGATAAACAATATAATATGTATAATAAAAGATTATGCAAACTTGCTGATCTAGTAGATCTAAATGATACTATATCATTAAAAGGTATTAAATCAAGCATCAGTAATACGATAGCATCTATAACACACGAGATACAAAATCTTCAAGCAATAATTAAAGATATCAGTGAGCAAGTTAAACAGCAATTGGAATCATGACAAGCAGCACAACAGAGTTTGAAGGCTGAATCAAATGAAATAAATGAATTTTATCAATTTGATCAATTAAATACGTTCAAAGAGGCAGATAATAGGCATACCGACATTACAAAACAGCTGTAGGAGAACGTTCAGAAAAAATAGAAAGGAAGACCTAAAGTTAAATCGCCATGAATAGAGAAAAAAAAAATTGCAGAAGAGCTTCATAGACTAGTGAGAAAAAATTATCAACGACGACATGTAGATATACGTGATCTTGATGAGACTTGGCAGGCTGATCTTGTTAATATGAGGGTATATAAATCCTTCAATAAAAGATATCAATATTAATTAACAGTTATTAATATTTTCTCTAAATATGCCTGGGCAATGCCAATAAAGACTAAAAATGGTAAAGATGTCACTGTTGCAATGATGTCAATTTTAAAACGAAAAAGAATACCCGAGAATTTACATATGGATGGAGGAAAGGAAAGGATAATAAAGATTTTGGAGGACTCATGGAAGAAATGTAATGTCTGAGTGTATTTCAATGATTTTCTATAATTATTTAATATATACATATATTTTTAAAGAAGATTAAAAATGAAACTCAATGATTGAGGTGAACGATTATTACTTAAGTTTTTTTAAAAATTTCGTTCAAATAGAAAAGATTTCGGAGAATTTTTGAGGAAATCATCTTTTAGACATTTTATTGCTTTGGAAAACCCACGTGGCGAAAAAGCAATAAAAGTTTAAAAAGAGTGCGTGACGAAAGAAGAGCATTAGCTTTCCAAAAAAGGAAAGGACCATGTGAAGGGACTTGTGCGCCCCTGAAGCAAGGGACTTCTAATAATGTCATCCTCGACTAAATAAATACGTGAGATTTGATGCATCAGTCAGTTGTCGGAAAAGCAAGATCGAGATCAGATCATCGTGAAACATCGCTCGAAAATTGTAAGTCTTATTTTGTCTTGTATCAATAATTTTGTTGAAGTTAGTAAATTTTTATGTGAAGCCAATATAATTTTTAAAATTGTTAACAACGAATATTTAGATAAATTCGCGAGTTAAAACGAGAATATTACGCTAACTGGAGCATCAACGGAGGGCCAATTAATTTTAATACATTTTCACCTGAGCAAAGGAAATCATCTGTTGGTAACGTTTTAATTGAATTCTTTTAATAATTTTCATTTAATAAACTTTGTGATTGTTTTATATAAATCACACATTTTTACTTTCTCTACAGAAAACAAAATTAATATGTATTCAACACTTAGCGACTTAAAAACATCAATTTGCGAGCAATTTAACCGAACTTTGGAAAATGAATTGTGGAAAAATGTTACTTTACATGGAAATCACAAATGGATAGACATTTTACCGCAATTATTATTATCATATATCAATACTAAACATCATACAATTGGGATGAAACCTGTAGATGTGACTTCAGCTAATGAAAAATAATTATTTGATACTGTTTACAGAAAGCTTAAAGTCATAAAGATGAGCAAAAAAAAATAGATTCACAGTTGGTGATAAAGTTCTCATTAGCAAATATGATACTGCAGGTAACTCTTTTATCGGTGTACTTTGATGAGGAGCAGTGATGAAAGATTCATCATCAGTTATTATACTATTATCCACATTATAACATTCCTCTGTTCCTTTCATATTACATTCCTCTGTTTTTATCGGAGTCTTGTCCATTAATTGTTGTAAAGGAGTTACAACCAGTTTAAACATTTCGTTCATAGCTCGTTGAGTTATTTTTCGCCCATGTTTAATAATTTTATGCTTATGTCGTATTGTGTCACTCGCTTTCGCAATTTGACACAAAAAATTAGCTCGTTTTACCATTTTTTTTATCTTCATACTACCACTTCGATAACCGCATCACAAATGTTCTTTTTCTTTTATTTCTGTTCAATTCATATATGAATAAAGTGATCCAATCCTTTTCTATAACGTCCACAACTGATTTCCCTAGCTTTGTCGATAACAACGAATCCATCCTTATTATTCTAACATTTGGAACAAAGTTCTAGAAAATCAGAAAATGACATATCAGTATTTACATGATCATCATAAATATGCTTCAAATTCATATGATCTTGTCGGAGGAGCCCAAGAAAATTTATATGATCTCGCACTAGATGTTTGATAATACGTGCATGGGTTTGGCAGAGATAGAAGCTAACGCCATCTTTGTGTCATCCCATACAATAATAAGTACGCATATTATCTTGTTTTTCACACGCTACGTCATTAAAAGACATTATTGAATTTGGTTTTGCTTGCTCTGGTTTAACAACTTCTTCATGTTCATTAAAAGGAAAATAACCCATACCTTCTACAGGTTTAAGTAATTTTTCCAAAAATTTGTATTTTGGCTGATGTATAGATTTCAAATATAAATATATATTTTCAAATTGTAATCCATTTAGGTGTACAATAAGAGCTAAGAGAGCATTTGTTTTACCGCAATTCGAGGGGCTACATATCACGCTGCAAACGCTACTTGGGAATAAATTACCATGGCGTTGAATTTTTATAGTCTGTGGCACGACGTTCTCGAAATTCGACACTGGTACCTGAGTTCTTTGTCGCTCGAACTTCATCTCGATACCAACTGAAGAGCAAGAGTATAAATGCGTGACTTTTATAGAAATAATTTAGTACGGCTCAGGTGATGATACAGTACAGACGTGGCACCAGCTCAGTTAACACCATTATAAATAAATTGCTATTTGAGTCACGTATTCCTGGATATCAGTATTATGGACTCGAAACAAAATTACAAAAACGATTAGAACGTGATCCTGGTGTAAATCTGTTGGACATAGCGTGTAAAGAGCACGATATTGCGTATTCGAGAAATCGAGGAAACGTAGAAGCGAGAAACGCAGCTGATAGAGTGCTCGCTGAAAAAGCTTGGCAAAAAGTTTTTGCAAAAAACGCAAATCTCGGTGAGAGAACCGCTGCATTAGAAATTACAAATATCACGAATGTTAAATTAAAACTCGGAATAAGTTTGATGAAAAGAGTGGGAACGAAAAACATGGAAAAGACGACAGAATCATATAGAATTGTACAGAATTTTATCAAATTCTATAAAATTGTGTAAAACGATATAATCGATGAAAAATACTTTTATGGAATTCTACATGTTCTTATACGATTCTACAAAATTCGATATATTCTCCAAAAAAATGGAACAATTCATACAGACATATGAACATTCATTAAGTTACATAGTTCTATACAATTCAATGAAAACTTGAAATTTTATTTAGTCAGTAGCTGAATTTTAATTTCATCCGCAGTTATCAATATTATTAATTAATGTCTGGTATACTAACTTAATTATAATTTCAAAAAATGATTTTTTGAATTAAACATGTCATTAAAATGGATGGGGTTAATTCCATAAGCATAAAAGTAAGTGAAAAACAATATCTAACTCTTTTCTCATGATATTAAATGATTTCTATGATTATAAACAAGAAAGATATCAGTGCTCTGCAGTGGTCTAGGTGCGACACGAGAGGTCCACACGACCAACTCTCCAGTGGAAAGGATAAAAAAATATTATATGTTTTGATATTTTACATTATTATTAAATGGATCACTCTACTATTACCGATCGCGTCGGTAAATTACCAACAGCGTCGGTAACTTACCGGTGGTGGATGTAGTTCCCAGTTTTCCCGCGAGATGGCGCTGTATCGATCTGCAGTCGGTAATTGTTGGGCGGCGCTGCTGTTGTGGCGGGTGAAAGAATTTGAATTTTTTTACTGGCAATTGTTACCAATGTTGGTAACTGTTGTCAATCTTTTTCACCGAGTAGCGCTGTTGTTGTGATGGGGTGAAGAATTTAAATTTTGTTTGAATACTATCGACCTGTAACGACTATCCATCACCAGGCGATAATTATTACCAACATTTCTTAGTCAATGGCGTCGTAATTCCGGCGGTTTAATATCCATATGTACTTCACTCAACGATTTACCAATCACTGTTCTACACTTAAGCTTGTACACTTAGATATGTGTCCGATGATCTCTGTTGCTGAACTGACCTGTTGGCAATCTGTTCTGTTCATATATAGCCCTTACTCTAGCGACCGATAACTAAAACATATTTTCTAACAGCGCAATTTTCTTTGTAACTTTTGAAAGATTTATTCGCAGAGAAGTACATTAGATTTCAATTCCCAGAAAAATATTATTCATAAATATTATTTCTTTGTTAGCTTTTTCAAAACGAACGACGTCATGGAAGTAACAAGTCTTCCTTTTTTGTTTATTATAATATCAACAGATCGCCGGTTTCGTAGAAAAGATGTGGTGTCATAAATTTAGATAAAGTACGTTTGTCAAGTTCCATCAATCAGTTTGAAACCTTTAAATCGGTAACATCAAACCTACACAATGGATATCTTTATTGATATTCAGGGATTCAAAGCTCCTCCAAATCAATTTGTTGTGAAAGAGTTTGCAGTGATTTTTTTCTTTATTGACGGAGCAGTACAAAATCAGTTGTGTTTATTCTTCAAACAACCATTTGATTGGAAATTATTACCGCAAAAATTTCAAGTAATAAATCGTTGGTATACTCGCAATTACCATGGACTTCAATGGGATTCTGGTGAAATGACATATAAAGATATGCCTGGTATAATTGTTGATGTAATAGGCAAAGCTAATTTCATTTATGTGAAAGGTCTTGAAAAGAAAGTGTGGATGCATCAGTTTGTGAATAACCGACAAACTGTGATTAACTTGGATGATTTGGATTGCCCATCATTACATACTATTCCCGATTTACCAAGATGGAAACATGCTTCGCATCATGGACCAAGTTTAGCTTTAAATTGTGCATTAAAAAATGTACGGAAGATGAAGATGTGGTTTGATTCCAACTCAATCAACAAAATGCGACCAGTGCTGAAAAAGCTCTACGCTAGAATGGATTTTAATTGCTTATCATTGGATGAGATTCATATGTTACCAGAAAAGTTTCTTATATACTTTGAAAAAGAAATTGAAGATACGAAAAACAAATCTATTAATTCATAATGTAATTCGTATGCACATAAAATTACTTTACTCAGAATTTTATATTTGAAATACTAAATGGATTTACTGTTACTTCAAATATTATTATTATGTATTATGGCTGATTTTCAATAAATGTCTGTAATTAAATCAACTTCATTCATGTATTCAATGTTTCTAGCGGTTATCTGATAAAATATTCGATAATATCAACATATAATCTTGAAATTTACTCTATGACCGTGCCTACAATCAAAAACATAAGCCGTACGCGTGCGCACTAACATCATAATAAGTTAAAAAATTGGTTTGTGCGCATGCGTACGTCTTAAATCTTACGGCTTACGTTTTTTGATTGTGTGAACACCCTAAACCACCAAAATACCCCCTAAGCCTTGGTAAATTTAAGTTGTCAATGAGCCATTTGATAGGGGAAAACATTTGCATGATTTTGAATTGATCAATCTGCCCTCTAGCGACTGCAGAACAGAAATATTTATTTATCGATATACATACCTGCCCTCTAGCGACTGAGAAATCAAAATATCGATCTATTGATGTACATTTCTGCAGCTAGTGGCTCATTCCAATCAATATATCTGCCTTTGGTAACTAGAGTTCAAATGTCGATCTATTTTGAATGCTACTTTCAAAAATCAGCCTTTTATTCTTCTCATGAAAGTATTATGTTAATTATTCAATAATAATTTAATTGTTATGTAATAATATTAACCAAAACCTAATCAAATGAGACTCATTATTAAATAATAATTATATTTAAGATAATTTTGATTATGAAAGAATTTTAAAAAAAATTAAAAATAATATAAAATTATTATTTAATGTGTCTGTTTTGAATAAAATAATGATTAAAGTTCAAAATCATATAATTATTTACTTTTAAATGTTTCATTTAAGTATTCCTATTACGTATAAGTAAATATTCATATATAAGCAGATTTTTTTCAAAATCATCCATGGAAAAAAATGGTTGAACGCGCAGCTCAACCACGTGCGTTCATACTTCAACCAGCACAACTGAAAACAAAGATGGAATATAATATAGTCTATGGTAGTAAAACAGAGATGCGACACTAGCACTGTGTTACGCCAATACACGTGCGCTTTGTTTTGATGCTTGTGCCCTAACAGGTCCAAAAATGAATAAAGATAGAGCGTAGTATAGAATGCTTTGGTTAAACAAAGACGCAACTCCCACAACAATATTCTACAGTGTTCTAAAGTGTTCTGTTGATTATTTAACACCAAAAAAATAATTTTGATGTAGGAATATATTTTCTACATATAGCACCAGCTCGTTATCTTGCATCGGATAATAAATTTAAGAGAGATGTAAACAGGACATTGAGTCTTCGATTCCACTTAAATCACGTGGACCAATAATCTGTATTTGTTTATATTAATGGTATTTTTCCAATGACAACGAACAAGGCCAGAGGAGCACAAAGAGATGGGACTAAGGCTCAGTCTCTTGCAAGCTAGCGTTGCTGCTTTAAAGTTCATACTTGGATAATTAATAAGATTTGGCTAGAGTTAAAAGATATACACTGCATTTATTTTAACGGTAATCTCTATTTACTGCTGATTTTATTTTAATTGTGTTACTTAATAAACTTATGAATACTATTCATTTTATCCTATATTGATTATTGTGTTTTTATTGTGTTTAACTTATTAAAAAATTATTCGGTATATATATATAAAATATTAATAACATTGTGTTAATTAAAAAAAATAAGAAAACTTCAATTACATCAATTGAAAGTAAGTAAATTCTTTTTCTCTTATTTTTTTCTTTTAAATATGATTTCAATAACAAAATAGTGTTGTATAATAATAATAATAATGAATAATTGTTGAATAATGTAGATGGATTCGTTTGAAATGGAGATGAAAGTAATCGTACCTCAGGAGTGGGCGCATTATGTAGACGATAATCATCTCACTAATCAAATATCTTCAGCAATGAAAGTATGGGTGCAGTTGACGGGTAGTATTCACAATTTCCTTTTTCCATACCAAGGAATTTTGACAACGCTACTCATAAATCCAAATGATAAAACATGTACATTTGTGAGGGTGCTTGAAATTCAGTATGGAGATATTATTATTGAAGATATTGATTCCATGAAAATCATAAATCATGAAGTTCAAATCGACAGCATTGAAAGGTATAGTTTGAATAATAAAAAATAAAAAAATATGTATATATGTAATATATATTTTATAAATGTAATATATATTTATAAATGTATGACATAAAATCTTTATTGTTGCAGCACATACATCCAGCCATGGTCGTTTTTTACGTTGTTATAATTCCGTTCCAATGGCAACACGTAAATCGGATCGAAGAAAGGATCAATTACGCCATGAAACATTATGGTTCACAATTAAGACGGCAGGAACGTCTATTGTGTATGAATGACACAATCTGCCGCTTAGTGTATGATGATGTGGAACAAACTTATGTGTTTTTACCAATACCTGCTGAGGAACTTCATGGTGACGATATCTTCTTATTTTTTCATAATGAGGGAGAAGAAGAAGAGGAAGAAGAAGAAAGTGATTACGACAGTGGAATTGGAAGTATTGGAGATGAAAACGATGATGATGATGATGATGATAATAACGACAGCGATTCAGAAATTGTCAGCGTTGGAGAGGAACTTCACCATTCAGATGTTGATGGAGATGAGAGTGATAATTTTGACAATGATAATGATAGTGATGGAAATGAGAATAGTTCGAGTGATTGTGATTCTGATGATGATGATGATGATGATGATAATTCTGATGCAAAAAGTTCGAAATTATAGGGTTAATCATGATATACTTTTTGTGATATAACTCTCAAGTGTTTTTTCTATTTTGCTAAAATATTATTTGTCTTTTTATTCTGATTAATGTTAATATTACTATAAGTTAATTTACTCATATTCTTTAAGATAAAAGAGTATTTTTATTTTGATTAATATTACTATAAATTAATTTATTTATGTTCTTTAAGATGAAAGTATTTTTATTCTGATTAATGTTACTATAAGTTAATTTACTTATATTTTTTAAGATGAAAAAGTAACTATAATGTTCATAACCATGCTATAATATTTTATAATTGAATAAAAAATTATTCTCGTTTTTACTATAAATATCGTTTTTTTTTTTATTATAAAATACATAATAGTTTCATTATTGTAATTGTTATTTTTTTTATTCTAAGTTGCTTTCACAAAATTTACATTAATAATTATCGAAAATTTGAACATTGTCATTTAGTTATAACATAAGAGAGTAATTTAGAATGACAAGATCAATAGTATATAAATGATAATGAACTTAAAACATTGTCCAAGAAAAGAAGTCTTTTGTTTTAACTATTTCTTGGAAAATATGTTTTAAGTTCATTATTATTTATATACTATTAATCTTGTCATTCTAAATTACTCTCTTATGTTATAACTAAATGACAATGTTCAAATTTTCGATAATTATTAATGTAAATTTTGTGAAAGCAACTTAGAATAAAAAAAATAACAATTACAATAATGAAACTATTATGTATTTTATAATAAAAAAAAAAACGATATTTATAGTAAAAACGAGAATAATTTTTTATTCAATTATAAAATATTATAGCATGGTTATGAACATTATAGTTACTTTTTCATCTTAAAAAATATAAGTAAATTAACTTATAGTAACATTAATCAGAATAAAAATACTTTCATCTTAAAGAACATAAATAAATTAATTTATAGTAATATTAATCAAAATAAAAATACTCTTTTATCTTAAAGAATATGAGTAAATTAACTTATAGTAATATTAACATTAATCAGAATAAAAAGACAAATAATATTTTAGCAAAATAGAAAAAACACTTGAGAGTTATATCACAAAAAGTATATCATGATTAACCCTATAATTTCGAACTTTTTGCATCAGAATTATCATCATCATCATCATCATCATCAGAATCACAATCACTCGAACTATTCTCATTTCCATCACTATCATTATCATTGTCAAAATTATCACTCTCATCTCCATCAACATCTGAATGGTGAAGTTCCTCTCCAACGCTGACAATTTCTGAATCGCTGTCGTTATTATCATCATCATCATCATCATCGTTTTCATCTCCAATACTTCCAATTCCACTGTCGTAATCACTTTCTTCTTCTTCCTCTTCTTCTTCTCCCTCATTATGAAAAAATAAGAAGATATCGTCACCATGAAGTTCCTCAGCAGGTATTGGTAAAAACACATAAGTTTGTTCCACATCATCATACACTAAGCGGCAGATTGTGTGATTCATACACAATAGACGTTCCTGCCGTCTTAATTGTGAACCATAATGTTTCATGGCGTAATTGATCCTTTATTCGATCCGATTTACGTGTTGCCATTGGAACGGAATTATAACAACGTAAAAAAACGACCATGGCTAGATGTATGTGCTGCAACAATAAAGATTTTATGTCATACATTTATAAATATATATTACATTTATAAAATATATATTACATATATACATATTTTTTTATTTTTTATTATTCAAACTATACCTTTCAATGCTGTCGATTTGAACTTCATGATTTATGATTTTCATGGAATCAATATCTTCAATAATAATATCTCCATACTGAATTTCAAGCACCCTCACAAATGTACATGTTTTATCATTTGGATTTATGAGTAGCGTTGTCAAAATTCCTTGGTATGGAAAAAGGAAATTGTGAATACTACCCGTCAACTGCACCCATACTTTCATTGCTGAAGATATTTGATTAGTGAGATGATTATCGTCTACATAATGCGCCCACTCCTGAGGTACGATTACTTTCATCTCCATTTCAAACGAATCCATCTACATTATTCAACAATTATTCATTATTATTATTATTATACAACACTATTTTGTTATTGAAATCATATTTAAAAGAAAAAAATAAGAGAAAAAGAATTTACTTACTTTCAATTGATGTAATTGAAGTTTTCTTATTTTTTTTAATTAACACAATGTTATTAATATTTTATATATATATACCGAATAATTTTTTAATAAGTTAAACACAATAAAAACACAATAATCAATATAGGATAAAATGAATAGTATTCATAAGTTTATTAAGTAACACAATTAAAATAAAATCAGCAGTAAATAGAGATTACCGTTAAAATAAATGCAGTGTATATCTTTTAACTCTAGCCAAATCTTATTAATTATCCAAGTATGAACTTTAAAGCAGCAACGCTAGCTTGCAAGAGACTGAGCCTTAGTCCCATCTCTTTGTGCTCCTCTGGCCTTGTTCGTTGTCATTGGAAAAATACCATTAATATAAACAAATACAGATTATTGGTCCACGTGATTTAAGTGGAATCGAAGACTCAATGTCCTGTTTACATCTCTCTTAAATTTATTATCCGATGCAAGATAACGAGCTGGTGCTATATGTAGAAAATATATTCCTACATCAAAATTATTTTTTTGGTGTTAAATAATCAACAGAACACTTTAGAACACTGTAGAATATTGTTGTGGGAGTTGCGTCTTTGTTTAACCAAAGCATTCTATACTACGCTCTATCTTTATTCATTTTTGGACCTGTTAGGGCACAAGCATCAAAACAAAGCGCACGTGTATTGGCGTAACACAGTGCTAGTGTCGCATCTCTGTTTTACTACCATAGACTATATTATATTCCATCTTTGTTTTCAGTTGTGCTGGTTGAAGTATGAACGCACGTGGTTGAGCTGCGCGTTCAACCATTTTTTTCCATGGATGATTTTGAAAAAAATCTGCTTATATATGAATATTTACTTATACGTAATAGGAATACTTAAATGAAACATTTAAAAGTAAATAATTATATGATTTTGAACTTTAATCATTATTTTATTCAAAACAGACACATTAAATAATAATTTTATATTATTTTTAATTTTTTTTAAAATTCTTTCATAATCAAAATTATCTTAAATATAATTATTATTTAATAATGAGTCTCATTTGATTAGGTTTTGGTTAATATTATTACATAACAATTAAATTATTATTGAATAATTAACATAATACTTTCATGAGAAGAATAAAAGGCTGATTTTTGAAAGTAGCATTCAAAATAGATCGACATTTGAACTCTAGTTACCAAAGGCAGATATATTGATTGGAATGAGCCACTAGCTGCAGAAATGTACATCAATAGATCGATATTTTGATTTCTCAGTCGCTAGAGGGCAGGTATGTATATCGATAAATAAATATTTCTGTTCTGCAGTCGCTAGAGGGCAGATTGATCAATTCAAAATCATGCAAATGTTTTCCCCTATCAAATGGCTCATTGACAACTTAAATTTACCAAGGCTTAGGGGGTATTTTGGTGGTTTAGGGTGTTCACACAATCAAAAAACGTAAGCCGTAAGATTTAAGACGTACGCATGCGCACAAACCAATTTTTTAACTTATTATGATGTTAGTGCGCACGCGTACGGCTTATGTTTTTGATTGTAGGCACGGTCATAGAGTAAATTTCAAGATTATATGTTGATATTATCGAATATTTTATCAGATAACCGCTAGAAACATTGAATACATGAATGAAGTTGATTTAATTACAGACATTTATTGAAAATCAGCCATAATACATAATAATAATATTTGAAGTAACAGTAAATCCATTTAGTATTTCAAATATAAAATTCTGAGTAAAGTAATTTTATGTGCATACGAATTACATTATGAATTAATAGATTTGTTTTTCGTATCTTCAATTTCTTTTTCAAAGTATATAAGAAACTTTTCTGGTAACATATGAATCTCATCCAATGATAAGCAATTAAAATCCATTCTAGCGTAGAGCTTTTTCAGCACTGGTCGCATTTTGTTGATTGAGTTGGAATCAAACCACATCTTCATCTTCCGTACATTTTTTAATGCACAATTTAAAGCTAAACTTGGTCCATGATGCGAAGCATGTTTCCATCTTGGTAAATCGGGAATAGTATGTAATGATGGGCAATCCAAATCATCCAAGTTAATCACAGTTTGTCGGTTATTCACAAACTGATGCATCCACACTTTCTTTTCAAGACCTTTCACATAAATGAAATTAGCTTTGCCTATTACATCAACAATTATACCAGGCATATCTTTATATGTCATTTCACCAGAATCCCATTGAAGTCCATGGTAATTGCGAGTATACCAACGATTTATTACTTGAAATTTTTGCGGTAATAATTTCCAATCAAATGGTTGTTTGAAGAATAAACACAACTGATTTTGTACTGCTCCGTCAATAAAGAAAAAAATCACTGCAAACTCTTTCACAACAAATTGATTTGGAGGAGCTTTGAATCCCTGAATATCAATAAAGATATCCATTGTGTAGGTTTGATGTTACCGATTTAAAGGTTTCAAACTGATTGATGGAACTTGACAAACGTACTTTATCTAAATTTATGACACCACATCTTTTCTACGAAACCGGCGATCTGTTGATATTATAATAAACAAAAAAGGAAGACTTGTTACTTCCATGACGTCGTTCGTTTTGAAAAAGCTAACAAAGAAATAATATTTATGAATAATATTTTTCTGGGAATTGAAATCTAATGTACTTCTCTGCGAATAAATCTTTCAAAAGTTACAAAGAAAATTGCGCTGTTAGAAAATATGTTTTAGTTATCGGTCGCTAGAGTAAGGGCTATATATGAACAGAACAGATTGCCAACAGGTCAGTTCAGCAACAGAGATCATCGGACACATATCTAAGTGTACAAGCTTAAGTGTAGAACAGTGATTGGTAAATCGTTGAGTGAAGTACATATGGATATTAAACCGCCGGAATTACGACGCCATTGACTAAGAAATGTTGGTAATAATTATCGCCTGGTGATGGATAGTCGTTACAGGTCGATAGTATTCAACAAAATTTAAATTCTTCACCCCATCACAACAACAGCGCTACTCGGTGAAAAAGATTGACAACAGTTACCAACATTGGTAACAATTGCCAGTAAAAAAATTCAAATTCTTTCACCCGCCACAACAGCAGCGCCGCCCAACAATTACCGACTGCAGATCGATACAGCGCCATCTCGCGGGAAAACTGGGAACTACATCCACCACCGGTAAGTTACCGACGCTGTTGGTAATTTACCGACGCGATCGGTAATAGTAGAGTGATCCATTTAATAATAATGTAAAATATCAAAACATATAATATTTTTTTATCCTTTCCACTGGAGAGTTGGTCGTGTGGACCTCTCGTGTCGCACCTAGACCACTGCAGAGCACTGATATCTTTCTTGTTTATAATCATAGAAATCATTTAATATCATGAGAAAAGAGTTAGATATTGTTTTTCACTTACTTTTATGCTTATGGAATTAACCCCATCCATTTTAATGACATGTTTAATTCAAAAAATCATTTTTTGAAATTATAATTAAGTTAGTATACCAGACATTAATTAATAATATTGATAACTGCGGATGAAATTAAAATTCAGCTACTGACTAAATAAAATTTCAAGTTTTCATTGAATTGTATAGAACTATGTAACTTAATGAATGTTCATATGTCTGTATGAATTGTTCCATTTTTTTGGAGAATATATCGAATTTTGTAGAATCGTATAAGAACATGTAGAATTCCATAAAAGTATTTTTCATCGATTATATCGTTTTACACAATTTTATAGAATTTGATAAAATTCTGTACAATTCTATATGATTCTGTCGTCTTTTCCATGTTTTTCGTTCCCACTCTTTTCATCAAACTTATTCCGAGTTTTAATTTAACATTCGTGATATTTGTAATTTCTAATGCAGCGGTTCTCTCACCGAGATTTGCGTTTTTTGCAAAAACTTTTTGCCAAGCTTTTTCAGCGAGCACTCTATCAGCTGCGTTTCTCGCTTCTACGTTTCCTCGATTTCTCGAATACGCAATATCGTGCTCTTTACACGCTATGTCCAACAGATTTACACCAGGATCACGTTCTAATCGTTTTTGTAATTTTGTTTCGAGTCCATAATACTGATATCCAGGAATACGTGACTCAAATAGCAATTTATTTATAATGGTGTTAACTGAGCTGGTGCCACGTCTGTACTGTATCATCACCTGAGCCGTACTAAATTATTTCTATAAAAGTCACGCATTTATACTCTTGCTCTTCAGTTGGTATCGAGATGAAGTTCGAGCGACAAAGAACTCAGGTACCAGTGTCGAATTTCGAGAACGTCGTGCCACAGACTATAAAAATTCAACGCCATGGTAATTTATTCCCAAGTAGCGTTTGCAGCGTGATATGTAGCCCCTCGAATTGCGGTAAAACAAATGCTCTCTTAGCTCTTATTGTACACCTAAATGGATTACAATTTGAAAATATATATTTATATTTGAAATCTATACATCAGCCAAAATACAAATTTTTGGAAAAATTACTTAAACCTGTAGAAGGTATGGGTTATTTTCCTTTTAATGAACATGAAGAAGTTGTTAAACCAGAGCAAGCAAAACCAAATTCAATAATGTCTTTTAATGACGTAGCGTGTGAAAAACAAGATAATATGCGTACTTATTATTGTATGGGATGACACAAAGATGGCGTTAGCTTCTATCTCTGCCAAACCCATGCACGTATTATCAAACATCTAGTGCGAGATCATATAAATTTTCTTGGGCTCCTCCGACAAGATCATATGAATTTGAAGCATATTTATGATGATCATGTAAATACTGATATGTCATTTTCTGATTTTCTAGAACTTTGTTCCAAATGTTAGAATAATAAGGATGGATTCGTTGTTATCGACAAAGCTAGGGAAATCAGTTGTGGACGTTATAGAAAAGGATTGGATCACTTTATTCATATATGAATTGAACAGAAATAAAAGAAAAAGAACATTTGTGATGCGGTTATCGAAGTGGTAGTATGAAGATAAAAAAAATGGTAAAACGAGCTAATTTTTTGTGTCAAATTGCGAAAGCGAGTGACACAATACGACATAAGCATAAAATTATTAAACATGGGCGAAAAATAACTCAACGAGCTATGAACGAAATGTTTAAACTGGTTGTAACTCCTTTACAACAATTAATGGACAAGACTCCGATAAAAACAGAGGAATGTAATATGAAAGGAACAGAGGAATGTTATAATGTGGATAATAGTATAATAACTGATGATGAATCTTTCATCACTGCTCCTCATCAAAGTACACCGATAAAAGAGTTACCTGCAGTATCATATTTGCTAATGAGAACTTTATCACCAACTGTGAATCTATTTTTTTTTGCTCATCTTTATGACTTTAAGCTTTCTGTAAACAGTATCAAATAATTATTTTTCATTAGCTGAAGTCACATCTACAGGTTTCATCCCAATTGTATGATGTTTAGTATTGATATATGATAATAATAATTGCGGTAAAATGTCTATCCATTTGTGATTTCCATGTAAAGTAACATTTTTCCACAATTCATTTTCCAAAGTTCGGTTAAATTGCTCGCAAATTGATGTTTTTAAGTCGCTAAGTGTTGAATACATATTAATTTTGTTTTCTGTAGAGAAAGTAAAAATGTGTGATTTATATAAAACAATCACAAAGTTTATTAAATGAAAATTATTAAAAGAATTCAATTAAAACGTTACCAACAGATGATTTCCTTTGCTCAGGTGAAAATGTATTAAAATTAATTGGCCCTCCGTTGATGCTCCAGTTAGCGTAATATTCTCGTTTTAACTCGCGAATTTATCTAAATATTCGTTGTTAACAATTTTAAAAATTATATTGGCTTCACATAAAAATTTACTAACTTCAACAAAATTATTGATACAAGACAAAATAAGACTTACAATTTTCGAGCGATGTTTCACGATGATCTGATCTCGATCTTGCTTTTCCGACAACTGACTGATGCATCAAATCTCACGTATTTATTTAGTCGAGGATGACATTATTAGAAGTCCCTTGCTTCAGGGGCGCACAAGTCCCTTCACATGGTCCTTTCCTTTTTTGGAAAGCTAATGCTCTTCTTTCGTCACGCACTCTTTTTAAACTTTTATTGCTTTTTCGCCACGTGGGTTTTCCAAAGCAATAAAATGTCTAAAAGATGATTTCCTCAAAAATTCTCCGAAATCTTTTCTATTTGAACGAAATTTTTAAAAAAACTTAAGTAATAATCGTTCACCTCAATCATTGAGTTTCATTTTTAATCTTCTTTAAAAATATATGTATATATTAAATAATTATAGAAAATCATTGAAATACACTCAGACATTACATTTCTTCCATGAGTCCTCCAAAATCTTTATTATCCTTTCCTTTCCTCCATCCATATGTAAATTCTCGGGTATTCTTTTTCGTTTTAAAATTGACATCATTGCAACAGTGACATCTTTACCATTTTTAGTCTTTATTGGCATTGCCCAGGCATATTTAGAGAAAATATTAATAACTGTTAATTAATATTGATATCTTTTATTGAAGGATTTATATACCCTCATATTAACAAGATCAGCCTGCCAAGTCTCATCAAGATCACGTATATCTACATGTCGTCGTTGATAATTTTTTCTCACTAGTCTATGAAGCTCTTCTGCAATTTTTTTTTTCTCTATTCATGGCGATTTAACTTTAGGTCTTCCTTTCTATTTTTTCTGAACGTTCTCCTACAGCTGTTTTGTAATGTCGGTATGCCTATTATCTGCCTCTTTGAACGTATTTAATTGATCAAATTGATAAAATTCATTTATTTCATTTGATTCAGCCTTCAAACTCTGTTGTGCTGCTTGTCATGATTCCAATTGCTGTTTAACTTGCTCACTGATATCTTTAATTATTGCTTGAAGATTTTGTATCTCGTGTGTTATAGATGCTATCGTATTACTGATGCTTGATTTAATACCTTTTAATGATATAGTATCATTTAGATCTACTAGATCAGCAAGTTTGCATAATCTTTTATTATACATATTATATTGTTTATCGATTGTTAATTTAAATGCATTACCATGTGGACCACGGACAGCACTTTTTCGTGAATCATTGTCTAACTGACGTCCAAAAATGTCTACATTCATCATCATGAGATAATTAATCAATGGGTAATGACATTGCGCATCTGATTAATATATGATTCCAGCTTCACGTAGTTCTTCAATAATTGACATTATGTCATTGTCATGGCTAAAATTACCAGCAGCACGTGACGAAAAAAGTAGACGTCATCGATCAACAAGTTCATTGGGACCATTCCAATAAACATAGTCCAGTGGTCAATTATGATATATCATATATTGCGGCAAACCTTTGCCGCTTTTCGGTGAATATTTGTTGATAATATTTTGATATTTCTTTGAATATTTATTCTTTTGGAAACTTCTGTCGGGGTGGTAATGTTTATGATCGGCGTGTTTTTTAAAATTTGTCCATAAGTATTTTCGTCAATGTCCGTTGTTATATTTGGATCAGGTGATTCCGTGAAAAGTAATTCTAAGAGACCCGGAGTACTTCAATATTTTTTATGATCGATGTAAACAAATTTATCATTAAATCTTACTTCAGCATTTCCAATGATTAGTTTATTCTTCAATTTTCTCGCGCCAAACTTTGTATCTAATTATTTCACTTGATGTTTTGAATCAAATTTTTTTAAATATAAACATGTATTTAAGAAAGGGTACACTCCCAATTGGACCACTGAAATTTCACTGTCAGCAAAGTCGAAAATATTCATCCAGTGACTTATAAATTAACAGATTATGAAAACCAACCAATAGAGAGCGGTGTTTATGAAGATGAATTGACTGGAGTTCAATATCCTGATGTTTATTTGGTTGAAAAAGTTTTAAAAAAACGTGGAAATCAAGCATAAGTGAAGTGGTAAGCATTTAGCAATGAACACAATTGTTGGATAAATTTAGAATATATACAATTTATTTAAAAAACTTGTAATTATGACAAAAAATAAACATTTCATAATTATGACAAAAAAGAACAATCATCAGAATGAAATATAACTTATAAAATAACAATGAAAACCTTAAGCTATGAGAATTGTAATTTATAACTATGACAATTGAGTTATACTAATTGTAACTTATATTTGTAACTTGTAATTATTTCAATACAAAATAAATATAAAAATTACGAATTCGTATTACATTCTTTGTAAACCCATGGTTAAGTATCAGTAGTTCCCTCTAATAATTGTCTTTTATCATCTTCCCAACTTAAGGATGTTTTCATTCTCAAAATATTGCATACTTTATGTTTTTTACTTACAATATGATATTTATCTTTTTTTAAAACAGTATGATGAATCAAACAATTTTTATGATCATCAATCGTGATCGTTTTAATTGTTGCTTTTTTCACACCTTTGGCTTTTCTTTGATCCTCTATATTTTGAAGTTTGAAGCTATAAATTTTTGCATTACGCCCAATAAATTCAGTCATAATTTTTTCTTTATTTTCATCTTTCATCAAGCCTAGAACTTTCTTATTGACTAAAAGAATACCATAAACATTATTTTCAGGATAATCAGACGTGTCATATTTCTGATTGTCACGTTTAATATAATTAAATAGGTTTACATTAGTAAAATGATAGATTAAGCTATCCGTTGCTGTATATAATAATTTCACATTACTTTCAAAAGTCTTCATGATATAATTATAATGGAAATCATAAATAAAAATTTTAGATAAATCAAGTATTGCATACCTTATATAAATTGGCTTATTGAACAGTATTTCCAGTTGTTTCATTTCTATAATGATTATATTTTCATCAATACAATGCTGCTATGATAGTTAAGCTGTAATACTAGAGTTTGTGCTCCCCATCTTCCCTTCCATCTTGTGATTAATTTTATATCTTTGAAATTACGGACATTTTCCATTGTCTTTACATAAACAGCATTATCCGTCAGTTTGTAAAAGTTTTTTTCAAATTCATTTTTAGATTGCTTCCTCATATTTGTATTTAAAAGTATATATTTTTTGAACCAAGGTGATTGCTTGAGTTGTAAGACTCGAAGAATTTTTTTAATTTTTAAACCAAGTTCAACACACTGCTGTAGGTTTCTATTATGTATAACATACTCATTTTTAGGTGATAATGTTGTTATTAACTTTGTACATTTGCTATTAGGTGGTTTCCAATGCTCTGGGCATAGCGGCAAATCTTTATGATGCTCATGCAATGATTGTGGATAATCTAAATCCACCTCAAGAATATAACCGATTGGTGAATCTTCGGGAATATTTAAAATTAAATAATTTATATCATTCCAATCAAATTTTATAGTAACCCATCTAAAAGAACCAGTGGGCAGGTATTCACTCATTGCTGCACCATAAAGATTGTTTACATCGAAATACATTGAGTAAGATTCATCTTTGTTTGGATCAAAATCATCTCTCATAAATTGATTGTTAGCTTTGCCATATGTATTGCATCATTGTGACACATCTCCTCTTATTCCTTTCTCCATAAAATTGAGCATTTCAACATCTTGTAAAGGATGAAGTTTTGTTTCTGCATATTTCAGCATAGCATCAAAAGCTAGGCCCGGTGCAGTTAAGTAATGTAAAGAATCTAAATTATATGCATCTAAACAATTTCTACGAAAATTATCAAAGATGTCTGCTAAGAGCAAAACATCAGTTTTCAAATATAAATCTAAATAATCACCTAAAGTTTTAAGCTGAAACTTATTCCACACAGCGAGTGCATGCTCATAATCTTTATCTGTGAAATTTGCATCATTTAATTTAGAGAAAAACGTTGATTGGGCAGAAAGCTGAGTTTCATTAAGTTTATCCCAATTATCAATATATTTATAGAGAAAGACCCCCTTTCGCACTACTAATTCAAACTGTTCACGATCATTAGAGAATCTTTTCGTAATATTCTTATTATCATTATGTAAAAATGAAGTTAATTTTTCAATACTACTTGACATGAATATAAAGGAATCTGGGTGAATACTTCGAGATGTTTTTTCTCATCAGAAGCCGGCTCATTTTGGTAAAGCCAATATTAAAGAAATAAAATTAGGGAAAAATATAATAAAATAACAATTCACGATCAGAATATGTGATTGGTTAATACATACCAAGAATAAGAAACTTTCAATCTGATTATTGTTTGTTGTGAGTGTATTGTTTTGGGAATCAATGATCTTTGATTGACAATGTAATTTTCCCGATACAATTTCATTCATCATTTTTATCCTAATAGCTGGCATATCTTCGGTAGTAAAATTAAGTGCTACATTTCTTGCGAAATGTTCAGCATAAGTACACACAAACACGCCACAGTCCGATCCATTCTCTTGTTGTGGAATATTCTAATCGTCCAAGAAATATTAGTTATTTGATCAACTGTAAAAGAAGAAATTCAGTCCCATGATTAAGCTTACCTGATCATGTAGCGTACACCATTCATCAGGTTTCCAAGTACTGCATATTTTCTTTGATTCGCAATGGAGGTATTGTTCAATTGCCTGAAATGAATTTTCAATCTTATTATTATTGATGTACATGTAATTACATCTTACTATTAGTATTAATATATGTAAAACGATTATTGATTTACATTTAGACAGCGTTGGTAAATACCATTTTGACTGTCATAGTATGATGTAACTTTTTTCTGAAAGTTGATGGTACTTGAACACCAGTGTCTTCCTAAGTATATCGGTATTAAAACTAATGTCGTCGTAAAAATATTTACCTGAAATGTACAGCAAAAAGTTCTCATAGTTGCTTTAAACTACTCAATATAGTAAAAGGTTTTTTCGAAATGTACTTACATGCCTAGTGAAGGTTTTACCTCGATCATAGGATGTTAAAAGACACTGATAAAAGATTGTATCCAATTTATACAGGGATGACGAATCTCTATCGACGATTAATCCAAAATATGCATTTATCATCTGTTAAAAATTGTTTTTTATTACTAATGTATATTATGTGACTCAATTTTTATTCATATATATATGTGTTCAGGATACCTGATCGTTTAACCATATTTCTGGTTTTAAATGCTTCAAGTCATAAATATTAGATATTGGAATCCCTGAAATACTTTTAATTTTTATGTCATCTGACTTCTCTAACCATTTCTACACAATACAGAAAATAAAAAAGATGAAATTGATATTTCAGAGTTCAGAAAATTCATTTCTATGATTAAAAAGCCCAAGTCCAAACCGAAACATGAACAGAATTCATAGTATTGTCATCTGAAGATATGGTTTGTTTCAACAATTCTTCTTCGATTCTTTTGAATTCTGCAGAACATGGAGCTGATGCCTCTTGTTCACTATCATCGATATCGATGTAAATTACCTTATCGGGAGATTTATCAATAAATAAGGCTCGTCGAACTGAATTTAATTGAGAAGAATTATGAACACGGCAATCAACATCATCATCACAATTGTTGCTATATGATAAATTGATGATATCATCGCTACTTTTTTCATCTGCATCATCTACAACTTTACTATTGCAATCATTCAGATTATGTTCATCATCGTTGAAATTGTACCAGCTTAATAAGTTGGCAATGTCATTGTAGCTCTTCATTCTCAATCTCTTGGCTATCTGCTATATTGTTTAAATCATCACCTGCAGCTTTACCATCGTAGTGATTTAGAATTTGTTTGTCATTGTTACAAAAGTTCAAGCCTAATAAGCTGTCAATGTTATTGTACATCTCTTCATCCCCAATTTCTTGACTATTCACTTCATTACTTGAATTATTATCTAGAACCTGACCATCGTAGTCATTTAGAATACGGCTTTCAACGTGTTTGCAGCATCTTTTCCATTTCTCTGAATTTATCTTGTCTAATGCCTCAAGCCAAATGGTTTTGGTTTGCTCTTCAGAGTAATCATGACCTCGCCCTACATGCTTGTCAAAATAAATCTTCGCGATTCCCCAAATCAATTCTATAGGATTGTAATATGCATGACAGGGAGGTAATCGAAGCACACGATGATTAGTATTTTGTGCTACAAATTCATCTTATTCGTAACGTTTCTGAGTTTTATATACTCCACACATAACCAAGAGCTCTTTTTTTATAGTTGCTTCTTCAAAAAAAACATCGTGATCAGTTAACCATGCTGGTAATTGAGTTCTATTCCAAGATGTAGGAGGATTTTTTTCTGTCTATTAACAAAAAAAAAAAGTAAATTTAATTAATTCTTAATATCATCTATTTCACGCAAGTATACATACTTCAACAGAATGGTATGCAGCGTTGTCCATAAGTAAAGATTCTTTAAGATTTGGCAGTAGCTTTTCTTTGAACCACTTGGTAAATAAAGTAGCTGTCATCTCTCCGTCGAATGGAATAGTAATGCTCCTGGCATAAAACCTTTCTTACCACCCGCGTGTGAAATTATGTAACGAGCTCTGGTTGAGACTTTCTTCATGGAACAACTAAAAGGATTATTATCTTGCCATTCTCTTGTTTTCATAGTTCCAAAACGATAAGTCCAGGTTTCATTCTGCCAAACCACGTATCGCTTTTCTTCATCACGATTTTTTTTAAAAGCTTTTAAAAATTTGATACGCTGCAAACGTATGTAAGACTGTTCCACAATGTAATGATTATTGTTCCGAACTTTATAACCAAATCCAAGATCGTGAAAAACTTCTCGCAGTGTGTCTCGTTCACCATGGAATGGAACATTATTTTCTTTAGAAATAAATAAAAAAATGAATTATATCATAAAGAAGAAAATAAAATATTACGAGACTGAGAACCCTGGCGGAAATGGTTCTATGATTAACTACGCGAAATCTACAATAATCTAGAACTTTTCATGATTTTTTATACACCCCAAACACTGTAGAATATCATAGAAAGTTTTAGATAATTCCAGAGTCAATTGTTTTTGAATTGAAAAGTATGTAAACTGAAAATGAATGATAATATTAAAAAAAAAATGAATTATACAAATAGTATAAATAGTAAAAGACCAGAGTTCCCAAATCCACCTTAGCTCTTTTGAAATGTCCTCAAGGGTTAGACTGCAACCTGTTTATGCACAAAAAAATATATACATGTATAAATTATTCAGTTAAATCGTTTCGGATGGCAAACTTTGTATCTTCATCAATATCACGTTTTATTTCGAACCGTGGTCTGAATTTTCCGGGTGTTACCCACACCCAATTTTTCTCTTCAATTTTTACGCAATCACTTACTTGCCACGCGATCTCTAAAAATTCAATTATTTGTATGTCTTTTTAGATAATAATAGATATTATTATTGCAACAAAGTAAGAAATGTATGAAATGCTCTTGTAAAACAAACCGAGAGAACGACAGGAAACGCTGAAACGATTCTCTATCGTTTTCGAGATGGTTTCTGAATAGTACTCTATGTAGGTTCTAACGTATAATTCGAATAGAAAAGTTATCTTTTTTTTTTTCATTTTCTATCGCCATCTATCGCAAGTATTTTTACTCGTCATGGAAGGACCTATCGTTCTTTATGAGTATCTATCGTAATTGTTTATTTACACTCAAATATCCCATTGCCTGCTATCGTTACGTATCGTAAACATTAATGTACGCGAAAATATGCTATCGTCTTTAATCGTTATCTTTCGTAAATTTTAGTTGACATTAATGAACTTTTTTTGCCTATCCTGTATTCGCGATTTTTGAAGAAAAAATTACTGAATTACTGCAAAAACTTATGTATTTGTAATATGAAGACCATTTATTTTTTTAAATGTCATTATTATACATAATTTGCAAAGGTAGTTGCTATCATAATATTTCTTACGGTATTGTTTATGGAAATCTTTATAACTTTTCAATAACATAAAAAAAAAGTACAAAGTAGAAAATTAGATTTACTACTTAATGAATTAAAAAATAAATCTGCATTGCTCTCCGCCATAATTAATCTGAGCTTCCTCCAGTATCAATAGTTAGAAGATGTTCATCATCACTATCATTATTCTTATCATCATCTTCTTCAGCATGCATATTATTATTTGATTCACTTGTTTTGACATTATTATCAGAGTCACTGCCATGTTCTTTTTTTCCTATTCCGGAGTTGTTTTTGTTTGCTCGGACTGCAAATAATTTTGTTCATTATTACATTTCAATGTCTTTAGTCATTTTTAATATTAACTGGCAAGTATATATATGTATATATAGATTCCGATAGATGAAATATACATGTATTCAAAGAAGGTGGAATGTATTCATGTATATTTGTATACGTTATTCATACCTTTCGTCTTCGGTGGTCTATTTAAATCGCAAATTTTCTTGCTGATATACGTATCAACTCGGCTTAATTCCTTGTCTATCACATCTTGTGTAGCTTTTAAGTTTGTTCGTAGGTAATACTCGTAAATACTTAATTGTAACAGAGATAAATACGTTTCAATGTTAGAATTTATGTCTATTAAATAAGTATTAGCATAATCAACATTACATTTTCCATTAGGTAAATTTACCTAACTTAAGAGTAGGGGAGACCGGGGCTAGCTGACTATAGGGGTAGGTTGACTAACTGTAAAAAATTAGACATATTCAGAAGTGTTGCATTTTTATTTCTCACTCATTATAGAGAAAGAGAAACGAATTTTTATATTTGATTTAAAAATGCAACACTTCTAAATATGTCTAATTTTTTACAGTTAGTCAACCTACCCCTATAATCAACTAGCCCCGGTCTCCCCTGCCTACTCTTAAAAGTATTTTTAACGTGACCATAGTGTAGTTATTTTATTCAATTGTTCATAACAAATTTATGTAAAGTTTATATTTCAATAAATGAAATTATCAAATACAATTACTTACTTTTTAGTGCCAACATTTTTGCGTCAGGGAGTTTTGGACGTGGTGTTTTATTTTTTTTTGCGTCAACATTACTTATAGTTCCTGAGACTAAATGAGTTTTAAGTATTTCTATAGTAAAAATGACTATAGCACAGTTCTTCAAAAACTGAGCTGGTGTTTTGCTACTATTAACTGCCCAATCATACGACTTAATAGGTATCCAAATATCTTTTCCAATGTGTATCTGGAGATAAAAATTAAATTTTTTTTGAATTGTCTTTTTGGAAAGTATTGTATATATCATTGGCAATATTTATTTACATCGAGATATGTATTTAAAAATGTATACTGTGAAAAGGATCAAAGAATTCAGTTTTATACTTCTACTAGCAGATTGAAAGTCTGATAAACATTACTGCAGGAATTAATTCTATGATTATAATTATTATACTGTGTATTTTGTTTACTTCATCACAAAAATGTGTAAATAGACTTGTAAACTTATAAAAATATCATCCCTCATTTTAAGTATGATATTAGTGGCAAATTACTAATCTTGGAATGAACATATTCCATAAATAGTATGTAATCGTTAAACCTAAGCAAGAGTAAAATTATATTTAATATAATTTCTATCACTCATCAAATCATACATTGGCAGTCATGCTGCAGTTTTAAAGAAATACATTTTTTAATCAGATAATAATTGTTATAGTGTATACCGTTTTATCCATTTTTCGACGATATCCCACGCGATGTATTATGCTCGGGTCTTCTATTTCAGTCGTATTTAACATATCAATTTGTCGATGTTCGCTTATACTATCTATTACAATTATTTAAAAATAAAGACATTGGGTTGTATACAGATTGTACATTTCACTTTATACCTCTAATCTCTCGAAAACCATTTATTACGTGGTCTTGAAGCGACAAGTTCGTATCCTTCAGTCTTTTAATTTGTTTCTCACGTTCTTCAATTGTCTCTTCTAATTTCCTTCTATTGTTTTTAAGAACTTCGATTTCCCGCTTTAACGATTCCTTATCACGATCGGTCTAAAATATCATGAATAAAAATGGTATTGCTCATCATCAATTTGAAGAAAAACAATCCCTGACGAAAAGACTGGTGATATTTAAACAAGACCATTACCTTCATAGAAACTTTTTCATTTATAATTTCATCTAATATTATTCGGGTCTTGTGAACTTTGTCATTAACATCTTTCATATCGTCTTTATTTTGGGTAATTGGTTTCAGACGATTGATTTCCAGTTTTAACTGCTTTACTTTATGTTGTAGTTGTAATTCTTCTTCTCTGGGCTCTTCGTTGCTAGTAATAGGTTTTGGATTTTTTTTATTATTTGGTTTTTTTCTTCATTACATTCCTTTTTTTTGGGTTGGCCGCCTTTTTTTACTTCTTTACTATCTTTTTTTTCTAGTGTCCTATTTTTTTTTTTTATATTTTTCATTTGTAAACCTTTTTCTACAGTTACATTGGCAGATAATTCCTATGTCAAAGAAAACAAATTATCAATACTTGACAGCAAGGAAAAACAAGCAAAGATCACCTAAATTATCGGCATAATAAAATTTAAAGAAACAGAATTAAAGAAACTAATTTCATTTTTGACGAATTGCATTAAATGATTATTTAATGCAAAATAGCAATTGTTAATGTCAATTACTTCTTATTCATCGGCTCATTCATCATTATTATGACGGTTGATTATAATGAACCGTAATTAAATTATAAATGATTCAATGAAGGGGAGTATTAGCAAGCAATAACCCTGACAGAAATTGTATCCGGCCCTTGAATTTACAAATTTGCACCAGGAAACATATATACTTATACTTATAGCAAATGCACATGCATTTTTCATGTAGGAGGGAATGCAATATTCAACTGCAACTGTATATAGAAGTAATATGGAAATTGCGAAACTTCAGCGACTGATAGAACTGAAATAATGCTCGAAATTATGGGAAAAAATGAAGTTAAGAGTATAAGAATAAAATTATAATGCAATAAACCTGAAAAAAAATGTACAAGATAATAAAGAACGTATATGACTGTTAAAGCAAAAAATAGCAAGCTAATACAATTTTGTACGAATTAGTGAAAATACGAAAAAATGGAACTTAATGTACTTGAAAAACAGGTTTTCCAGTTGAAATGCAAGCAAGCTGAGCTGAAGCAGTTCTATTAGACAGTAGCCACGAACAAAAGAAATAAGTTAGAAAATGATTTTTAACAATATCTGAAAATACTCCTTAATATCTCGTTGGGAATCTGCATGCTCAAAATTTTACGCTGGATAAGTAGTCAATCTTTAGTGCCAATTACATACACATAAAGCTGCAATAAACAGGTAATGCAGATAACTAGTTAAACTGAGGAAATTTTCAACCAATACGGAGTCATGACTGTTGGATAAGCATCATTACATCTTACAGCACCGGAACCAAGTTATGCAGCATTACGAACGTTGACATTCCAATATAATACTGAAGTATTGATAAATTTGTGCCTTAAGACCACAATCATTAAGCTTCATCATAATTTAGAAGCTGTAAATTGGAAATTGAACGTCAAATATCCTTATCTTTACTTATAATACAGCATCA